>JABTTQ020003363.1:0-167443 GCA_016081115.2 Rehmannia glutinosa | reverse complement strand
TCGGGCAATTTTTGAAAAATCTTTGATGAATCGCCTATAAAACCCGGCATGCCCTAAAAAGCTTCGATTGCCTTCACCGAAGTGGGTGGAGGCAATTTGAAAATTGTCTCAACCTTCGCCTTGTCAACTTCAATGCCCCCGCAAGAAATTTTATGTCCCAAAACAATACCTTCTTGTACCATGAAATGACATTTTTCCCGATTAAGAACCAGGTTAGTTTCTTCACAACGAATGAGGACTTTTTAAGATTTGCAAGACAAAGATCAAATGAGTCCCCAAAAACCGAGAAGTCATCCATGAAGACTTCCATGATATCTTCTACAAGTTCGTCGAAGATAGCAAGCATGCACCTTTGAAAAGTTGCCGGTGCATTGCACAATCCGAAAGGCATGCGGCGATAGGCAAAAGTACCGTAGGGGCAAGTGAAAGTGGTCTTTTCTTGGTCCTCCGGTGCTATCGGATCTGAAAATAACCTGACATGCCATCAAGGAAGCAATAATACAAGTGACCAGATAATCTTTCAAGCATTTGATCAATAAAAGGTAAAGGAAAATGGTCCTTGCGAGTAGCATCATTGAGTCGCGTCGGGTGTCGATGCAAACTCGCCAACTTTATTACCGTCCGCATTGGAATAAGTTCATTCTTTTCATTTGGTACCACCGTCATCCCACCTTTCTTTGGAACCACTTGAACTGGACTCACCCAATTACTGTCAGAAATTGGATAGATGAGCCCAGCATCAAGTAATTTGATTACCTCCGCCTTGACTACCTCTTTCATGTTTGGATTTAAACGACGCCTGTGGTAGAACAACCGCTTGAAATTTTCCTCCATCAGAATTTTGTGAGTGCAAAAGGAAGGATTTATCCCTTGAATATCGGAGATTTTCCAAGCGATGGCCTTTTATGTTCCCCGTAATATTGCCAACAATCTATCCTTTTGATGAGAAGATAAATTGGAGGAAATAATTACGGAAGTTTGGCGTTCTCGGCTAAATGCATATTCCAAGTGTTCGGGTAACTCCTTCACTCCAACAGTGGTGGATCCTCAATGGATGGTTTGATATGCCCCACCCGTGAGTTTTCAATTTTTTCGAACTCTTTACCATCGCTTCCTGTTGGTTCGCTTTTCCTCCAATGCGAGTACATATTCCTAAGAAAGGGGTCTTCATCCGATATACTCCGCACTTTGAACAATACAAGTCTCCAAGAATTCGTTAGAAATCATGCTTGGTAGAGAATTTGTTATCTCCATATCGATAAGATCAATAGCAAAATAGGAGTCATCTTTATCTATCGTATTTTTCATTGATGTAGCGATTTTAAAAATGACTTGTTCATCTTCGACTCTTAAAATTAGTTTGCCATCATGCACGCGTCAATGATTACGCTTTAGCATAGCTAAAAATGGACGCCCTAAGATCAAGGGAACTTCGACATCTCAGATGCATATCAAGAATTACAAAATCGACAGAAATATAAACTTATCGACTTTGACCAAAACATCTTCAACAATGCCTCTAGGATACTTAATAGATCCGTCACCAATTGCGCTCATCCTAGTTGGTTTTGGCTCCCTGACCCATTTGTTTGAATAAATCATAAGGCATCAAATTAATGTTAGCCCCTAGATCGGCGATGCCGATCAGCATCAAATTACCGACATGACAAGGAATAGTGAAACTCCCGGATCTTTGATTTTAAAGGTAACTTGTTTTGCGAAATTGCCGAGCATTCCTCATTTAATTGCACCATAGATATTTCTTCAAGTTTCTTCTTATTTGAAAGAAGATCTTTTAGGAACTTGCATATTTTGGCATCCGTGAAAGGGCTTCAACAAAAGGAATATTGATGTGCAATTGTTTAAATAAATCCAAGAACTTACCAAATTGGTCGTCATGTTTGTCCTTACGCAATCGACTTGGATACGGAATAGGTGGTTGGAATTCGGTACCATTTTCTTTGTTTCCTTGGATACTGTTCGTCTTTTTGTTGTATGGGTGTGGGTTCGCCTCCCATCCGTATTTCGTCTAGCTTTGTTCCACTCCTTAGAGTGATTGCTTTTACCCGTTCTCTTGATTTGGCTCGGTGTTGCTAGGTAAGCTCCCATTGTGGCCTTTGAGATCATTTTGGCAATTTGACCAATTTGATTTTCCAAGTTGCGAATAGATGCTTCTTGGTTCCTTAAGGATGTTTCCTGGCCGTGAAAGCAGGTTTCCGTTGTTTGACGAATTTTGACGAAGTCCTCCAAACTTGGTTTTCGCGATTGGAAACGGGAGGTGCATTTAATTGGGGAGTGCGTTTGGATTAGGTTTCTGTGACCTTGATTTCCCCAACTAAAGTTCGGGTGTTGGCGCCAACCTGGATTATAAGTGTTCTTGAAAGGATTATTTTGAAAGGGTCGAGATTGATTACCTAGATAATCCACTTGTTCATGCGGGCGGTATCGCGTGAGGGCAATCTTGGTGGTTGTGTGATCCTCCACAAGTCTCGCATGAGAAGGCTTGTTGTGGTGGTGGTTTTGGAGCCGCCAACCCGTCGATTTTCCGAGTCGAGCTTCCACTGTGGGTAGTGTAACCACCAGCGTCCGCATTATATACTCCCACCGACTGTTGGTTTTCCTCGTGCGGATTGCCATTGATAGCCATTCATGGCCATTCCTTCTATGAGATCTTGGGCGGCTTCGGGTGTTTTATTGTTCAATGTCCCCCCCGCCGCAGCATCGATCATCTGTCTTGTTGATGAGAGCAACCCATTGTAAAATGTTTGGACTTGCATCCAAATGGGAAGACCATGATGTGGGCATTTTCGCAGTAATTCTTTGAATCTCTCCCAAGTGTCGTACAAGGTTTCATCGTCTTCTTGAGTGAATGAAGAGATCTCATTCCTCAATCGTGCGGTTTTAGCGGGTGGGAAATACTTTAGCAGGAATTTTTCCGCCATAATGCTCCATGTTGTGATTGTTCCTTCGGTAAAGTGTTTAGCCATTGTTTAGCCCGTCCCCAAGAGTAAATGGGAACAAGCGTAAACGGATGGCATCGTCGAGACTCCATTTATTTTGAAAGTATCGCAAATTTCGAGGAAATTCGCGATATGATTATTTGGATCTTCGTCCGGTAGAGGTCAATCCGAATTGAACAAATCATTGCACCATTTGAATGACATTCGGTTTGATTTGAAATTATTGGTCAAATGGGGCACTACGATACTAGACGACGTACCATCCATAGATGGCTTGGCGTAGTCATACATGGTTCTTTGTTGTTCATCCGCCATAAGCGGGATCCTTGCTTTCGTTAGTATCCTCCTCGTGATCGTACTAATACTTTCCCTGTGTTGCTACCGGCGGCGATCTCGCCTTCCAAATTCGGCGACGAGTAGGCATGCACTTTGTGGTAAACAAGGAGGATAAGTATAATCCAAGATTTACAAAGATAGATACCTAGAAAGACAATTAATGAAAATAAAAAAAAAATGATTAAATTAACAAAAATAAGGTGTTCTTAATATTACAATCCCTAAAATTAAAAATTTGGTGGCTCAAAAGCTACTCTAGAAAACCATAGGCAAGTGCACTTATCGTTTTGTAGTATAGGTTATTGAGTACAGTGTCATTCCCACGAGGATTATAAGTACTAATAATTACCGTCTTTTTGTTATCTAATCTAGTAATTTTTAGTTTTGTTTGTTAAAATGGAAAATGAAAAATAGAGAATTTAAGATAATTGCAACTTACAAAAAGAAATCAAATAAAAATAGATTGTAAAATGAGAAATCAAGAGATAAAAATGTGTTGAATGTAAATCCCTCTAGAATGTTTTTGTGATTCAATCAAGATAAAAATACAACCATAAGCCCTTAAGCAAAAACCAACCTCTTTTAATAAAATCTCATGTTATGTGGACCGTAGAAATTCCCGATTTAAGTTAAACCCTTTCTCAAGGCGAAAAACTCCTAATCTCAAGTTGATTAACTCAAATCTCTTTCTAGTTAAAACCCCAAAATTGCATTATAACGATTTATGAATTCCCATATTAGGTTTGACCCTAATTGGAAGATTTATGTCGTCCTATATCTAGGATTGCATGCAACTCTTTTCACTTATATATTCTTTCTCACCATAAATCTCGATTACCCGATGAGGAATAAATATCAAATTAATATACCGGAAATATCAACTTGAATGAAATAAACATGATATAAGTGAATCACACAAGACATGAGAATTTTATTAAAAACATACAAACCTTAATCACAAATCCATTCTAGAGTTCATTACATTCAAACACTAGTAGTTTAGCTACTCATGATTTTGACAAAAGAATAAATTACACAAGAAGATTTAAGTGTTGTAAACATGGTGTACTTATCTTTCTCAAAATCTCAATGACTTGTTCCTTTGATAGATGATGTTGATCCAAGCCTTCTTCTCCAATGTTGCTACAAGCTTACTCCTCCAAGACCTCTTGATCCCAATTCCACTCAAAATGTTAAACACTATGAATCTCTCTATGAATGAATATTACATGAATGATTTTCCAACTCAAACTCTTGGCTTTTATAAGCACCATCTTGTGAAATACCATATTAACAAATGCCCCATTTCCATGCTTGTTAGTTGAATCATTGTGTGCACATTCATGGTTGAGTTGGTTGAATCATTGTATACACATGATCATACTTCACTTCCATTGGTTGAGTTGGTTGAATCATTGTGTTCACATGCCAATTGAGGAGGAAATTGAGTTTTGGTGCGACAAGATGAGGTGTGAAAAGCTGCTCAAAGGTTGTCAAAAAGCAAAAGTCTCCATTATTTCCGCCAAAGAAGAAAAATTGTTGAGCTGGAGGAAAACTACCGTGCTTTAAAAGCGGCCAGGCGTGTTCGTCAAATTTGAACGAACACGGCCGTGTTTATAAACACGGCCAGTCCGTGTTTTCTTCGCAAAAATTGGATTTTCTGACAGGGTGTGCTTTTAAACACGGTTTGGGCGTGTTTTGCTGATTTGCGTGTGAAACACGGCCGTGCTTTGTAAGCACGGCCCGGGCGTGTTTTTCTGTTTTTCTTGTTTTTCTTCCTTTTGAAGCATGGCCATGTTTTCCAACACACTACGGTGTGTGCCGAGATTGAGTCTTCTTGCCTTCTCTTAGACTTTGTTTCTCATTCGTATTTTCATACGAAATCATCTGAATTGCTTCAAGTCTTAACCTTCATCATTCAAAACTAGCCAATGTGATTTTTCTTGATTTTATTGATTAATGAACTAAAAAGTTAGAAAAATTATCTAAAAAGGTTTAAGAAAATGTGAACAAAAATGCACTTATCAAAATACATATTACATGCGATGATGATTTATAAGTACATAATATGTTGTTCATCACTCATACCTTCTTCATCCATGTGGAGAAACCTTATTCAATTACGTTGTTGTAGGTCCCATTGGGTGCAAAGTAAAGTCTAGAAGGGGGGATTGAATAGACTTTACCAAATTTTCTATCTTTTAAAATCGAGTATTCACGAAAACAACTAAGTCCTTAAGTCATTTGCGTTGAAATTCAGAGGAAAGTTAACCACTCAACAGTTCTCTAAAGAGTCATTGATAGAGAATCGAGCTAAAGAAAGTCATCTTTTTAATAAAATCAATTTTCTCGTTAAACAACGGAAGTTTTACACCATTTTTAAATATGTTTTATCAACACTTATACTTTTGGAGAGTTATTAGTTTCATAGATAGCAAATATAAAGCAAAGAAAGTAATATGCAGAAATGTAAACCAATAAAGTAAAGAACACATAATTTATAGTGGTTTGAGGATGGGGTAATTCCTGTACTCCACTCTTCTCCTACTCCAGGAGGAATCAACTAGTGTAACAACTAACTTTAGCTACGAAAGTACACTCCAAAAATAACCTTGATCACACAATAGCTAATCTCTGGGACTCAGCTCTTCTCCAGGAAGCTCTGCGTAGATACTTCAGCTATTTGAATCTTAAAGATTTAATCACACAACCCTCATTTGGATTTAAAACTGGTTTGACCTTGAACCTTACTGCACTTCTTTCAATACTTCATTGTGAAGACCACCATTTGTTTTTCAACCTGTTTGAATCGACTTCTATCTTTCACGAAAGTGTTTGATGAAGTGTTTTTCGAATAAGCTTAAGGATTTTGTGAGTTAAAGCATGAGAGAGAATATTTGAATTTCTTGCTTGAAAAATACTATTGTGTTCTCAAATTTGTATTTCTTCTCTCGTGTCTTGAAATTCTCTTTGAAAAATTCCTCGACTTTATAGTAGGAGTTTGAATTTTCTTCGTTGAAGAGATAGACAAAAATTCAACTCTACTTTGTATTCGTTGGCTTGTCTTGTCTTGTAGCTTTAGATGTTGACCCAATCTTGTTTATCGACTTTCTTCGCAAGTTTGAAAAATGACTCGGCGCCTACGTGCTTCCCATTTGCTCATTCTTTTTGCATCCTTTCGGCTTGAGCACTTTAAGGTTGCGGGTTTCCTTGTTACCAAAATAAGTAACTTCCGATTTCAATGCAATGTACTTCTTCATTGTCTCTTAGTCCTTCACTAGCTTTACCCCTTTGACTTAGACTTGAGTCTTCTCAAACATTCTTCCTCGATGGACTCTGCTTCACTTCGGTCTTCTAAGTGACTTGGGTTTGTCATACTTGCACGAGAGTCTTCGATGTAAACTCGATTGCGAGTCTTTTGATGTTTTCCTTAGCAAGTCTTGTGCAATTCTACTTAGCTACTATTTGATTCAACTTATATCTTATCTATTACAAAGTAGAAAATACATTGAAAATAGGGTGCCAACTTCATAATACAAAGTTTTCTAAGCATCATCAAAATCTATACAATAAATTTTCTAACATTTGTTCATCATTCCTTCTGCATGCATCATGATTTGAGCATGTAATGTTGTATCTGGATTATGATTGTGGGATAAACTGGATATATGGCACTTATATACGAAGAATTGACTAATTTTTGCTATCACGAGTGTGTTGAAGACGATGGTGTAAGGATTTCGAGATTACTCGCCGTTTTCGTGGTTGATATTGGTATGAGATGGTGGAAGGATTTCGTGGTTCTCGATTTAAGCTGAATCCTATTTTGTTGGTATGGATTGATTTTGGTTGGCTAATTGCCCTTATGTTAAGTTAATTATGTAATAATTTATAATTAAGCTTGTTTTATCGGCCCTTGAAAAAATTAGATTATGGCTAGGATTGGTCCCCATGAACTCTCCCAATAATATGGTCTCATATAACCATCTTAAATTAAAATCTCTATATGTAGGTCCCAAGGGGGTGATGTGTAAGGTTTAGAAGGGGGATGAATAAACCTTACCTCTTTTTCGATTTAGTCCTTTTAAAGTATTTTCGAGTTTTTCACAAATCAAATAAGTCCTTGAGGGACAACTAGGTTGGCTTACACAAAGTTACGCACTTATGACTTAACACTGGATCGCTGATAATATGACTTAGCCGCTTTTCACTAACACTTAGAATAACAGATTGATTTGGTTTTGTTAATGGAAGACTTTTCACCCTTATGATTTTAAACTTGTTTCACAATACTTGTTTTAGCAATAGTTATTATCAACGAGTTTAGCAATTTTAACTTAACAAAGAGATAGAAAATAAATGCAAGAATTAAATGATGTAAAGTAAATAAGACACAAGCAATTTTATAGTGGTTCGAGGATAGGTTAATTCCTCTAATCCACTCTTCTCCAACTCCCGGAGGAATCCACTAGGTAATAAGATCTTGGTTACAAAGCGGTCAACAACAAGGTTAGCTTCGATCACACAACTAGTTGCTCTTGGTTTTCAACTTCTTCACAAAACAGTTGTCTTGCTACTTCACCTCCTTCAAACTATTGGATTTGTTCACACCCCTCCAACGAGTTTAAACCCTTTAGTTCGAACTTGAACCTTACTACTTCTCCTTCAACCTTGGAGACTAGAATAGAATTTCCTCTTCAACTCGGTGATGTAATCTTTCCTTCACTTGAATGTGTTGGATTGAGTTCCTTCAAAATTTGGCTTGAGGATATCTTTGAAAAGCTTGAGAGGATTTGCGGTTTATTTCTTGCTTGAATGCCGATAGTATTATGAAAATCGTAACCTTCTCTCACTTGCTTCCTCGGCCTTTTATAGTGCGGTTTGAAATTATGTCCGTTGAAGAGATAGACACACATTTCAAATCACACTCGTAGGTTGTTGGCTTGTCTTATCTTGCAACATTGATGTAGATCATACCATGAATTAAATGCTCTGCGACCTTTCCTTAATCTTTGCGGTTTTTGGTACATCTCATTGGTTCCTTGCTTTTTGCACTCTTTTTCAGAAAAAACAACTTTATTCTTTGGCAACTGACACATGCCTATTTCGGAAAACATTGACTTGTGTTGACAACGGATCTCTTTCAAACTTTTTCATGTCTTGTCTGCTGCATACCCTTTTGACATTCAATTCTAATCATTTTAGAATGACTTAGCATTGTCGATCAACCATCGAGACAACTTTTTCTGTCACTTGACTCGAGTCTTCACTTGGCTTCCACCACACATGACACACGTTGGGTCTCTCTTTGATCTTTAGTCGACTCTTGTAATTTTCAACTTAGGCGACTTCAACTCAACTTGTTCAACCCTATCTATTACAGGGTTAAATTACATAGAAAATGGAGTGCCAACTTCCTAATCTAAGTTTTAAATGGTATCATCAAAATCTAAACATAAATTTCCCTTACAATTTCCCCCTCTTAGATGATGCCAAAACTTAAATAAATACAAAAAAGTAAATATTGCAAGAATAAAGAATGTATGTGTAGAATATGTCAATTTTATTTGAACATATCATCTTGTACTTTACAGACGCACTTTACAAAACTTTTACCATATATAACCTATACACTGTATCAGAGCTATACATATCTATACAAATATATCAAAGTTATGAAAACTTGTACAAATGTATCAGAGCCTAAAAACAAAATTTTACAATAGGAATCAAAGCTTTATGATAATACAAAGATACTTACAATCAGCTTTGTGTATTTGACTAAGTAAGATACACCAAGGGTTCACCTTCTTCAACGCCTCTCACGCTTCCTTCCTTCTTCTCTTTTCATCCTCGCTCTCCTCCTATCTTCCTCGGCTCTTCTCATTTTTTCGTCTTCTTCTTCCATCTTCTTCTTTTCATAGGCTCGTTTAGCGGCAGGTCCTCCCTTCTCTCCTCTTTTCCCATTCACGAGTGAGCCTTTCGTTTTAGCTTCTTGTCTCCTCCTAGCCTCTTCATTCTTTCTTTCAACTTCTATATTTGCAAGAGTATCATACACATCCCATTAGTTATTCCCTTTTTCGTGGATCAACATATCTAACATCCCTTGGTCTTGGGCGTGATGGAGTACCTGTCCTCTTCCACCATTTGCCAAACCTTCCCCTTCCTCGCTCCGACTCGGCTCCTCCTCTAGGAATGTCTTTGACGGGTGATTTGCCCGTCAATCGACCGCTTGAAATCTGCTTCCTATCACCGATTTACATAAATTGAGTACTTTCTCCCAATACAAATCCCATGCCTGGGTAGAGTTATGTTCTTGAAATATGCTTATGCGGCTAAGTCTGAAACTCTTCTTCGGATCTCGCTCGAGATCCCCGATCGAGCAATGTGATCTCACGAGGGGTCTCACCGGGAGTCCTTTACTCTGTTGGGGCCTTCCTACCTTGCTTTTAAATTTTTAATTCTTCCAGAATGTTTCTCAACTACCTTTTTCGAATTCAGACTTCAATGGCTTGTCTCATTTGTTTGTCGCCAAATCATCTTTTTCTTCAATGGACAATTCTTTAGGTAGTTGGTGAGAATGGAGGCCGTCACTTCACCTTGATGAGGGTCTTAGTAAGCATAATTTTCAAGGGCGCTTCTTCACATCAACGCTTTCCCCTTGCTTGCTTCCCCCTTATTTCCATCCTTTTAACTCCTCTGCTGCTTACTTTTATCTTCCCCCTTTTTGGCATCATCACCAAGGGGTAGCGCCAATTGAGGGAACACTCCACCAAGGAGTAGATAAATCTTGTTGTTGGTCATGTCTTACTTGTCATGAGTTTTGGAGTACACCGCTTGTAATCGGATCGCGAGCCTTCGTCTCGGCTTCCATCGACCTTCATCTCAATTTGGAGCACCATGATATCCTTTTGCATGTTGGCCTCCATTTTCAAGTTCGCCTTATGTTGAGCCTTGAGCACCTCCATATCACTTTTGTGAGATTGATCCATCCCGAACATGTGGTCTCTCGCCCTATCGGAATTTGGCGTTGTCGGCAAAAGATCCTTAGGAAAAATAGGAATTTCCACATCCTCCACCGTGAAGCCTTTCCTTTTCCTTAAAAATTTCTTTAGCTCTATGTGCCTCGGTAGTCTCGTGTCATCGACATCTTGTACAATTGTGTTAGCTCTTTCGACGATCCTTAGCTATCTTAACTACTTCTTCGGCATCGGTGGTAGCTTCTTTTTAGTAGTCTTATCCTCGGTGACTCATCGATCATTGGAAGGTGATGGCACCATGGGAGGTGGGCCATCAACCATTGTAAAATTTACGAAACGTCTTATCACCGCTTGCTTCCTCTTTGCGATGCCTCCTCGATAGCTTTATCCTCGGATGAATTTTCAATTGATCGACTCGACTTTGTCATCGATTGCCAAGAACTCAACATCAACGTTCTCTTGAGAATCATGAAGAGCACTTATTTTCTCTTCATCAATGTTTTCTTCCCGAGGGGTGCACTTGTTCAACGACTTTGTTTACCTAAGGAAATCTCAACCTCCTACAAGCCTTCGTTACCTCGGCCTCAACCGCTAATGGGCCTTCAACATTCCCTTTGCGCAGTCTCAACTACGATGGGGTCTTCGACAAATTCCTTCAAAGTGACAGATCCGCTTTAGGGTCTTCGGTGGCATCCATTGAGTCTCAACTCCTTGGATTGCGTTTCATGCCAAGAGCCACAACTCCCATGGCCTCAATTCCATCCTTTTCCTTAGCCGCATCAAGATTCATCACTTGCATGGCGGTGAAGTTTGATTGAGGCAGACAAACCGTCTAAGCCTCGTTAACCTCGATCTGCTATTCTTTCACGGTCTCTCATTCGCTTCCTAACTTCTCTTTAGTTTGGTCTCCCACAACCTCATTCGACCCGGTTGTGGTGGTTTGAGCTTTCCCCTCAGCTAGCACACCACCGGTGAGTCTCGGCAATGGGGTCGATCGAAACCTGAACACGGCTATGTTTCCATTTGAGTTATCGGCCCGTGCAGGCATGTGTCTCAACACCTTCTTCTTCGGGAGTGGCTTGGCTAAGGTGATCTCAACTACTAGGGCGGGAAGCGGGGTCTTCCACGAGGCGCGGGGCAAGGCGGTCTTTCTTTGCCGCAACAACTCTCTTATTTTTAAATTGGCTTTGGAGAAGGAGGTTTGGCGATTGCGATAGTGTCCTCCGGGACAGATCACCGGTGACTCACCTTTTTGGTGTCGGCTCTTCTTGCATGGGCTTGCTCTGAGCACTGAGAGGATTGCCTTGAACATCCTCTTATTCACGTGGAAGGGTTTCCGATGCCGGGGAATGCCTTTCACCTCCATCAAATGGCCAACCCCAAGGCTATACCCAACTCTCACAAATAGACCAACATCATTAATTGTCTTATTTATGATGTTCTTGCAAATCGATCAAGATGAAATACCGTTCACCTTGTTTTCTTCCATAATGGCATCTATGACCAACAACTCTCGTCAAGAGAAGAACGATTGAAGCCGCCAAACCTCATGTCCACACACTTGGACACAATGTCCATCGACTTATGATAGTCGTCCTTGATGAGCGACTTCTTGGTAAAATGTAATAAACGCTGCTTACAATTTTAGCCAGACTACGGCTTAGCGATCTCCTTCCATCTCAGAGCTGGTTGACTTCCTTTTCAATCATTTTCTTCAATCCAGGCGAAGGAAGGTGGCAATACTTAGCCAAATCCGCGGCGGTAATCTTGAGTCGATCTCTGCTGCGACGACGACATGGTTTCTCCATTGTGAACCTCGGCGTTTACGTGAGAACATAGCGATCTCTTCAAGGTATGTGTGAGAGAACTCCATGGTGAGAAATCCCTTAGGGGATTTCTCAAGTTTATCGGCGATTTTCTTAGCAAGGGACTTATCAACCCCTTGCTTCACTATCCGTTAAAATCACGGTAGAACCAGTGCATCTTCTCGGCCATCTTCACAAAGTCAAAATCTAAAGACATTTGAAAAATGAACGGTGAAAACTCGAACTATGAGCACTGTTTAACTAGGGTTTTTGCTTGGTTGCAGAGAAAAACATGCCTTTGCTTGAGAGAGATGAGTGCATTGTGAGGAGAGAGAAATTTGATTTTGGTATATAAGGGATATGAAGGTACGGTTTTAGAATTTGAAAAGGTTGATCACGATCAACGGTTAAGATTAAAATCTTTGAACTGCATTAATTTTCCCGCATTAAATGCAACAACATTTATATCCAATCATATGCTAAATGTGTACGTGATTTATTCGACACCATAATTATCTTTGACGTAAACTTAGCTCTTAAATAACTTAGCTATCTTCCAAAAGTGACTTAACTCTGCTTCTCTCATCTCATGATGATCACTCAATTGTCATGACTAACTCGACATGGTGACTAGCCATCTTATTTGTTTCACTTGGTGAAAGATGGACCTTTGCCGATCTCAATTCTTTCTTCTTTGACTCTGATTGAGTCTTCCGAGTCTCCTAACTCACTCAATCAATCCTCGCTCATTTTTAAGTTCCTCAAACCTTGATTCACATAATGGCTTAGTGAATATGTCGCCTAACTTGCTTATCGGTTGAGATGTATTCCAAAGTGATGTCTTTCTTTTCAACATGATCGTAATAAAATGATATCGACATCAATGTGCTTGGTTCTTTAATGCAATACATGATTTTGAGTAAGCGCAATAGCACTTGTGTTATCACATATAATTGGAATCTCCTTTTTTTTTCTATATCATAATCTCTCGTTGTTTCCTCATCCATAGAACTTGGGCACAAAACAAATGCACCGTAACTATGTACTCTGCTTCAACTATGGATGTAGCTATTAAATTTTATTTCTTCAACCAAGAAACTAATCTGCATTTCAAGCATATGACAAGTACCTCATGCACTTTTCATGTCCACCTTACATCCATCATAATGCGAAGTGCCGGTATCCAACTAGCTTGAATCCTCCATCCTTTGGATACCATAAGCCAATTTCTTAGCATCCCTTCAAATACCTTAGGATTCTCTTTGCTGCGAGTCATTTGACTCTCTTTTGGTGCGATTGAAATCTAGCACATACACCTACAAAAAAAAGTGATGTATTGCCTACTTTTTCAAATATAGCAATGATCCAATAAGAGCTCTATATCCTGGTTTGATCTACAACTTTGCCATCTGCATCCATATCCATCTTGATTGATGTATTCGTGGAATCTTCACCGATGACTTCTCTTCCATACCAAATGTAAGACCCCTCTTTTTCGGACCACTTATCACAACGTGTCTGTTGTAAAAGAATACTTAAGTATAAACTTTTTATTTTGTCTTTATTTTTATTTTGTGTGTAATTTCTAATTTTGAGTTTATCATTGTAGTATAATATTTGATGTAGTTTAGTGATTCTCGTGTCCTAGTCGGATTAATTGTTTGGTATTCTCGCAGGGATGAATCAAGTAGATTTGGACAATTTAAGAGTACGATTTGATGAATTGTGGGTATTGGAATAAATGAAAATTTTATTATTGTTTGTAAGTATTAATTGAGGCATTATTTATCAAAATTTCATTTAGCTCTTGAGTTGGATATTTGTTTGGTTAGATTAATTTTCATCGTAGGGTTTTCCAATTTAAGTTAATTTTTAGCCTCTTAAAACTAGATTACTTTTAGAGGAAATTACACAAAATACCCTCATTTTTCAAAAAAGACAAAAATGCCACCCTATTCCAAATCTACCCGACCAGCTTTTTTTCCCAAAAATACCTGCCTACTTTACGCTCCTATTCGGTTTTTACCCCCTCCGGTTTCTTAACCTAGGTAAATCAAATTTCTTCTTGGTTTGTCTTCTTCATTCTATACTTGAGTTAGCGCCCATTTTCTTGCGATTCTTGGTGTTCGTGGCCACGTTCTCCATTAGTGCTTTCAATTTCATTAAATGCGTTCGAGCTTCATCACGTTATTCCTAGGTTAGTTTGTTTTTCAAACCGCTGGTATTCGTATTATTAATGGCTCTAAAAACGCTCCAAAAACACACCTCATAAGAGAATTTTGAGAAGTTCTTCGAAGATAGCCGCACATTTCTCGAAAAAGAGGAAAGTTCGAGAAAGTTTTTCTTTGGTTCTATGGATTCTAAGAAGAGGAAAATAGAAAACATTTTTGAGGAAAAAGCGGTTCGGATGTTAAATCTCCTTCCAAAGTTGTGAAATCGAATGCCTTGTGTGAAAGCCGCTGGAGGGAAGAAGAAGGTTTTCTCTGAAGAAACGATGTTGCCGAGGTATGAGTTTTGTGTATTTTGATTTGTACTCTTTTTTTGTTTCGATGTTGTTTCTTATTTGTTTTTACGTTATGTTTCATTTGTTTTTTTATGCGTTTTAAGTTGAAGTGGTTGTTGATTTTGTGTTTCTTTTATGTTTCTGTTTTGTTTCATTGTTGTTTCTAGGGTTTCAAGTTTGTTCTTGACCTGTGATTTGGTTCGATGCTCGAGTAAATCTTTGCCTTTTTGTTTGATGTTATTAAGAATATAAAGACCACCTTAACTGACAACCAATTGGAGGCATTTAAGAAGACCTGTTTTGGATATTTCCTGGAAATGAAAGAAGTTGATTTCCAGAATCAGCTTGTTCATTCTCTGTTGAAACGTCAAGTCTTCCACTCGAAGAAGGGCGAAATTGTTGTTTACGTGGTGGGAAGTTGTTGCGGTTTGGGTTGGGTGAGTTTGCTATTGTGGACTGGTTTGAATTGTGTTGGTGTTAGGCCTTATTTGTGCAGGGATGTTCGGAGTTCGGTTATATTTGAGTAGTATTTTGCTAGTAGGAACAAGTTTAATAGGCGGTCGATCGAGGAATGTTTTTACTCCGTGTTTGGGGGATGAGGATTTAGACGCACTAAAATTGGCTTTTGTTAGGAAATTTATTGTTTAGATTTTGATGAATGCCATGTAAAACTTAGAATAGAAAGTTGGCACCCCAATTCTTGTTGTAAAATGCATTGTAATAAATAGAGTGGCCAAGGAGTTAAATCGGCCACGCCCTAACATGCAAGAAGACAAATCAAGACTAGAAGGAAGACTCATTGCGAGACAAAATGAGTATGGCAAAGAAGAGTAGACGGAACTCTATGAAGAAGCGGTGAGATGCGGTGAGTGGAGTATCGATCAAGTCAACTCAAGAAAAGCCAAGTCTCAAGTTGAAGTGACGGAAGAGTCATCCATGATTGGAAGGCGACTCTAAGTCACCTGGGAAAACAAAGAAATGCGGTCAAGTCGAGATAATCGAAAAGATCCGTTGCACGAAAATCAAGAGAATTACTTAAACAAGTAATATCTCCATACCACCTTTCTCGGAGTGCTCGGTCCCTGAGCGTGCAAATGGGTCGAACCAATGGGAAGCACTACACCGTGTCGAACTACGAAAAGGTGAAAGAACAATTCATACGAGGAAATGGCAATTCCAAGGACTGCAACAAGACAAGCCAACGATCGCAAGTGACTTTCAAAAAAAAAAAAAAAGCTATCTCTTCAACGGGCAAATTTTTGAAAGATCACTATAAAAGGCCGAGGAATTTAAATTGAGAAAGGAGAGAGACACAAGTGACACAAGAGATAGATCTGAACCAAAAACGTTCAAGCAATTATTAGAAAATCTGAAATATTCTCAATCCTCAAGCCTACACTACGAAGAACATCAATCCAACACTCACCGTGAAGGAAAGATAACTTCAATCGGTTGAAGAGGAAAATCTGAAAACAAGGGGTCTACATTCCACGAAGGATTGTAGGAAGGTTCAAGGTCGAACCAAGTCTTAAGCTCTTGGAGGGCTTCGTGATCAAATCCAAAGAGCTTGAGCAAGTGAGTCAGTAGTAGCAAGCGGTGCCCTGTGAAGAAGCTTTAGTCGTCACGAGAAGCCACCGAGTGATCAAGGCATCTCCCCATCGAGTCCCAAAGGATCAAGTCACCGTGTGATCAAGACTTGTATCGGACTGCACCACTTTGTATCTTTTGATCATTACCTAGTGGATTCCTCCGGGAGTTGGAGAAGAGAGGAGTAGAAGAATTACCCCATCTTCGAACCTCTATAAAAATTCATTGTGTCATTTACATTTCAAAGACTTTAATTCTGCGTTTTTAATCGCTTATATCTGGCGATAAATTTGCTATCCACTTGATAATTCATAAGTACTAAACCAAGCACTAAACTCTTGCTTAATCAAACTTAAGGGTGTTAAGTCTTCAATAAAAACAAAACCACGATTGAGTTAATTTAGAACCAACAAATGAGTTATTCCATCAACGGCTCGATTGAGTCTGAGAGATTAACTCTCTTGAGTGGCTAAATTGATCATCCATCAAGACACAAAATGTAGTATCAACTCTGTATATTTAAAAGGACTATGTCGAAAATTTGGTAAGGTTTATTCAACCCCCTTCTAAACCTTACACTTACACCCCTTGGGACCTACAAGTGGTATCGGAGCGGTTGGTTCATTGAACCCTCCGCATGGCAGTTCTTGAACTAGATCTCCAAACTTTTCAAAGTCCGCTTTAGTACTTAAACTTTCAAAACTCTTTTTATCATTAAAAGTCATTATCATGGAAGCAAATTTGACACGCATCCCTATGTTCACAATTGAAGAATTTGATGATTGGAAAATTCGTATGCGAGGCTCATCTATCAGCATTACATGATGAGATTTGGATAGTAATAGAAGATGGGCCACTGCAAATCTTAAAGGTGAACACAATTTTGTAAGAAGAGCTGCAAAAAAGGAGAAGAGGATGTCGCTCTAGACCCGGTCATGGTTGAAAAACCAAGAACGAGTGGACAAATGATGACAGAAAAAGATACAACCTGGATAATGTAGCCAAGGACATCCTTTACAAAACATTGGACAAAGCCATGTTCAATAAAGTCAAATCTTGCAAAACGGCTAAAGAAATGCAGGACAAGCTAACATTGATTTGTGAAGGCTCGGAGCAAATCAAAGAAAACAAATTATCGGTGGTCAGATTTGAGAACTTCAAAATGATCTCGGGAGAGAACCTGGATCAATCGATGCTAGGTTCACGAAATCACAAATGAGTATCATGCACTTGGAAAGGAATATACACGAGAAAGAAATGTGTATGAAGATCCTAAAAAGTCTTCCAATGAATGGGAAATGAAGGTCATGGCAGCGAGACATTCCATGGACCTATCAAAGACATCCAACCATGAATTATTCTCGGACCTCAAAGCCTACGAGTTTGAGGTGAGAAAAAAGACCCGAGGAAGAGACAATTTGTACCCAAAACAACTGCTCTAATTGTTAAAGATGGGAAGAGAGGCTGAGGTCAAAGAAGTCATTGATCCATAATAAATAGCCACGATGGTTAAGAGGTTCAACAAGTTCTTCAATAAGAACTACAAGAGAGGAAAGGGTGAATCTTCCGGAAGACACTCGGCTCCTCCAAATCAAGGGAAGATAGGCCAACCAAGAGAACAAATCATCAAAAAGTTGAGTATCAAAGGGTGACAATCCAAGAATGGAAAGAGTGATCAAAAGGAATATCTATGTTGGGCTGAGACAACCAGTCACTATGCCATTATGATGCTCATATCCTGTAGTCAACAAATACAGGAATGAAGAAGAAAGAAAGGTCTTGAGAGAAAGAAGACAAGAAAAGAAAAAGCAATGATGGTGCAGAGATCTAGCCTTGAAGCAAGTCAAGAAGACAATGATTGAGAGCGATGAAGTGACTACTCAAGTGACTCGAAGAAGAAGCCCGATCGCTTGATGGCCAAGGAACAAGATCAACCTGACCAAGAAGATGAGGTACACTCTAACTCATCAAACTTAGACTCGGTGATAGTGATCGTGACACACACACTTCATCACCCACCGATCTTTATGATTCATTAGGCAAAATGATGAAAGATTTTGAACACATTAAATCCTCACACACACTATTGAATGAGGAAAACAGCCTACTCAAGAGTCAAAACTCAAAGCTGACTAAGGAGCTGAGTACTCTAAGTCAAATAGCTGATGAGAATGAAAGTTTAAAGGCCGAAAATGCTAAATTAATAAGCGAGAAATTGCTGCCATAGAGAAGAGGGAGAATGACCTCAAAAATGTTATTGCCTCATTCACTAAGGCATCTAAATCATTGGATGATCTTATTATGAGTCAAAGAGAATGTGGAGACAAGACAGGCTTATGATTTAATTCCTCTGTGCTATGTCAAACCTCAAAAGTAATTTTGGAAAAAGGATCTTCAAGCCATGAAGAGTCTGAAAAATCCAAAACTCTAAATGTTGCACACACATTCACTCCAAAACACAATAACAAGCAAAGCGGCCTTGGTTATAAAGGAAAAGGAAAACACCAGTTGAGCCGATTGAGTGCGGCTTTGAAAGGGCAGAGAAGAGATTCAACCGAGTTCCTCAAAGCAAACTCCAAACAAAAATACTCAGTAAAGAAGAAGCGAGCTACCAAAACCCCAGAAAATCTATAAGAGAAATACATATGATGGGAATGATAGAAAATATCCAAGCCAAGTGATTGGAATAATGTGAACTATCGGCATAGACTTATGGAATATAAGCCCAAATGGCAAAGGCCTAGAACTCAAAAAGGCCATTCCAAAAGTACAAGAGCTTTCATCAGCACACATATGCACCTAGGCACTACACTCAAAGACACCACAATTACCCAAGGAAGGCAATTGCTAAAACACATATGCAGGCATACACAAAAAAAAGGCAATTTGTATGAACCTAAAATTCCCAAGCAATTTGCCAGGATTAATTATGATTATGGCACGATAGATGGCAACCCCTTAGAGTCAAATCATTTGGCTATAGGTTGGTTGGATCATCTTACAATTCTAACCCCTCGGGACCCAAACAAATATGGGTACCTAAAACTTAATTTCCTTGATTGCGGGTTCAAGGAATTTGAAATGCCAGGAACCTGGTACATGGATAGTGGTCATTCCCGGACATATGACAGAAATAAGAAAAATCTGTCAAAATTCAAGGAAGTTAAAGGAGCAAAAGTCATATTTGGAGGAAATGAAGCTCCTGGTGAAATAAGAGGCATTGGATCCATCAAGAGGAATGGATTAGAAATCACGCAGGCGTTGCATATGTTGAAGGACTTAACTTCAACCTGCTAAGCATCGATCCAACTCGTGACAAGGGTTACAATGTTGGATTTAACATGGGTGTATGCCAAATCAACGATATTGAATCAAATGAAGTTGTCTTTGCAAGGATGTAAGCGAGGAAGAATATGTATGTCGTGGATTGGTCAAATCGCAACACCCAAAGACTGTCTACTAGCAAAACCACAAAATTTGAATCAAGTTGGTGTGGCACAAAAAAGTCGAGTCACCTAAATTTCAAAATGATTAACAAGCTTGCAAGAAGTAATCTTGTGGAAGGACTTCGGACTTTCGATATACAAGAAGGAGAGTATATGTGACACATGTCGGAGGGAAAACAAATCAAGTCATCATTCAAGGAAAAGACATGCCAATCTTCAACAAGAATATTGCATCGCTTCATATGGATCTATTTGGCCCATGGAACCGACCAGCATAATAATGGAAAGAAATACACCTTGGTGGTAGTAGATGACTACTCAAGATATACATGGACAATATTCATGTGTAAGAAGAAAGAAACTCTACAAAAACTACCACGGTGATGAAGAGAATCCAAAACGAGAAGAGCCAAACCATTATCAAAATAAGATCGACGGAGGAACTGAGTTTGTCAATGGAATAATAACTCAATATTGTATTGAAAATGGTATTGGTCATGAATATCGTGATAAGAACTCCACAAAATGAGAATGGAGTTGCGAGAAAGAAGAAACAGAACCCTCAAAGAAGCGGCGAGGACCATGTTAGGTAGACGAGTTACCAAAAGATTTTGGGCTGAAGCAATCAACACAACTTGCTACACCCAAAATAGATGTATGATAAAAATGTACGGTGACAAAGACTCCTATGAGATTTGGTGGAAGAAAACCAAATGTTGCATATTTGAGAATATTTGGATGTAAATGCTTCATCCACAACAATGGCAAGGACAATCTAAAGGCTTTTGATGCTAAAGGTGATGAAGGTATCTTCTTAGGATACTCACCGAAAGCAAAGCCTACAGAGTACTCAATAAAAGGACTATGGTTGCGAAGAATCCATTCATGTGGTATTCAATGAGCCAAATGTAAATGGAGAAGACATTGAAGAATCGGTGATAAGTGAATCATCCAACCATACGAGAAGAGTCCCTCTTTGAAGTCAAGTTTGGAATTATCAATTCGAAAGAAGATGAAATAGTGAATCTCAAAACAATTTGGAAAATTTGCGGCTAAGTGATTACGAGAGAGCGACCACGGCAGAACACAACCGCAAGTCGAGTCGAATCCGGCTAACTTACTCCAACCCGATGTAAGATGGTGAGAGACCATCCACGGAACTTGTCATTGGAGATATAAGAGAAGGTGTCAAAACAAGATCGAACTCAACAAGAAGCCATGTTCACATGCTTCATCTCGCAAAATAGAGCCCAAAGACGTGTCACAAGCTTTGGACGACACACATTGGATTCAAGCTATGCAAGAAGAGTCAATCGGTTTGAAAGAAATAAAGTATGGGAATTAGTGCAAAGACCCATACATCAAAATGTTATTGGCACCAAATGGGTGTTCGGAAAAAAGATGAACGAGGAAGGTTACGTGGTAAGAAACAAAACAAGACTAGTAGCCAAAGGATATTGCCAAGAAGAAGGGATAGATTTTGATGAAACATTTGCCCCTGTAGCAAGATTGGAAGCTATAAGGATGTTTCTTGCCTATCGACTCACAAGGACTTCATTGTATATCAAATGGATTTAAAAAGTGCATTCCTAAATGGTTTATTGGAAGAAGAAGTGTATGTTGAACAACCTCCAGGATTTGAGCGAAGACTCTTGGAGATAAAGTATACAAACTCAAGAAAGCTCTATATGGATTGAAACAGGCACCCGGCATGGTATGATACTTTGTCACAATTCCTAACCAAAAATGGATTCACAAAAGGAAAAGTAGATAGAACACTTTTCGAAATTCAAGACAAAAAGAGTATCTTTGCTTGTTCAAATATATGTGGATGACATCATTTTTGGATCCACAAACAAAGAGTCATGTGTGAAAGTTTTCAAACCTCATGCAAAGTAAATTTGAAATGAGCATGATGGGAGAGTGACATTCTTCCTTGGACTCCAAGTGAAACAATGAAGGATGGAACCTTCATAAGTCAAACAAAATACACCGAGATTTAATGAAGAAGTTTGGTATGGAGGAGAAGTCTTCGTGAAAATACCAATGAATACATCGATCAAAATGGACATGGATGCGGATGGCAAGCACAGAGATCAAACAAGATCTGAGCACTTATTGGATCATTGCTCTTTCTCACACGGCAAGCGGGCCGGACATCACCTTTCTTTGTAGGTGTATGTACAAGATTTCAATCTGCTCCAAAAGAGAGCCATATGACAACAGCTAAGAGAATATTGAGATACTTGAAAGGAAGCCAAACATTTGCCCCTGTAGCAAGATTGGAAGCTATAAGGATGTTTCTTGCTTATGCGACTCACAAGGACTTCATTGTATATCAAATGGATGTAAAAAGTGCATTCCTAAATGGTTTATTGGAAGAAGAAGTGTATGTTGAACAACCTCCCGAGGATTTGAGCGGAAGACTCTTGGAGATAAAGTATACAAACTCAAGAAAGCTCTATATGGATTGAAACAGGCACCCGAGCATGGTATGATACTTTGTCACAATTCCTAACCAAAAATGGATTCACAAAAGGAAAAGTAGATAGAACACTTTTCGAAATTCAAGACAAAAAGAGTATCTTTGCTTGTTCAAATATATGTGGATGACATCATTTTGGATCCACAAACAAAGAGTCTGTGTGAAAAGTTTTCAAACCTCATGCAAAGTAAATTTGAAATGAGCATGATGGGAGAGTGACATTCTTCCTTGGACTCCAAGTGAAACAACTGAAGGATGGAACCTTCATAAGTCAAACAAAATACACCGAGAGATTTAATGAAGAAGTTTGGTATGGAGGAGAAGTCTTCGTGAAAATACCAATGAATACATCGATCAAAATGGACATGGATGCGGATGGCAAGCCTGTAGATCAAACAAGATCTGAGCACTTATTGGATCATTGCTCTTTCTCACAAAGCGAGGCGGACATCACCTTTCTTTGTAGGTGTATGCACAAGATTTCAATCTGCTCCAAAAGAGAGCCATATGACAACGGCTAAGAGAATATTGAGATACTTGAAAGGAAGGTGGATTCAAGCTAATTGGCTATTGATTAAAGACTATCTTTGATCACGAGTGGACAGGAAAGAGCACTTCGAGGCACATGTCAAATGCTTTGGAACAGGCTGATTTCTGGTTTAGCAAGAAGCAAAATTCAATAGCCACCTCTACAAACAGAATACATAGGCTGGGGCGTACTGTTGTGCCCAAGTCCTATGGATGAGACAAAGGTGAGAGACTATGAAGTTGAGGAAAAAGAAATTCCAATCATGTGTGATAACACAAGTGCAATGCCATTACTCAAAATCTGTCTTTGCACTCAAGAACAAAGCATATCGATGTCGAGATATCACTTCATAAGAGATCACGTTGAAAAGAAGGACATCATCTTGGAATATATCTCAACGATAAACAATGGCTAACATCTTCACAAAACCATTATGTGAGTCAAGATTTGAAGAACTCAAACATGAGTTGGGGTTAATTGAACGAGTGACACTCGGAAGAATCAAAGAAAAGAAATGGAACAGAAAAGGAGGTGAAAAAGAGTGAACACACAAATCATTTCGATCAAATCACCAGATGTCGGAAAGACAAGATTACACCGAGTCAAATGGTAGCTGAGTCACTAAGAGAACGTGAGAAGTAGAGTTAAATCAACTAAAGGATAAGCTTTGAGTCACTTATGAGCAAAGTGACAAAAACGCGATCGTTTTGACAAAGCGGGAATGTTTTAATGAATACGTCGGATAATGATGATGTGTCACGGACATAAAGCCGCACACCAAGCTTATGATTGGATATAAATCTTTGCCGCATTAAATACGAGACATTAAATGCTAAATAGGCGTGCAAAATCTAAGCCGTTGATTTCGATCACATTTCAAAAACCACCCGCACGTCCTTTCATAAACCATACTTAAACCATTTTCGCCCGTTTCTCTCTCACTACCAAAACTGTTCATCTCTTTCTCTCAAAAGCAAAGGCAAAAATTCTCTCGAAACCCTATCTATCTTCAAATCAATCTATTAGTTTTTCTTTGATAAAATCTGAAAAATGGCACCAACCTACAACTTTGTCAAATTAGGGAAGCAAATCCACACAGGGTCTCTTGTGGATTTCGACGGAATGGTGAAACAGGGGTCCGACGACACCTTAGTTAAGAAAATCGCTGAAAAATTGGAAACGTCTGGGCTGAAACCGTTTTTGCGTTAGAATATCCGATGACCTATGTGGAGGAGGTCGCACAATTCTACGTGAATCTTTGAGATTCACGATGAAGGAATAAAGTCATCTGTTCACGGAAAGCGGTGACTATCTCGCGAGGATTTGGTGACCACTGCTCACTACCAACCAGCGAAGGAGCCTCGAAAATCAACGAAGTTGATGTAAACTTAGGCGATGTTTGGAAAGAAATAGCCAAGCCCGACCTTGCTAATAAAATAGTATACCACACAAACAAGAGATGGCGAAGGAGGATTATCACAAGTCATTTGGACATAGTTGCCAAATGCATTGACATCAAATTTGGCGGCTTTGACCAATCAAAAAGCAAAGCCGATTGTAATGGCTGCAATCATCGCGAAAAAAGAAGATAAACTCGGCTGAGTTTGTCTCAATGAGACTCTGCTAGAACGTAGGAACAAATCCTTCAAGGAAGATGGCTCATTTGGAGGATCCTAGGATATGGCCTAGTGATTGGCCGGTGATGGAGGTGAAAGGAGTCCCTCTTAGACATGGGAAGGCATTCCATGTTAACAAGAGGATGTTGAGCAAACCTCTCCTCGGCGCACGAAGAGAGCCTACGCCAAGAGGCGACACGAGTGAGGGGAATCACCACCACAAGATACAAATTTCCTCTCCACCCAAGAAAAAGGCGCCCCTGCGGCGACTAAGAAAAGATCTTGCCCTGCGCAGAAAAGAAATCAAACATGCTCCCCCCTGCATCGAGTCACCCCCTGCGGCCGTGTCTCTGCCGCCCAAGCAGACGGCGGTCGAGAAGGACACTCAAATACCTTCTCCGATCATCAAAAAGAGGAGAAGCGACAAGCCAAGACGGCCAGCTCCTCGAAAAAAGACACCAAAGCCCCCCCGCCGCCAAGACTCGAGGAAACCGTCTCGAACAGAAAATCCCTCTAGTACAAACTAGGAGACGAAGAAGAATCATCAAGCACTCCGAGCTTGAGAAACCAGGCCGAGTCGACCACTCACCGAGCAGAATCTGGGACGAGATCGGAGGAGAAGTAGAGTCTCGGATGTAATTGATGAAACAACCAAATCTGGCTTGAAGCGTCAAGAGGCGACCGAAGACACACGTAGTCCACACAATTGAAACACAAAAAAGAAGGCGATAAAGCGGATAATGATGTGATGATCCTATCTCCACCTTACCCGGACATCCAAAATCGTCTGCGTGAGTGGAGGAAATGGAAGTTGAGTAAATCAAGGAGAACAGTTCCAACGGCTTTGAGTTTATAGAAGAAGAAGAGGAACTGTTAAACTTCCTTGGACTAACCACCGTGTGCTCCCAAGATCGATGAAGACAATTTGCACGGACATCCTGCAGGATCTACAAGGACAAGGAGAAAGAAAAGCAAGCGAGAGGAAGGCGAGGCACGTGAGAAGGCAAGCATCTGTCCTATCTCGGCACCCACGAACACACACATCCTCTCCTTGATGTCTTCTCGGCGGTGATGAGGATCCAGAGAATCTTTCACGCCCGCGAAGAGTTGCCGTGCGGCAAGCATTGCATGAATCGAGAATCCTTCACGAGCAAAGACTGATGGAGGGACCAGGAGAGTCCTCGAACACGGTGAAATTGATCCAATGGGAGTGGTTCAGCAAATCGCCACTATTGTTGCTGCCACCACTTCCCTCTCACTCGGAAGAAGCAATAAGGGACATGGCGATGAAACCGGGATAATGGGGACCCCGATCGAGCCAACCCCTATTGAAGGTGTGTTACCACCTGCCCCAATTGAACATTCAATCGAAGCAGTAGGGAGCTTGGAGACGAGTGACCCCATTCAAGTCACTCACCTCGGTGGTGCGCCCGGTGGAAACTCCTCCACTACTGACAAGGTCGGAGGATCTTTGCGGTGACTCCACAACGAATCAAGGAGGCGAAGTAGAGAAAATACAAACACAAGAAGAACAACAAGTTGCCATCAACGAAGCTCGACGTTGAGACTGTCTCGGTTGAGGTGCCAACCGCTCGAGAAGGCCATGATGCTGCTGATGCGGTCGAGGCACATGAAGGAACAGCCAGGAGTTAACACTGCAGGCGATGAAAGTGCAATCCATGGGGTTGAGACTCCAATGGATGCCACCGAGAAGACCCTAAGACAGTGACATCGTCGAAAGGGAGGACGAGCCTCATTGCGATGAGAGCTACTGGAGGTAATGAAGGCCACGGGAGGTTGAGACTTCCGGGGTAAAGAAGTCTGAAGTAGAGAACATCCCTCCTGCTATCATCGACCCATCGAGAAGGAGATAAGCGCACTTCATGATTCCCAGGATAATCTGATGTAACCTTTCGGGATCGGAAAGGCGAAGAAGAAGAGTCATCATCCCGTGCATCCAAAAGACTTCACCGCGGATGTTCCAAGCACGAGCAAGTCGATCCCAAGACTACTCGTCAAACCTTTAATTTTGATGATGAGCCACCAACGGAAATCTCATCATCGTCCGATGACGCTTACGATAAGGCCGAGGACCGATCTACTCATTTGGAGAAAGCGGTGAGACCAACGAAGGCTGTTGAGATACAGTGAGGCTCGGCAAGGCGGGTCCACTTCACATCAAACCCCAGTGAACCGAGTCCACTGCGCGAGGCTCCTCAAGCTGCAGCAGAGTTCGATTCTAGAAGAACTTCACGCGCACCGCTCATCATCGAACAAATCCCGGTTGGCGGTGATGAATCCTTTATAGAATCTTTTCCTTTTTCTCTGGAGGTACCCGACCTCCATGAAGAGTCGAAAAATGAACGCGTACACTACACTACCACGACCAGCTCCCATTTTTCAATCGGCACCATTGTTCGGTGATTATGATTTTGACGCCGCATGGCCATCACCGCAAGCGGAAGAATCGATTGAAGTTCGCGAAGTGTTCAAGGCATTATTCGGCGAGATTGAACGGATGGAGAGGCATCGAGCCTCTATGGACATGCGATTTGGACAACATAGATGCCACTCTCCTTTGCTAATTTAAGAGGCATAACAGATCCGATCGGGGAATGGTGGCAACAAAGAAAACAACAATGCGTGTGGAACAAGTTAGATACTTCAGGACATTGTTCAACAAGGCTGGTAGGGTATGGAGAGCTGAAAAAAATCTTGATGCAAAAACGGTTTCAGGAACATATTGAGCACACGAATGAAGCTCACATTGCCGAGATTAAGGCTGCTGCGTGAGCAAAACAAGAGTGATCTACAACGTTTGGAAGAAACCATGAATACAAAATTCACCTTCTCATGGGTGAGATGATGAAGTGATTTCCGCATGAGTCCAACGCTACTCGATCCGACTTTCGTCTTGCATACTCTGCAGCAGACTCGAGACAAAACTCAACTATCGCCAGTGCTAGACTTCCTACTTGCAAGTCTGTTTCCGAGGCGTTCCCTCTCCTTTGATGATGCCAAAAAGGGGAAGAGGAATACCTAAAAAGCAAGGGATCTGAAGTTGAGAAGGAAGGAACAAGCTGAAGGAAAATCAAATTTGAGGAAGTGTTGAAACAAAAGAAAGGAAAGCTTGTTGAGGGGAAGGATCGACATATGTGACCTGATGATTGCACAAACCCCCAACAAGGTCTCACACACGTGACATTATCGAAAAACTCCACGTGACTCGCCACTCCAACACTGCTATATCTATGGCGAAAAGAGAAAAACAATTGAAGCGGGGATGAAGGAAGTGAAAGGAAGAATGGATGCCCGAGTTATGAACATCTTGAAAGAACATGGAGGCATTCCGGTGAAGCGAGAGACACTTATGCCATTTTAGATGTCGGGACGAGCCACGATCGATTGATGAATTTAAAACGCTCGAATCAAGGATACTTTGCAAATATGTCTATGGCTCAAGCTTGGGACTTGTCTTGGGAAAAAGGGTCTCACGTTATGTGAAGAAGGCGACAGGCAAAGAGACTACAAATACTCTCTCTCTTAGTCACTCCGCTGGTCACTCACCGAAAGAAGAAGACCCGTCTGATATATATGCCCGGAGGTAGAGGAAGAAGCGTTGGTGGAGGAAGAAGCTTGGACCTGGGCCTCGCCCAAAATATTGAATACGTAGATCCATGAAAGAAATGAGGGATCTCTTTGGCTTGACCAAGTAGCAAATTTGCAAGTGGCTAAAACCAACGCAAAACAAGAGTGATCTACAACGTTTGGAAGAAACCATGAATACAAAATTCAGACCTTCTCATGGCCGTGAGATGAAGCGATTTCATGAGTCCAACGCTACTCGATCCGAATTTCGTCTTTGCATACTCTGCAGCGGACTCGAGACAAAACTCAACTATCGGCGAGGCTAGACTTCCTACTTGCAAGTCTTTTTCCAGGCGTTCCCCTCTCCTTTGATGATGCCAAAAGGGGAAGAGGAATACCTAAAAAATGGGGATCGAAGTTGAGAAGGAAGGAACAAGCTGCGAAGGAAAATCAAAATGAGGAAGTGTTGAAACAAAAGAAAGGAAAGCTTGTTGAGGGGAAGGATCGACATATGTGACCTTGATGATTGCACAAACCCCCAACAAGGTCTGTCCCGGTGACATTATCAAAGAAACTCCACTGTGACTCGCCACTCCAACACTCTGCTATATCTATGGCGAAAAGAGAAAAACAATTGAAGCGGGGATGAAGGAAGTGAAAGGAAGAATGGATGCCCGAGTTATGAACATCTTGAAAGAACATGGAGGCATTCCGGTGAAGCGAGAGACACTTATGCCATTTCGGATGTCGGAGACGAGCCACGATCGATTGATGAATTTAAAACGCTCGAATCGAAGGATACTTTGCAAATATGTCTATGGCTCAAGCTTGGGACTTGTCTTGGGAAAAGGGTCTCACGTTATGTGAAGAAGGCGACGAGCGGCGTGAGACTCGAAGCGATCGCTCTCTTTTGGTCACTCCGTTGGTCACTCAATTTGGAAAGAAGAAGACCCCGTCTGAGATACGCCCGAGGTAGAGGAAGAAGCGATGGTGGAGGAAGAAGCTTGACCTAGGCCTCTGCCCAAAAATATTGAATACGTAGATCCATGAAAGAAATGAGGGATCTCTTTGGGCTGGCTTGACCAAGTAGCAAATTTGCAAGTGGCTAAAACCAACGCAGAGTATGCAAAAAGAATAGAAGAAGAAAACAATAGACAAACTCGGCTATGGGAGGAAAGACGGGGAAATAATAAGAAGAGATGAAGCTGCCGGGAAGGCATATGAAAAGAAAAAAAAAAAAGCGGTGAAATTTGATGAGAAAAAGAGAAAGAAGAAGAAAGAAGATCTTTGAACAAGATGAAAGAAGGAGATAAAAGGAGACGAAGTGTTCTTTGTCCAACCCTTCGTGTATTTTATTATGTAAATACATACAATGTAAGTCTTACGTAATAAAGCTATAAATTTTTTTTTTAGACAAATATGTGCTCGATACACCTTGTAAACAGATTGTGTAAAAGAACAATAATGTTATGATCAATAAAAAGATTGATTCTGCACATACATTCTATGTCAATACACTATCTGTATGTATCTTTGATATTTGCATTTTTGAATGATTTAAGTTTTGGCATCATCAAAAAGGGGAAATTGTTAGGAAATTTATTGTTTAGATTTTGATGAATGCCATGTAAAACTTAGAATAGAAAGTTGGCACCCCATTCTTGTTGTAAAATGCATTGTAATAAATAGAGTGGCCAAAGGTGAGTTAAGTCGGCCTACGCCTAACATGCAAGAAGACAATGAAGACTAGAAGGAAGACTCCGGCTTGAGGCAGTTTGAGTATGGCAAAGAAGAGTAGACGGGAACTCTCTTGAAGAAGCGGTGAGATGCGGTGAGTGGAGTATCGATCAAGTCAACTCGAGAAAAGCCAGTCTCAGTTGAAGTGACAAGAGTCATCCAATGATTGGAAGGCGACTCTAAGTCACCTGGGAAAGCAAAGAAATGCGGTCAAGTCGAGATAATCGTAAAAGATCCGTTGCCGAAAATCAAGAGAATTACTTAAACAAGTAATATCTCCATACCACCTTTCTCGGTGCTCGGTCCCGAAGCGTGCAAATGGGTGAACCAATGGGAAGCACTACACCGTGTCGAACTACGAAAAAGTGAAAGAACAATTCATACGAGGAAATGGCAATTCCAAGGATTTGCAACAAGACAAACAACGACGCAAGTGACTTTCAAAAAAAAAAAATAAGCTATCTCTTCAACGGGCAAATTTTTGTGAGATCACTATAAAAGGTGAGGAATTTAAATTAAGAAAGAAGAGAGACACAAGTGACACAAGAGATAGATCTGAACCAAAAACGTTCAAGCAATTATTAGAAAATCTGAAATATTCTCAATCCTCAAGCCTACACTACGAAGAACATCAATCCAACACTCACCGTGAAGGAAAGATAACTTCAATCGGTTGAAGAGGAAAATCACGAAAACAAGGGGTCTACATTCCACGACAGTTGTAGGAAGGTTCAAGGTCGAACCAAGTCTTAAGCTTTTGGAGGGCTTCGTGATCAAATCCAAAGAGCTTGAGCAAGTGAGTTTTTGTAGTAGCAAAGCAAGTTGCCTGTGTGAAGAAGGCCGAGTCGTACGAGAAGCCAAATGAGTGATCAAGGCATCTCGGGAGGCCGAGTCCCAAAGGATCAAGTCACCATTTGTGTGATCAAGACTTGTATACGGACTGTTCCCACTTTGTATCGATCATTACCTAGTGGATTCCTCCGGGAGTTGGAGAAGAGAGGAGTAGAAGAATTACCCCATCTTCGAACCTCTATAAAAATTTCATTGTGTCATTTACATTTCAAGCACTTTAATTCTGCGTTTTTAACTCGCTTATATCTGTGATAAATTTGCTATCCACTTGATAATTCATAAGTACTAAACCAAGCACTAAACTCTTGCTTAATCAAACTTAAGGGTGTTAAGTCTTCCACTGAAAACAAAACCACAATTGAGTTAATTTAGAACCAACAATTGAGTTATTCCATCAACGGCTCGATTGAGTCTGTTGAGAGATTAACTCTCTTGAGTGGCTAAATTGGTCATCCATCAGACACGGTGTGTAGTATCAACTCTGTATATTTAAAAGGACTAAGTCGAAAATTTGGTAAGGTTTATTCAACCCCCCTTCTAAACCTTACACTTACACCCCTTGGGACCTACAAGGCTTTACTTTATTTTCTCCATTTTTTTCTTTTTACTTCTACCAGTAGTTAAATTGAGATGTCATTTTTGAGTTGGTCGACAAGGATATGGTTGTTTTTGACATGTATCCTTGGGGAGTGAGTTGTTCGATGTGACGATGTGTGAGTTGAGGCAGCAAATATTGTGCGAAACAAACTTCAAGCCCGGGAGAATCCTGGTGGGAAGCGTCTGAAATTCTATAGAATTCAAGGATTTCCGTTGGCTTTCCGGATATGGTTCTATGAGTCTTTGCCCGAGGTGAGCGACAAGTTTTGTGCTCGGGTTGGTAGTGAGATCCCGGGATCTTGAACTGGACGTGTTCAAAGTCCGGTTAAGACAACAAAGTTCATGCCGAAGACCTTGACATGAAGATATTCAATCGATCGGTAATTTGAGCAGGCAATATGATTTTACTACTTTTTTCTTTCTGTTTTGTTTCATTTATGTTTGAAATTGTTTCTTTTATGTTTCGACTTTTGATTTATTTTTTTTTTTATTTCATTGGGTTTGATGAACTTGTGGCCCCTCATGATGATGGTAGTGCGGTGGGCATTGACATTCTATGATAAATCAAAGTACACATTCAGCCCGGTTGACGATGATTTTGTTGTTGGAAGGTTGAAGAGGAAGGAGGATATGGGTGGTAGTGGCTTCAATCAGACCGTTAACGACATTGCTAGGAATCAGCGGTTGTTTTCTAAGGAATTTGAGGCTTTTAAGGTTTCAACTTAAAAATTCTTGAAAGAACAAAGAACTTGCCAATATTAAGAGCAAACTAGAGGTTCTCAATTCTCATACTTTTTTTTTTTGTTGTTTTTAATTATAAGTATTTTTTTGTTATCTTTCTTGTTGTTTCTTTTTGTTTCAATAATGTTTATTTTTTTGTTTGTTCATCACATGGTCATTTGTTTTTTATGTAAGTTCGTCTTTGTTGTTGATGAAGTCGAGAAGGTTGATGAATCGGAGTCTCACGAGTGAAACGAATCTTAGGTTCGGGTTAAGGAAGATGCTTGATAAGGAAAAACATGGCGATGATGAGGTTGATGACGGGAATGTGGATGTTCCCATTCTTTGCTGAAGCCGGAAAAAAAGATGACGCTGGTGAAGGTGATTTGAGTGCTGCAGAGGGTGTTGCAGCTAGTGGTTTGGTTAGTCTGGAACAGGGCATGGATAATGTAGTTGATGAATCAAGGAAGGATGGTAGCGAGAGGGAGAATGTGTTTGATGAATCAATCAAGGAACGTGGCGAGGTTGAGAAGGTTGCTGATGAGACGATCAAGGGCGGTGGGGAGGAGCGAGAATTCATTAGGTCTCGGAACTTGACGATCTCACCCCTTCTCAAATTGACAATATATTAAACACCGCAAGTCAAGTTTGCCTTTGGAAAGGTGTGTTTAAATTATATGTTCTTTTTTTTGTTGTTTTTGGATTAACATTTGTTATTTGTTATTTTATTCCCTTTTGTTTTTTTTTTTGTTTCGGGTGCTTTGAAAAGTGCGATTGGTGTCTCCTCCGATCTGTCTCCTTCTATGAAGAGGTTTTGAAACCGTCTGCTGAAGGTGGTGAACTGCGGACGTGGTGATTGGATTGGAAGATGCGGCGACAAAGATGTTGTTGTGGATCTTTGGGAAAAAGTTCCAAAGCCCTTGGTTAAGGGAAGGTGCCATTGGATGAGAATATGGGTGAAGGTCCGGGGATAAGGGCCACTGTCGGATGGGTTGAACGATCGCTTGTGGAAGGGTTTGATTCTCAAGGGTATACACCTTTATTATTTTCATATTTGTAATTACTTGCTATCGAAACAATTGTGAAACCATTTTGAAACATATATGAAACAATTACATAAATGTTTATAAATTTGTGATTAGTTTGTTGTTTCTAGTTTTGTGTTTATTTGATACTCTTTTTCAGCGGCCGAATCGATACTCGGAGGAAGATGACAAAGTTGAGCCTTCTTTGAAACTTGGTATCTGCGAAGTGAAGTCGAAGTCATGGTTTCACGGCTTTGTATTATGTTGATGAGTACTTGGCATCTTCTCGTAAGTTTTTCTTGTCTTGTTGTTTTTTGAATTGTCCCTTCTTTTTTTTTTTTTGATTGTGTTTTGTGTTCATTTTGCGGCATATTGATGTTCTTTTCTACTATTTGAGGAAGAAGTTCTATCACGGGCATAGTGTTGTGACATTCACAACTACGATATGATATTTGACCGGTACATCCAAAGCATTTATAAGAAATATTGCCAAGTGAACAAAAGAAAGAAGAAACATTTTGATCATCCATGATCAATGTCAATACCACGATTGTGGACTATATCATGGGATATGATATAGCGTGCGGATGGCCATGGTCGGAAGTTGATCACATCTTGTTCCCCATACATTGCATTGGTATGTAGCATTGGGTAATGGGACGATTGAGGATGAAGGAGAGAACCATCTATTTGTACAATTCGTTGAAGATGGATGATTCTCACGAAAGTGGTCTTGAAGGCTGTGAAAGCTTACATCTTTCTCCTTCCTAGGTTCCCCGTCCCTGGTAGCCTTTTATGGTGTCCATCCCAATCTTTGTACTTGGCGAGGGTGCGTATTAGGTGAACTAATCTTTGCTATGAAAGTTGTTGTTGTGAAAGACATTCCTTTGCGACCAAGTATGTTTTTTCTATGTATCTTGATTTGTTTGTTATTTTTTGTTGTTTTTGTTTTTGTTATTTTATATGGTGATTATCTATTTTTTACATTTGTTTTTGTAGTGAGTGTGGTGTTTTTGTTGCTGTTATGCTGAATATTTTGTTGCCGGGAAGAAAATAGATCTTTGAGCGTTGACGTAGAGAATGAGCGGTCAGGTTTAATCGTTTGCTCTACAATCACGCCGAAGTCAAGCAACAAAATGGCGGCGAGGCGACAATGACATTGAAGTTCTGCCTCCACTCCCTAGGATTGGAGGGAATTGTTGTTATGAAAATCTGATAAATTGTGTAATCACAATGCATTTGTCTTAATTTTGGTACTTTTAGTAGTATGGGATATTTGGTATTTATAATAGTTTTCCTTGAATGATTCGGATCGGTATTGGCTATTTTGATTATCGATTAGATTTCTTGGTTGTATGTTTTTGAACAATTTGCGGACGAGTTATGAGATGTTTTTCAATTAATGTATTGATGTTGCTTGGTTTGGGATTCAAATTATTGTGCGTTTTGTGTTACGTTTCTTATTGTTCCATTTGGTAAATGGTGTCGTTGTGCAGTAGAAACATATCTGAAACACATTCGAAATAAACATTTGTTTTGTCATCGTATTGTAAGAAACATATTTGAAACAACATAGAAACAATTTGCTTTTGATTTTCTATATGTGGAAGCTGTATCAATTACACGTATATTCGTAATAGTAATATTCTACTATGAGTCCTATTTTGTTTTTGTTGATTCCTACATGTTTTCTATTATGACCAGGATCCCTACATCTACCACATTTGGTTTTGGTGCTTTTCTCCCAAATTGCATTGTGTCTTCTTTTCTTTGGCCTTCCAGATTTTGCCTTGCCCTCCGGTGGTAGAATCATCATTGTGTTGATTTCTTCTGGCAGGACCCAGGTACCTTCATGTGGGATTGGATACACCATTTCCAAATAAGCGGCTTCCATTGTTTCCTTCATGTAGTATGGCGGCAGTATTGGTACGGATCTGCATTCAAATCTTTTTACTCTTTGCTAAAACATGTGGGCGAGGAATTTCATCCATTTGAAACTTGTTGCATGTGCAAGTCCTTTTTCCAGTCCACAACAAATATCTTCTCGGCCGTGACTTTGAAGATAAAGTCATTTGATCGCTTCACCTGAAACATAAATGAAACATATAAGAAACATGTATGAAACAATGTACCAACTGATGAAAGTTTGCATTAAATTACCCTTAAATTTAGTGAAATGGTGTAGTTTTTCCCCATATACTCTTCAGCTCTTTTTGTCATCCTTGTGAATGTTGATCTTGCTTCAATCGATGTCCGCACGTCCAATCTTGAACTAAAGATCTCAAGTATTCGAGCAAAGTTATTACTGCGTAGGTCTCTCCCGCCACCGTCGCTGCATTCGGTGATTCTGTGATGTTTGAGGTCATGACAATGTATCGTTTGCTCGATTGTGGAGTCGTGTCCATTTCTCGTAGTCGATGTTGGACAAATAGGGTCTAATTCTGCTTTTACGCTGTCAAAGTCTTGACATTTGCTTTTGGAATTCTTCATTCGTGTATGCTTTTCTTTCTGCTTGCTATGAACGGATCTCGTATTTTTGTTTTTTCCTTTTGAAGTTTGCCTTCAAATTGTTCGATGATGATACGTGCACATCCCGTGAGAGACCTCGGGATATACCGATCGTTAAAATAATATACTTGTGAGAAATTTGTAAAGGGTATGTTTTTGAAACTATTTGTGAAACATGAAAGAAACATATAAGAAACAAACGTGAAACATCATATAAAGAAATATTTTACATTCTGTACCTCCTTTATTGTTGTCTCGATACTCACGTGTCATCGAGACTTTGCACATCCCTTCCCGAGTCCAAAGGTTTGTCTTATCTTTGTGAAAAACCACACCCAACTCCCATCGTTCTCAGAATCCACTCACCAAAAAGCCATGGGAAAATGCTCCCATTGCCATCCTGTGTGCAGGCAGACAACAAAGTTCCCCCATAGCTTGCTTTGAGGAACGTCAATCAACAACAATAACCAGGCTGCGGTGCCTCCATCCTTTTATCGATGCAATCGATAGCCATGAACAAGAAGAGGAACGTATCATCCTCCTTTCTTCTGTTTCGATGATCAATCCGGATTCGTTTCCTCCAACATGTACAAGTAAGCCGGTAGTTTCTGATAAGACTCATCCGGCCTTCCCCTTATTACCTCCAGCGCTTTTTCTTTCGATCTCCATGCCTTTTTGTAGTCGAGACTTATTCCATGCTCGTCTTTCATGTCTCTAATTATATCTGTTGGCGTGTAGACTGTTTTGATGTTGTTGAGGTACTTTGATTTGATAAGGTCCCCAACTATTTTTGCCGTGGCGTGCCTATTGTCGCTCATCCTCTTATCGAGCGTACATGTGTGTGTTCTTTCGTGCTCTCTTACTATGAATGTTTTTGTACCTGATGTGGAAGATGCTTTCAAATGCCAATTGCAATTTTCATCGATACAGTTTACGTAGTATTTACCTTGCAGACGACCACTTCACCTTATATTGGAAATGATTTTTCAACGCATAACAAATGAGCTTTGATCAATTCCTCCTTGGTGTTGTAGATATCTCCTTTTGGAATTCTTCTTCACATGTGTAGTTTCTTGAATTTCCATCGTGTCTTCTTCTCCGAAGAGCCACATTTACGCTAATGAGGTTTGCATAGTCGATGTAGTCAATCGCGTTAAGCCCATGTTTCCTTGATGAGCTCTCTATAGACATCTTTGCTAGTTCCTTCATTACATTTTTTGTGTTGTTATTTCCAAGCTCGGTTCATTTCTTACTATATCTATGCACAAACGGAACTTCATCCATCCGTTTCTTTGCTTTTCACTTCGGGTAGAATTTGAGATTGTAATCACTTTCTATTTTCAATGGTGGCGAGTCTCTGTCAATTTGTTTCTAATCTGCATAGCTTCTATATCTTTTTGTATTGAATTTGTTGTTCTAAGATTCCCTTAGTGTCTTTGAATGTCTTGTCCATTGGAATGAGTATTCTGTTATCCCAAAGTTCCTATACTCTCCATTTTCTCCCCATTGTCCATTGTGGTATACTACAGTTTGGGATTTGCTCCATTCAATTTGTGGATTTTAATGAATAGTTGGCTAAGTGAAACATAAAAGAAACATAAATGAAACATGAATGAAACAATGTTTATGTACGTCAAGAAGCAATGTCTGTATTAAAGTAAACGAAACAATTGTGAAACATAAAAAAAACATATGTGAAACATGAAAGAAATATATGTGAAACAACCACGTAATGTCTTGCATTCGGTGTTTTCCAGTTGACACGTTTTATTCGTAGATAATCACGAGAAGCAATTTTTGTAGAATTTTGGATCATAATTCGAACAAAATAAGCATTTTGAATCTCACAACTGCTAGGTTTTGGATTTGCATGCAAAATTATCTGGTTCAATTCAATGTGAATCTTAGTCAATACACATTGAATCCTAAATTTCAATCAGAAAATCATGAAATATATGTAAACAAGGTATTCTCGAAATAAGATAAACAGATCGCGTTTTGTTACCTGTTTTGTTCTTCTTCTTCCTCTTAATTTTGAGCTTGAATTGTGATCTCTAACATCCGATTTTTTCCTCGATATGTTTTCCTCGTATCTGCGCGTTCCCTCTTTTTTTGGTTAATATTTGGGATGAGAGGATCGTATTTTTGATCGAGAGATCTTCTTTGTGATCGAAGCGTGATTTTTGGAGCGGAAATCTTTTGCAATTCAACGAAGATCTTTGAAGATTGGGGACTTTTGTCCGGAATTTGTTTGAGCTGTTATTTTTGGGACCAATTGGGCGGATCGGGTATATTTGTGAAAATTTCGGCCGGGTAGACATTGTGCGGTATTGGGCATCCAAAATCGGGATTTATGTCCTTTATTCCTTAGTTTTAATCTTTCGACCATTAGTAATTTAATTTCATGATAGAATGGCACAACACTTTGACCCATCCATTAACTTATTATTATCACCTAAACCTTAGCATTATGCCTATCATCTAATCCAACCCATCGACCCGTTCAACCCAACTATGAAGGGATAAGAACAAACTTAACTTCAAATCCCTCATTTCTCCTTCATACTAATCAACAATCACCTTCCCCAAAATTCTTTCTCGCCTCTTTTCTCTCTCGGCCGATAGGCCCTAACAAAAAAAAAAATCTTCTTCTTTCACCACTATTCTTTCTTGTGAGGTTGCCGGTGAGAGTGCTAGAATCGAACAAGACTAGAGATGTTAAAAGGGCCGCGGCTCGTTGGGCCGGGCCGTGTAAACCGAAAAAAAGAGGTTAGGGCGAATTATTTTGGCCCGTTTAAATCAGGGCCTTTTTGCCCCGACCGTTAAACCGAAGCCCGTTAGCCCTCTATTTTTATTTTTTAAAAAATAAATATAATTCTAATATTTTATATCTACTTTTATTACCTACTATAATTAGTAGTAAATTTATTTTTCAAATTCACATCTCCCTCATCTTTAAGTTTAACTTTATTAAACAAGCTATAAATTCTTGAAACGCTTCTTTTTAATTTAATTTATTTATTACTTAATTTAGTTTTCTATTTTTATTCTGAATAAGAAAATGTTACATAGTCATATTAGATTATTTAGGATATACATTATATTTCTAAATGGTACTAAATATAATTTTATAATTTAATGCAACATAATTATAAACATACATGACTTTTTAAGATTAACTTTAAATGTTAAACTTAAATGTTATATATGCTCAAGTTTGAAATTTTAGATTTAAATATATTATTTTGAAAATTTTAAATTATAGTCATATGAGTAATTATAGAAAAAGTGTTAATTTTGAGTAGCTTTAGTTATTACGATTATATTTTCAAAATTTAGATCATAAAAATTTAATTTTATAAATTTGTTAATGACAACCCGTTTAACACCGACCGCTTGGGCTTGGGCGGGCGGCCCGACCTATTGGGTCCGAGTCACAGTCCACAACACTTTTGTCACTCGAAAATGGGCTTGCCCCAATTCGTGATTTGTTGGGTGTTGGGCGCCGGATGAACCTGGACATTGCGGTGTCCGATTCATAGTTGACTAATGGAGTATGTAACTCCTCGGATAGTGGGGTTGTAACCCCAGTTGTGATCATCAATGTGTTTGTAACACCTGGGAGTTACAAAGGAGGTTAATGCACATTACCTTACCATGATTAATTCCTGCGGTGGGGGTTTTGGCTTTGTCTATAAATAGTGGTTCCATTGCATATTTCGAACCGAGAAAATCGCATACATTCTGCATATTTCAAAGGTGTCGTCGAAAGTGTCGTAACATTTCGTATCACATTTTCAACAACATTTCACTCTGCATTCGAGTCCAACAACCGATTCTCGCTCCTTCGAGTTCAAAAGGTGCATTTGTGTCGGGGGTGCTCTTGTACGAGGGCGTTAAGCCGTTTTATCTTTGAGGACATTACGTCAAACCGCGGGCACTAGCCGGATGTATTTGTGTTGCGAGATAGAGTTCTACTCGACTCGGCTTTTTACGATTTCGATTGTAATAGTCGATTTCCATTTTCTTGTAATTTCCATATTTCTGTTTGTAAAGCCATTGTTGAAGGCTCCCATTGTAATCACTTTAATCACAAAGATAATTCAACAAAATCCACATACTAGAAGACAAAGACGTAATATAAGGATGCACTATTGTTGTATAACTCATTTTCCCACTAATTTATCATTAATTAAATCATATGTGATTATATGTATATATGTAATAATCTCAAGATATAAATAGTGACTTAAATCATTCCTAATATAAACATAAATAAAATAGTAGCAAACATATAACAACAACTAATAACTTGGTTAATACTTGATGTAATAATTTGTGTTACTAGAAGACAAATTTTAAATAAGAGGGTTATAATCTAGACTCATAAAGTTTTGATAATTGTTAAGCTTATAAACTTTAGGGTATAATAAAATCACGAGTAATCATAAGACTTTAATATTAAATTAATCAGTATTTCCATAAAGTAGAAATCATACATAAATAACTATGCCATTTTTGTGTAGAAGACGAGATCGAACCGACAACTAGGACTTGCAACTGCACCATCATTGCGCGTATCATTTAAGTAATATTTGAGTCAAAGGTGATAAAATCATCATCTTTCTAAAGAAAATTAGGTTTGCTTGCAATTTCATAAATTTCACGACATTAGCCATTTCACGAACTTCACGACATTGAGCAATTTCATAATTTCACGATAATCATTTTCACGAATTTCACAATAATGGATTGTTCTATGATTGTTCATTTCCTTTCTTTCAAGGTAATTTAGTTTGTTTTCAAAACATAAATTGCATCATTCATGGTATGAATTTATATTTTCGCTTGTATTATAACTCTTGAAAATGCTTGACTTTGGCCTTTGGGCAAATAAATGTCATTTTGATAAAAATATTGACTATTTGAGTCTATTGCGGTGTGAATAGGTTAGACAATGGATTGAACAGGTTGCTGTTGTCCTTGTTTGACTACCCATATTCCTAATCCCATTTTTGGGTCGAGCGAGACGACGAGCGAGTGGGTCATAGAATGGTATATTCATGAATATGACAATATCTGGGCAAAAGCCCAGGCCGAGACGTCGAGCCTACGAGGGAGGGATAAGGTGACGGGGCTTGGCCAAATATAGTTGGAAGCAATAAGGAGAATGGACAGGGTAAGTGTCCGATCAACACCGATCCTACGTTTATTATTTTGGGTGACTAACGAACTGATTAATTGTTTATATTAAAACAACTTTATTTTTTAAAAGCGAGATATCCACTTTTTATTTTAAAAATTGGGATATCTATTGTGTTCTTGAAAAACAAAACGTTTACAATACTTGACTAATCACAATGTGCCTTGCATCACTGCTAGCAAAAAAAAAAAATCATTATTGAATTGCAATCGTTCTTGATCATTGGGATAAATAAATCTTATGCGCACCATTATCATGGATACATGAATATCTCTTGACACACTAAGTACTTTTTTTCAAGCAAAAGAAAAATATGTCCATTTTTAATTAAACAAATATTGCATTCCTCTACCCCAACCCACTAAGCTCGTTTAGCTCACCCCATGGTTTTATAAACTTTTCAGAGACGAAATATTTGGAGATCAATGAGGCCCGCACTAGGGTTGTAGAGCGGGATTGACCCAACTCTCGCATTTCCTTTTGATAGACTTATTTGTCACATTTGAACAATGTAACTATGTTATTTTGTAAATATAGGTTACTTGAAATTCTATTTTAATTTTATGATTTTGTAGACTTCAATGTATTTATGGTTTTTAGTTGCTTGTAATTTAGATAGTAGCTCTTGATGAGACTAAGTTTGAATATTTGAGTTGTACCTTATTGGATACTATTCTATTTTATTGGGCATGTAAATTAGGGCGTGACACCAAATTTCTTCATTAAATCTCTCGGTATATTTGGTTTGACTTATTAAGGTTCCATCCTTCGATTGCTTGACTTGAAGATCTAGGAAGAAAGTCGCTCTCCCATCATACTCATTTCAAACTTCCCTTGCATGAGGTTTGAAAACTTGTCACACAACACTTTATTTGTGGATCCAAATATGATGTCATCTACATAAATTTGAACAAGCAATATATTCTCCCCATCTTGAATTAAAGAGTATTCTATCAACCTTGCCTTTGGTGAATCCACGAGGCTCTTGGCGCTGTTTCAATCCATACAGGGCTTTCACCGAGCTTGTAGACTTTATCTCCAATAGTTTTACTGCTCAAAATCTGAGATTGCTCAACATAGACTTCTTCTTCCAAAAGTCCATTTAAAATGCACTCTTCACATCTATTTGATGCACAGTGAAGTTCTTGTGTGCAGCATAAGCAAGAAACATCCTAATTGCTTCCAATCTAGTAACTAGAGCAAAGGTTTCATCAAAATCTATACCTTCTTCTTGAAATACCTTTGGCTACCAATATTGCTTTGTTTCTTACAACATATCCTTTCTCATTCATCTTGTTTCTAAATATCCACTTAGTACCAATAACATTTTGGTGGGTAGGCATTTGAACTAATTCCCAAACTTATTTGTTCCTTTCAAATTGATTGACTCTTCTGCATAGCCCGAATCGAATGTTTGTCATCTAATGTTTGTGACACATATTTAGGCTCTATCACGGGAGATGAAACAAGTAAACATAGCTTCATGTTGGGCTCTGGGATCTTTCTTACTCCATCTCTAACATTCCATAATTAACTCGGGTGGATGGTCTCTCGGCCATCTCACATCCGTTGGAGTAAGTCTCACCGATTCAAATCTCGCATGACTAAGTTGTCTTGAACAACTTCTTCATCATTATTCATTGCGGACCTTCTGCGGACCTTCTAGTTGTCTCGAGAGATTCACTATTTCATCCTCCTCGATTGAGTGCTCTTACATCTGCTTCAACATAGGGACTCTTATGAATAGTTGACTGATTCTTCTTCTCGGCTAACTCATTATGTCTTCTCCATTAACATTGGGTTCATCAAAAATTACATGGATAGATTCTTACGTGACGATAGTTCTTTTGTTCAAAGACTCTATAAGCTTTACTCTCGGTGAGTATCCCAAAAGATACCTTCATCGACTTTAGCATCAAAAGCTTTTAGGTTGTCCTTGCCATTGTTATGGATGAAGCACTTACATCTAAAGATTCGAAAATATCCAACATTTGACTTCCTCCCCACTGTCCAAATTTCGTATGGAGTTTTGGACAATTGCCTATTAATCATACACAATTACGAGTATAGCATGGAGTGTTGATGGCTTCAAGACAAAATCTCTTGGGCAATCCACCCGGAACATTGTTCTTGCAACTTTCTTGAGAGTTCTATTCTTTCTTTCAAATACTTCATTCGGTGGAGTTCTTGTAGTGACAACTCATGAGCAATACCATTTTCAACATAATCTTGAGTTATAATCCTATTGATTAACTCGGTTCCTATCGAGCCTTATCTTTATAATGGCTTGACTCTTCTTATTTTTAACTCTTCTCATCACCGAGCCAATCTCTGCAAGGTTTCCTTCTTCTTAAACATGAAGATTGTCCATGTATATCTTGAATAATTATCCACCACCACCACTAATGTGTATTTCTTTCCACGATACTTGCTTTGGTTCAACAGGACCAAATAAATCCATATGCAATAGATGCAATATCCTGGTTGAAGAAGGATCGGCTTGTCCTTGAAGGATGATTTAATTTTCTTTCCCATCCGGCATGCATCACAAATGCTTTCTTTCTTGTATCTTGAGTCGGGCAATCCTTCCACAAGATGACTCCTTTCAAGCTTGTTGATTGTCTTGAAATTCGGGTGACTCGACTTCTTATGCGAGCCGGTGATTCGTGCTGTACTCTTTGCTAGCAGACATGTGCTTGGCGTGATTGACCAATCCACTACATATATGTTCTTACGCCTTGATCGTTGAAGAACAATTTCATTTGATTGACATCCTTGATTTGGCAAACTCCCATGTTGAATCCCACATTGTAGCATTTGTCACGAGTTGGTGATGCTCAGCAGTTGAAGTTGAGGTCTTCAACATATGAAACATCTGTGATTTCCAATCCATTTTTCTTAAGGATCCTGTGCCTTTAATTTCCCTTGGAGCTGCATTTCATCCAAATATGACTTTTGCACCTTTGATTTCCTTGAAATTTTATAGATTTCTCTTGTTTCTGTCATGTATGCGGAACACGCACTATCCATGTACCAGGTTCCTTGGCACTCAATTGTTCCCGAACTGCAATCAAGAAAATTAATTTTTAGGTACTTATACTTGCAGGGTCTGAGGGGTTAGTGCTATAAGGTGTTCCAACCAACCTATAGCCGATGATCGACTCTAAGAGATTGCCACCTATCGGTTCCATAATCATAATGCACATTAGCAAATTGCTTGGGGGCTTTAGGATCATACAACTTATCTCTTTTGTCTGTATGCTGTGTGTGTTTGAGTATTTGCTTTCTTGGGATAATAATGAAATTTACGTGCATGTTGGGTTTTGTGCCTTGGTGCACATGTGTGATGATTATAGCTCTTTTTTGCCTTGGGAATGACCTATGATGAGGTTGAGGTCTTTGGCACGTTGGCTTGTATCCCATAGGTCTTGGTTGATATCTCATTTGATTATCCAATCGGCTTGGCAGGTAATTTCTACCATTCCCATCATATGATTTTCTTTCTTGAAATCTTTGGGGCTTTTGGTAGCTCTATTTAGATTTGACAGAGTATTTCTGTTTGGAGTCTGTTGATGGACTTTTAAATTTAGTTTAATTTGTCCTTTGGCATACTCAATCAAGCTTCTTGCCTTTTCCCTTATATCCAAGGGCGGTATGGTTGTGATTGTGTTTTTGAGTGGGCGTTGGTTCAACATATGGTACTTTAGGTTTTGGATTCCCCAATTGCTTGAGGATCCTTTTCCAAAACCACTCTTGGAACTTGACATGCACAAATGAATTAAATTTGATGCTTGTCTTGTCACCACTTTATTTTTTTAGTCATTATAAGTTCATCAAATGATTTGGATGCCTTAGTGAATGAAGTAATTACATTTTTGAGATCCTTTTCCCTCTTTTACGTAGCATTTGACTAAGTCTGCTTAGATCTTGGCAATTTCGGCCTTCACCTTAGTATTCTCATCGGCTATGTGACATAGGCGCTCGATTCTTTAGTCACCGTGAGTTTTGGCATTTAAGTTTGGCTTTGTTTTCCTCATTTAGAAGTGTGCGAGAGGTTTTAATGTGCTCAAAATCTTTCATCATTTTGCCAATAGAATCATAAAGATCTGTGGGTGATGAAGTGTTTGTGTCACTATCACTATCACTACAATCGAATGAGATGAGTTAGGGTGTGCCTCGTCTTCTTGATCTTTGGAGTCTTGTTCTTTGGCCATGAGCCATATCAAATCCTCTTCCTCTATGTCACTTGAGTAGTTTGCTTCACTACTATTTGAGTCTCTTTGTTCCTTGTACTTGGCTATTTATTGTGTCTCGGCTAACATGGCTTTCTTTCTTTTCTTGTCTTCTTTACTCAAGTCCTTTTTCTGTCCTCTTAATTTCGTACTTGTTGATTTGGTGGATAAAAATAGTCAACATTAAAATGTCCTGTTCCTACAATTCCAACACGAGTTAAGAGCTCTCTGCAAGTCGGCTCTATCGATCCTCTCGATTATCGGCTCTATGATACTCGGTTCTTTGATGTTTAACTCTCTTGGGTGGTCCCTTTCCCTTGCTTTGGAAGGTGTTGAGTGTCTTCTTGAAGATTCACCCTTGTTTCTTTTATAGTTCTTATTGAAGAACTTGTTGAACCTTTTACCATCAGGGCAATCTCCTCTTGGTCTATGGTCTCCTTAGATTCAGATTTCCTTCCTTCACCAAACCATGAGCGCAATTGTCTCCTCTTGTTCTTTTCTTCTCAGCTCAAACTCATATGCTTTGAGGTCAGAGAATAACTGATGGTTTTATGTTTTGGAGGGATTCATGGAATGTCTCAGGGCCATGACCTTCATTTCCCACTTAGCTGGGAGAGACCTTAGGATCTTCATACACATCTCCTTATATGTGTACTCCTTTCCCAGTGAAAGCTCATTGGTGATTTCGTGAATCGGCATCCATCTTATCCAAATTCTTTTTTTTTTTTTTTTTTTGAGGAATCTGATCCAAATTCTCACCTGCAATCATTTTAAAATTTTCAAATTTTTGGACTGCAACAATTAATTTATTTTCTTTGATTTGATCAGACCCTTCACAAATCAATGTGAGTTTTTCCCAAATTTCTTTGGCTGTTTTGCAAGATTTGACTTTATTAAATATAACTTTATCCAAAGTTTTATAAAGAATGTCCTTGGCAACATTGTCAAGATTGTATCTTTTTCGATCTTCGTTAGTCCATTCACAACAATGTTTTTCAACCATAGCAGGTCTAGGCTCCGTTGGTGCAGCATCCTCTCCTTCAGCAGGAGGTGCCCTTCTTACATCAGTGTTGACTTTTAGAATTTGAATTGGCCCATCATCAATCACTAGCCATATTTCATCATGCAGGGCTGATAGATGAGCCTGCATACGAACTTTCCACTCATCCAATTCTTCCACAATAAACATTGGAATGCGAGTTAGATTTGCGTGCATGATAATAACTTTGCTTTTGAAATAAAAGCTTTAAAAACTCGAGTGTTTGGAAAGAATGAGATATAGTTCAGTAACCAGTGCGGAAGGCTCAATGAACTAACCGTTCTTGTACCACTTGTAGGTCCCTAGGGGTGATCTGTAAGGTTTAGAAGGGGGAGGGGGTTGAATAAACCTTACCAACTTTTTCGATTTAGTCCTTTAAAAGTATTTTCAGAGTTTTATACAAATCATCTAAGTCCTTGAGGGACAGCTAGGTTGACTTACACAACAAAGTTACCCACTTAACAGACTCGACTGAGCTGTTGATAGTATAACTTGGCTACTTTCATGCTAACACTTAGAATAACAGTTGATTTGGTTTTGTTCAGCGGAAGACTTTTCACCCTTATGATTTTAAACTTGTATTACAACACTTGTTTTAGCAATAGTTATTATCAGCAGAGTTCAACAATTTTAACTTAGCAGCAGAGAGAAAATAAATGCAAGAATTAAATGCTGTAAGTAAATAAGACACAAGCAATTTTTATAGTGGTTCGAGGATGGGGTAATTCCTCTAATCCACTCTTCTCCAACTCCTGGAGGAATCCACTAGGTAACAAGATCTTGGTTACAAAGCGGTCAATAGTCCAAGTTAACTTCGATCACACAGCCAGCTGCTCCTGGGACTCGACTTCTTCACAAAACAGCTGTCTTGCTACTTCAACTCCTTTAAACTCTTGGATTTGTTCACACAGCCCTGCAATGAGTTTATAGCCTCTGGTTCGGACTTAAACCTTACTACTTCTCCTTCAACCTTGGAGATAAACCCCTTTGTTCTTTCAACATAATTTCCTTTTCAACTAGTGAAGTAATCTTTCCTTCACTGAATGTCTTGGATTGAGTTCCTTCGAAATTTGGCTTGAGGATATCTTTGAAAAGCTTGAGAGAATTTACATGATATTGCTTGCTTAAATGTTTGATAGTCTTATGAAAATCGTAACCTTCTCTCACTTACTTCCTCGGCCTTTTATAGTGCGGTTTGAAATTATGTCCGTTGAAGAGATAGACACACATTTCAAATCACACTCTAGGTTGTTGGCTTGGCTTGTCTTGTCTTGCGGATAATGCTCTGCAAGACCTTTCCTTAATCTCTGCGGGTTTTCGGTACATCTTATTAGTTCCTTGCTTTTTGCACTCTTTCAAAGAAAAACAACTTTATTCTTTGTGACTGACACATGCCTATTTCAAGCAAAATATTGACTTCTATTGACAACGAGATCTCTTTCGGCTTTCTTCAAGTCTTGTCTCACTGCATACCCCTTTGACATTCGATTCCGTCATTGTGGAATGACTTAGCTATCGATTAGCGACTAAGACATCTTTTACGCCACTTGACCGAGTCTCTACTTGGCTTCACACAGCCGACACATAGCTGGGTCTCCTCTTGATCTTTTAGTCGACTCTTGTAATTTTCAACTTAGCTGACTTCAACTCATCTTGTTCACCCCTATCTATTTCAAGTTGAATTACATAGAAAATTGGTGCCAACTTCCTAATCTAAGTTTTACGATATCATCAAAATCTAAACATAAATTTTCCTAACACTATACATTAATTTTTTTATTTTAATAATTTATCTAAAATAGTATATTTTTAATCTCAATTTAAAATTAGTACTTTCGAGTAAAATATATGATTATAATATTTAGTGAGACCCTTATAAATTTGTGGTCTGTTAAAATTATGAACCAACAATTCTCTCGAAATATTACAAAAGTGTGGCGGTTTAGGGAATATTAATATTCTAAAATTGATCGTGGATTGAATCCACGACTAAAAAATAAGTCGTAAACACAATCTACGACTCAACATGCATCCGAGTACTTTTTTGGAAAAAGTCAAGTTGAGTTGGTCGTATTTCAAATAACGACTCACGTTTACAACAAAAAAATAAAATCCTTGATTTTCGATTCGGATTTGACAACCGAAAAAGTCGACCCCATGCCACCCTGAAAAGTTGGACCCATCACCTTTTTGTCGTGAATTGAAACCACGAATAGGATTCAAAATTAAAAAAAAAAAAAAAAGCGTCGAAGGCTTCTCTATATATATGATAGTTCCTAGCAAACAAGAAACCGATATACTTCTGTTTGGCCTTTAAGATTCAAGAGTTCTATACCTCATCAACAAACCACTATACATCACACATAAAATATCACACATATAGCGCGCGTTAGCGTGGCGGTGAGTAGGGCAACTTGATTGTGGGTGGCACTCAAACAACGGGTATAGGTAAAATTCTTGTTATGTGGTTTTTTGTTCAAAAAACCTAGTTTTTTTCTAGATGAAATAATAAGAAATTTTAATTTTTACAATGGGCGGGGTGGTAGTTCTTTGTAGGAGACACTTAAACAACGTGTAGAGGTAAAATCCTTGTTGTGTGAATTTTTATTTTTAAAAAACTTTTTTCCGATAAAATAACATTAAATTTAAATTTTGCGGTGTTATTATAATATTTTGCATGTTTGTTATTTTGAGATAATATGTCGATTATTGTGAATTTTCTTTGTATATTTGAAGATATGTCAAATTCAAATTGACGTGATGGTTTATTACGGGGTCAAATATTGATTCAAAATGTCTATCAAGTCGGTTATAGTTGCTCTGCTATGGGAGCCACTAGAATACCTCGAGCGACAAATCTGGACAACTTGAAATCTAGGGATGGCAATAGGGCGGGCGGGATGAGTATCTCAATACCCGGACTCGTCTCGCGCCGCTCCACGGGTGAGGTAGGGCGACTCGTATTGGAAATAAATTTTATTTTTTAATTTTTTTAATCTTATATTTTATATTATAAATGCATATTATTTATAGAATTTGTCATTATATATGTTAAATATAATATTAAATACATAAAACTATATTATCTTATATTATATACATGTAAAATATATATTAAATATATTTAAAAAAAAAACTACACAGACAAGGCGGGGTGGTTACCCATGGGGTAGAAGCGATGCCCGGACACTGCCCCACCCGCCCCAACCCGCCCTACCACGGGTCATGGGGCGGGCGACGTCAAACGGGGTGGGGGTGGGTCTTGATCGGGCGGGCGAATGCCATCCCTATTGAAATCAATATTATATGATATGACCGGATTAGATAAAAATCGATATTTCTTTGAAAGTATCACGGTAAATCTTTGTGACAACCATATATCACGAGTCATTGCAATCAATAGCAACCGAGACTTATGGTTTTTCTTTAATCCGAACGCCAAAAATAGAACTATAGATATCTTTGTCGAGACGGAAGAAGTGCATCGTAATGTTGTGCCTGATATCCCTTGAAAAATGAATATCATCAATACGCATCTTACATTATGGGGACAATACACTTGAAGCTCTGTTACGGCGCAAGGAATTAGTAATGTTGTTATTAATGATATGAACAGGCGATCTTGAGAATCCCATCAGCCCAACATTGATAGATTATTGCCTAAATTTAACATCAATGTTCACGGGGCTCATGAAATTTTAAATTAAGAACCAAGCGAAGATGGGACCAGGCGATGAAAATGACACATAGGATAATGACGATGAAGATGGTGATACTTGTACAATCGATTCACAATCTATTGGAGGTGACAATAAATCTCAACAATCGTGGATTCCATATGTGCACCATATAGAGACATATCTTTTTTAATTCATCATATGAGGAAATCGAAGTATTAATTCAATTGATGTTCCACACGGCATTGTACTATGACACAAATAAATGTGTGTTGAAAAGATGTATGGTTTTCAAAGACAAAAACACGTTCAATCTGTTGTTGAAGATTTTTCGATTCGCCATGAAAATCGTGAGTATCGAGTTGTTGAGAGTACTCCAATTTGTGTAGAAAGTTGTATGCAAACACAACCAGGAAGGAGTTATATTAGCAAGTTCATCATCGAATAATGCAATTGGTGGTTGCGGTCTAGTTTTGTCAAAATATTGTCGTATGGGAAATCACGAAGGTGGGGCCTCCTCACGGTTGTCTTATGAATTCTATACATAAGGATCTAGGAAGTTTTGTAAAAATAGGATTGTCGATGATCTATTGGGCATGATTGAGACTGATCCAGCGTATGAAATGAAATATGTCCAACAGACGGTGAAGGATAAATATGACCACGACATTTTATATCATAACGCATGGCATAGTTTGCGACGTGCTCGAGAAAATGTGTACGATACTTGGGAAAGTTCAGTCTAGTTTTTTCCTAAGTATATGGAGGCATTACAAAGGTACAATCCGGGACAGTGGTTGAATGGTTTCATAAATTGTCAGATCATCAAGGAATTCATATGCTGAGTTATGTTTTTTGGGCAATTTAAGCCGTGCATCGAAGGATTCTAGTATTCTCGCAAAGTCATTAGTGTGGATGGGGCTCATCTATACTCAAAGTAGAAACACAAGATGTTGATCGCTATCTCTCTTAATGTAAACCAACAGGTTCTTCCTTTGACATATGTAATTGTTGAAGAGGAAACTTTCAACTCTTAGAATAGGTTTCTTCACATGGTACCTAATCATATTGTTCAGGGCATTAAAGAAATTTGTCTTATTTCGGATCGTCATCAGGGATTACCTAGTGCAGTACAACAAGTCTGTGAGTTTTATCCACCCATTGGGGTTCACCATTTCTGTTTGAGGCATGTTTCTTCTAACTTTAGCAATCATTTTAAGAGCGTGAGGCTGAAGGATTTGTGTTGGCGGTGGATCTAAGTTCCGAATTAGGACTTTCAATAAGATTATGGAGAATAAAACTTTGAATCCAGATGCATATTCATAGTTGGATGCGATAGACAAGAGTCGATGGACATTTAGCTACGATGAAGGCAAGCGAGTGTGGAGTGTTGACAACAAATATGTCGAATGCATTAACAATATTCTTAAGTGTGGAAAACGTCTTCCAATAAGCTGCTATAGTACGCATCACATTTGCTCGATCTGCAAAGTATTTTTTTTCAACGCATGGAACGTGATACTCAAACGATGAAAAAGAATCGGATGTGGGTGGATGAAATAAAAGAAATAATTTATTAAAAAACATCTTGCACTACAATATGGAGTTCAATTATATGATTATACTGTGATCGCTAGTATCATAACATGTGTAGAAGGAGCGTGCATGTCCGAAACCTTAAAAGTGAAATTGGTGACTCAAGAGTGTTCATGTAGTCAATGGAGAAGAAATGCCATTCCATATTCTTATGCTTTATGCGGGCATGTTGTCACTTCAGGATAGATCCAATAGTTTTCATGCATGCATATTACAACATCAACGCATATAAGAGAACATACTTTTCGGGTCATTTTGAACCTTTGCTAGATGATGATGAATGGGAAGAGGCATCTTTTCAATTGTGTCATAATCCTTCTTTGGTGTCAAACACATAACGATGAATTTCTCTCTATGTAGCTTTTATGAGAAAAAAGTCTTGGATGGATTACGCATTAACCTTTTTCAATGTATAAGATGTTACTTTCGGTTTTATCTTTTATGGGTTGATGTGCTTTAGTTTATTAGTTGCATACTTCCTTACGGCATATTTGAAAGGAAAGCGGCGCTAGCTAGAGTTATTTCTTTAGCACCTTCTCAATATGATCATTCTCTAGCGAGTCTTATTTTTGTTGGTTCTATTACTAACAAATGGTGACGATGATTTGATAAAACTAACACTACTTTTGACTTTCTTCCTATAATTGTTGAATATAAATGATCGGCTACTCTCATTCGGTTAGTCTACAAGAGTACCGATCAGCGATGCATTGTTATCTTGCGGTGATCATGATCGCAAGTCTACAACAAATGTTGCGGCAAATTTGAGCTCCACTCAATCACTTTGGAGGTGAAATGGATGGCGACTCTGGATCTTTCAATGAGTCTCACGGCGGCTAGCATATTTTACGATCTCAATCCGGATACAAATGTCATTGAGAGATGTTTTCCTCTGTGATGTATCATTGAGCGGATGTTTTCTAATTAGTTTGTCCTAATTGATCAATAGTAGTAATTATTTTTATACTTTTTTTGCGATTGAGGCCTAAGAAGAAGATCAAGTAGGCTGTTGGCGGGATTGTTTATCATTTTGCTCGTCTTCCTTTTCGGCCTTCATTTTTTCTTCATTGCTAATTATGATTTAGTTGCTCTTTAGTTCGTAGAATTGGCCATTCACTTAAAGAATGACTATAATTGCTTGTTGTTTCATGATTTTAATTGGTTATACGTTCATTTTATGCTATTGAGAGTTTGTGGCTTTGAATCGAGTTTTTAAATTCGTAGATGTCATTTCCTATATCTTTGATATGCTCACGGTGTTTGGTATTTTCTGATTACGTGCGCAATTGGTTTAAGCAACTTTCAATACTCTCAATGACAAGAGGTGAAAAAATGTAAGGATCCCCAGTGACAAGCTCCATCATTGACTCCAAGAAAATAAAGAAAATATATCTACAACTATATCCATTCTTGTTATATGCTCGGTTTGAATCTTATGTGTTTTTATCCATCTCTCATAATGTAGGTCTAAGGGGTGTGAGTGTAAGGTTTAGAAGGGGGTTGAATAAACCTTACCAACTTTTCGATTTAGTCCTTTTAAAATGTTCAGAGTTAATACTTCACAGCTGAGTCCTTGATGGACAGCTAAGTTAGTTAATCAGCAGAGTTAGTCACTCAACAGACTCGATTGAGCTGTTGATAGAATAACTCAAATTTGTTTTGACTAAAGACTTATCTCGACTGTGATATATTTTTTTTGGAAGACTTAACACCCTTGAATTTGGTTAAGTTTATTTTAATACTTGGTTTTAGCACTTGGTTGATTATCAATTGGATAGCAAATTAATCGTGAGATATAAAAGTAATATCTGAGAAATTAAAGTCTTTGAAATGTAAATGACACAATAAGTTTTTATAGAGGTTCGAAAATGGGGTAATTCTTCTACTCCTCTCTTCTCCAACTCCTGGAGGAATCCACTAAGTATTGATCGAGATATCAAAGTGGTTAACGATCCCGAGATACAAGTCTTGATCACACAATCGACTTGATCCTTTGGGGACTCGATCTGGAGATGCCTTGGTCACACAATCGGCTTCTCGTGCGACTCGGCTTCTTCACGGGCGGTTGCCTTGCTACTACAGACCCACTTGCTCAAGTTTCTTGGATTTGATCACGAATTCCTCCAAAAACTCAAGACTGGTTCGACCTTGAACCTTCCTACAATCTTCCGTGGAATGTAGACCCACTTGATTCTTCAAATGTTTCCTCTTCAACCGATATAAGTTGTCTTTCCTTCACAATTGAGTGTTGGATTGATTTCCTTCCGTAATGTAGGCTTGAGGATTGATCTTGAATGACTTGAGAATATTTTTGGTTACTGATTCGAATGTTTGCTTGAAAGTTCGTGGTTGGGTAACCTTCTCTCGGAGTGATTCCTCGGCCTTTATAGTGATCTTTTAAAATTTTGCCCGTTGAAGAGATAGGCTTATTTTTAAAAGACACTTGTGGTCGTTGGCTTGTCTTGTTGCGATCCTTGGAATTACCACTTCCTCGTATGAATGATTCTTGACTTTTGAGTTCGACACGTGTCGAGTGCTTCCCATTGGTTTATTCCTTTTGCACGCTTCTAGAACGAGCACTTCAAGAAAGGCGATATGGAAGTATTACTTGTTTAAGTAATTTCCTTGACTTCGTACAACGTATCTCTTTCAGTTATCTCGACTTGACGCATTTTCTTAACTTCCCCGGGTGACTTGAGTCGACTTCCAATCATGGATGACTCTTCATCACTTCAACTTGAGACTTGGTTGTCTTGAGTTGACTTGATTGATACTTCACTCGGGCGTATCTCACCGTTTGTACCTTGATCGAGTTCTGTCTTCTCTTCTTTGCCACACTCAAATTGCCTCACAACGGATGTAACGGCCCGCCTTCTAGATTGGCGACTATCCCCACAAACCAACACGAGTCTTTCCAGGTAGCCTTTGTCCTCACTCACGCGCACCACGAGCGACTTCAAGGGGTCACCCATCATGAAATTACTCCAGGGCCAAGCACGCTTAACCCGGGTTTTTACATGTTGAGCACGAGAAAAGAAGATGCATCTTGTTGATATGAGGAGTACCTATCAAATTTTTAAGCTCCTCAATCAGATAGTCCCATACCTACACGATCTCGGAATCTCCTCTTATTCGGGTGTGGGATCAATTCATTCATGTTCCCCTCCGCCTAGAAGCCTGCCGGGAGCCGCTCCTTGTCCGTGCCTTCTTGCACCGGCGATCACTCCCTGCCCTCTTCGGCCCTGGGCGTCACATGCCCACTTTTCGCTTGGTTCGTCCCCGAACCACACCGTCTAGGAGAGGTCCCGCTCGATACCATCCGCAGAATACGGCCCGCCTTCTAGATTGACGACTATCCCCACAAACCAACACGAGTCTTTCCAACGCGCTTTGTCCTCACTCACGCGCACCACGAGAGCGACTTCCCCTGGGGTCACCCATCATGAAATTACTCGGGCCAAGCACGCTTAACCGGAGTTTTTACATGTTGAGCACCGAGAAAAGAAGATTCATCTTGTTGATATGAAAGCGATACTATCAAATCTTTTAAGCTCTCCTCAATCAGTATAGTCCCATACCTATACGATCTCCAGAATCTCCTATTATTCGGGTGTGGGATCAGTCCATTCATGTCCCCCCGCCTGAAGCCTGCCGGGAGAGAGCCGCTCCTTGTCCGTGCCTTCTTGCACCGCGATCACTCCCCGCCCTCTTCGGCCCCGGGCGTCTAACGCGAGTCTTCCTTCAAGTCTCCATTGTCTTCTTGCATGTTCGAGGCTTAGGCGACTTGACTCGGCTCGACCAGCCCTATCAATTACAATGCAATTTACAACAAAAATGGGGTGCCAACTTTTAATTCTAAGTTTTACATGACATTCATCAATATCTAAAAATAATTTCCCAACAATTTCCCCTTTTTGATGATGCCAAAACTAAAAACATTCATATAATAAAGTAACAACAAAGATACGTATAGACAATGCGAATCACACAATGTATGCGTAGAATCAATCTTTTATTGATCATAACATTCTTGTTCTTTACATAGTACATTTTTACAAAGTGTATCGAGCTTAAATAGAACTTAGAGTAACTATGTTGTTCTATATCTACACAAGTATAGAAATTGTACGATTTTATTCGATGTCTGACGATTTTAGCCTTACATAAAAATGTATTTACATAGTGAAATACATGAAGGGGTGGACAAAACACTTCATCTCCTTCGCTGTCTCATTCTTTCCTCTTCTTGACTCTGTCATCTTCTCGACCTTTTTCTTCTTCTTCTCATCTTGACCGCCTTCTTTTCTCATAAGCCTTTCCTGGCGACTTCATATCTTCTTTTTCTTTCTTGTCTTTCGTCCCATAGCTGAGTTTGTCTTCTATTTTCTTCTTCAATCCTCTTCACATACTCGGCATTGTTTTTAGCCACTTGCGGGTTAGCTACTTCGTCGAATCCAGCCAATAGATCCATCCTTTCTTTCTTGGATCTATGTACTCAATGTTTTTGGGCGAGAGGTCTAGGTCTGAAACCTCTTCCTCTACCACGCTTCTTCCTCTTCCTTCCTGGGCGTGTATTGTCTTTGGGGCCTTATTTTTCCCAAAGTGAGTGACTAGCGAGTGACCGCCGATGATCTGTTTGCTGTCGCCTTCTTCACATAGTTTGAGACCTTTTTCCCGACAAATCCTAGGCTTGAGCCATGGACATATTTGCGAAGTAACCTCGGATGCTAGCGTCTTGAATTCATCAACAGATCTTGGCTCGGTTCCTCCGCATCCGAAATGGCATAAGTGTCTCTGTCTATTGGAATGCCTCCTTGTTGTTTCGAATGTTCATAACTACGCATCCATCTTTCCTTCCACTTCTTTTATCCCTGCTTCAACGTCGAATGTTCATAACTCGGCATCCATCTTTCCTTCCACTTCCTTCATCCCCTCCTGCTTCAACTGTCTTTCTCTTTTCGGCCATAGGTACTGCAGTGTTGGAGTGGCGAGAGTCATGGGAGTTTGCTTTGATGATATCAATTTGTGACAAGACCTTGTTGGGGGTTCTAGCAATCATCAAGGTCATATCTTTCGAACCTTCCCCTCAACAGATTTTCCTTTCTTCTCTCTCTCTCTCTTCCTCGATTGTCTTTCCCTTCACAATCAATCGTCCTCCTTTTTTCACCTTCGGATCCTTTCAATGCCTTTAGGTATTCATCTTCCCCATTTTTGGCATCATCAAAGGAGAGAGGAACCCCGAAACAAGCTAGCAATCATGAAGTCTAAGCGGTGATAGGCCGAGTTCTCCTTCGAATCTGCTGCGGAGTATCTTTGCATGAATTCGAGCGGGTGGCATTGGATTCAACTCTACCAACTTCATCTCGGCCATGAGAAGGCTGAACTTTCGGTCCATGTTCTCCTCTGCGCGCAGAGCTCTTGCTTATTATGTTCACGCAAAGCAATGCATCTCGTGGTGTGAGATTCATGCATTCGTTCGATGTTCTCTTGCATTCTTGTCTTCGCATCGCATTCTCAGCCCGCCGGACTAGCAACTTGTTGAACAATGTCTGAAATATCGAGCTTGTTCCACGCGCATTGTCTGTCTTTGTTGCCACCATTCCGGATCCCCGACAATTATGCCTCGCAGATCAACGATAGGTTTGCATCTCTATTATCCAGCCTCATGTCCAGGTGAGGCCTGGTGCCTCTCCATCTTTTCAATCTCTACAAATATGGCTTTGAAAACTTCCCAACCTCACCACATTACTTCTATCTCAGGTGGCGGCCAAGACAAAGATCAAAGTCATAGTCTGCTGAACAATGGTGTCGTGGGAATAACAGATCGGAGTTTATAGAAGCGCTCGATCTCTAGCCGATTCTACAAAAGGATCATCACGGGCAATGGGAATCGCTCAATGACAACTTGTGCTCATGAAGGTCCCTGGAGTCGATCCTGCGGCTTTGGAGAGCTCGCGATTGACTCTATTTCACCGGTGGGTCCATTGTGAAGTTGACCCACTTTTTGCCGAGCCTCACTGTCTTAAGCGACTTCTTCGGTCTTAGTGGTTTTTCCACATGAGTTACTGGTCTCGGCCATATCGGAAGCGTCATCGAGACAATGATGAGATTTCCATGGGTGGTTCATCATCAAAGTTAAATGTTTGGCGAGTAGTCTTAAGGTCGACTTGCTCGTGGTTGGAAGAACATCCTCGGAAGTCTTTTGGATCGGCAATAGGGGATGACTTAGCTTCATCTTCACATTCGGATCCTGAAAGGTTACATCAGATTATCCTGGGAATCGTGAAGAGCACTTAACTCCTTTTCGGATGGGTCGATGATAGCGGGAGGGATGTTCGTGCTTGAGTTCCTTTACCCCGGAAGTCTCAACCTCCCGTTGGCCTTCATTACCTCCTGTAGTTTCAATGCGGCGAGGCCTTGGACACTCCCTTCGGCGGATGTCGGCTATCTTGGGGTCTTCGAGGTGGCATCCACTGGAGTCTCAACTCCATGGATTGCACTTTCATTGCCAGTGTTAACTCCCGGCGTTCCTTCGCGTGCCTCGCATCAACAACGTCATTGATGCAGCGATTGGCACTTCACCGAGACATCTTAATGCGAGCCTCGTCGGTGACAACTTGCTTGTGTATTCGCTTGTTGTTCCTTCACCACTTCGCCTCCGAGATTCGTTGTGGAGTCACCGCAGATCCTCCGACCTTGCCGCGGTGGAGGGAGTTTCCCCTCACCAAATCACCCGGTGAGTGACTTGGAATGGGGTCACTCGTCTCCGGACTCCCGATTTTCCCATTGAGTATTCACCCATTGGGGCGGTGGTAAGACACCTTCATTAGGGGTTAGCTCGACCGAGGTCCCCACAATCCCGTTTCATCGCCATTCCTTTAGCACCTTCCTCCGAATGAGCTGGGGAAGTGGTGGCAGCGACAACAATGGCAATATCTTTGCACCACTCCCATCGAGATCAATCTCCACCGTGATGTGGAGGACTCCCCGATCCTTTCAACAATCGTTGCTTATGTAGGGCCCCTGGATTCCCGCATGGCTTGCTGCATCTCCAATTCTTCTATAGCGATGGCGGTCCGAGATCCTCATCACTCCCGAGAGAGAACGTCGAGATGAGGATGTGTATGATCGATGGTTCGGTAAAGGGACAAATCGCCCTTTTCACGAGCCTCGGCTTCCTTATCCTTGTCCTTGAAGATCCGCAAGATATCTATGCATTTTTCTTCATCCGATTAGCTTGGACCACATTGGTCAATCCAAGAAAGTTCAACGATTCGTCTTCTTCATCAATGAATTTGGTCTTTGGAAATGTTCCCTGGATCGACTCGACTTCCATTTCCTCCATTCTCGCAGACGATTTTGGATGTCGGATATGGTGGGGATAGGATCATTACATCATCATCCTTGTCATCTTCTCCTGTTGTCCCTCGTGTTCGGGATTGAGGGTAGCAAACTTTGGTGCTCCACACCTCGAGCATCCATTGCGGGGAGGGAATACAACCCCGTCAACAGGAGAGTTTGATTTCTTAGTTTGTATTTTCCGTCTCGGCTATTCTCAGCCGACAAATGTCTTTAATGTGCCTCTGCTGATCGGCTTCAGAGACTTCTGTTTCATCAATGATTTCTGGAGACTCTACCTCTTCAGCGAGTCTCGGTATTTGTTTCAAATGAGTGGCGGACTCGGCCCGGTTTCTCAAGCTCGAACGCTTGAAGAGTCTTCTTCTTTTTAGTCCTTACCGGGATTTACGCTCGGATAAAGTTTCTTCGAGACACAGGCGGGGGTCGGGCTGTCTGTCGTCTTTTTTCGAGGAGCCGCCATCTTGGCTTATCGGTTCTCCTTTTCTTGACAACCGGAGAAGGTATTTGAGGTTCCTTCTCCGCTACTACCGGGGGTAGGTCGATTTCTTTTTCTTTCTTTGCGGGCGGCGATCTTTTGGCAACATGCGGGAGAGCGACCATCTTCTTTGGAGGAGAGGAGACAATCAGTATCTTCTTTGGAGGGCAAATGGTCAAAGCTTCCAAATTTTATGTCTATGCATTTGGCAACGATGTCCATCAATTTGTGGTAGTCCTCTTTCAATGACTTCTTATTAGTCAGATAGACTACTTTCGCAAAGACACGATCGGACTTGGCTATTTCCTTCCAAGCGAGCCGGTCAACATCGACTTCATAAATCTCCGGCACTCCTTCCGCCGGCAGCAACAAGCATTTGATACGCCAGATTATTGGCGGTAATGGTGAACTCTTTTCCATGAACAGAGGACTTGATGCCCTCATCGTGAACTTCAACGTTCACGTGAGAACTGCGCGACCTCTTCCACGTAGGTCATTGGAAACTCCATCGTCAAAAATGGTTTTAATCCGATTTTCCGAACTTCGTGCTATCTTCTTCACAAGGGTGTCGTCGAACCCCTGTTTAAGCATCCGTCGAAATCCACAAGAGGCCCGGTGTGAATTTGCTTTCCGAGCTTGAAATCATGAATAGGTGCCATTTCTAGATGTTTTATCGGACGAAACTTAGAAAATGAACTTGAGGATTTGTAGGGTTTTGAGAGAAAATTTCTTTCTTTTGCCTTTGAGAGAGATCAACGATTTTGGTAAAGTGAGAAAAATTGGACGAAATGGTTTAAGTATGGGTCATGAAAGGACATGCGTGTGGTTTTTGAAATTTTGATCAAAATCAACGGCTTAGATTTTGCACGCCGATTAACCTTTAATCTCTCGTATTTAATACTGGACATTTATATCCAATCATAAGCTTTGTGTGCAGCTTTTGATCAGTACACGTCATAATTATCTTGACGTCATTCCAAAAAACATTCCCGCTTAGTAAAAACGATTGCGTTTTTGTCACTTTGCTCATAAATGACTCGAAACTTATTCCTTAGGCGATTTAACTTTTCTCTCTTTGCACATAAATACTCAATTTGTCATTAACTCGATCATTGATTCTCCGATCTGGTGATTCACTTAGGCGATTTAAGAGTTCACTCTTTTTCAACTTTTCGTGTTTCATCTCTTTTCTTTGAGTCTTCTCGAGTGTCAACTCACCTCAATTAACCCCAATTCATGTTTGAGTTTTTCAAATCTTGATTCACATAATGGTTTTGTGAATATGTCATAATCGCTTATCGGTTGAGATATATTCCAAGGTGATGTCCTTCTTTTCAACATGATCTCTTATGAAGTGATATCGACATCAATGTGCTTTGTTCTTGAATGCAACACAGATTTTGAGTGGTTGCAATTGCACTTGTGTTATCACTCATAATTGGAATTTCCTTTTCCTCAACCTCATAGTCTCTCGGTGATGTCTCATCCATAAGACTTGACACAACAGTGACTATGTATTCCGCTTCAATGTGGAGGTAGCTATTGAATTTTGCTTCTTGCTAAACCAGGAAATTATCCTATTTACAAGCATTTGACATGTGCACGAGGTACTCTTCCCCAATCTCTACAACCAAAGATAGTCGAGTCCGAATAGCCAATTAGCTTGAATCCACCTTCCTTTGGATACCATAAGCCAACTTCTTGCTTCCTTTCAAATATCTCAAGATTCTCTTGGGGCAGATCATGTGGCTTTCTTTTGGAGCAAATTGAAATCTTGCACATACACCTACAAAGAAAGGTGATGTCCGGCCTGCTTCTTTGTGAGATAGAGCAATGATCCAATAAGTGCTCAGTATCTTGTTTGATCTACGGCTTGCCATCTCGCATCCATATCCATTTTGATGATGTATTCATTGGTATTTTCACGAAAGACTTCTCTTCCATACCAAATAAATCTCTGTGTATTTTGTCGACTTATGAAGGTTCCATCCTTCACTTGTTTTACTTGGAGTCCAAGGAAGAATGTCGGCTCTCCCATCATGCTCATTTCGATTTGCTTTGCTTGAGATTTGAGAATTTATCACACAACTCTTTGTTTGTGGATCCAAAGATGATGTCATCCACATATATTTGAACAAGCGATATACTCTTCCCATCTTGAATTCTCAAGAGCGTTCTATCCACTTTGCCTTTTGTGAATCCGTTCTCGATCCGGAATTGTGATAATGTATCATACCATGCTCTGGTGCTGTTTCAATCCATATAAAGCCTTTTTGAGTTTGTATACCTTATCTCCAAGAGTCTTCCGCTCAAATCCTGGAGGTTGTTCAACATATACTTCTTCTTCTAATAACCCATTAAGGAAAGCACTCTTTACATCCATTTGATATACAATAAAGTTCTTGTGAGCTGCATAGGCAAGAAACATTCTTATTGCTTCCAATCTTGCCACAGAGCAAAAGTTTCATCAAAATCTATTCCTTCTTCTTGGCAATACCCTTTGGCTACCAATCTTGCTTTGTTTCTCACCACAGAACCTTCCTCGTTCATCTTGTTTCCGAACAACCATTTAGTGCCATAACATTTTGATGGGTAGGTCTTTGATCCAATTCCCACACTTTATTCCTCTCAAATTGATTTAGCTCTTCTTGCATGGATTGAATCCAATGTGTGTCATCCAATGCTTGTGACACATCTTTTGGTTCTATTTGTGAGATGAAGCAAGTAAACATTGCTTCTTGTTGAGTTACGGATCTAGTTTTCACACCTTCTCTTACATCTCCAATGATTAGTTACGTGGATGGTCTCTCGACCATCTTACATCGAGTTGGAGTAGGTTAATCGGATGCGATCGTCTTGCGGTGTGTTATTTTGATCAGCTCTCTTATCATCATTTAGTCAGTAGATTTTCCAGTTTGTCTTTGAGACTCGGCTATCTCATCTTCATCTGGATTTATAATTCCGGCTTGGCTTGACATAGGGACTCTTACTCGCATGGTTGGTTGATTGACTTATCGGATGACTCTTCAATGTCTTCTCCATTTAAATTGGGTTCATCAAACACCACATGGATGGATTCTTCAGTAACCATTGTCCTCTTGTTGAGCACTCTGTAGGCTTTGCTTTCACCGAGTATCTGAAGATACCTTCATCGACTTTAGCATCAAAAGCCTTTAAATTATCTTTGCCATTGTTATGGATGAAGCATTTGCATCCAAATATTCTGAAATATGCAACATTTGGCTTTCTCCCCGTCTAAATCTCATAGGGACTCTTTGTCACCGTATCTGTTTATCATGCATCTATTTTGAGTATAGCATGTTGTGTTTATTGCTTGACCCAAAATCTTTTAGCACCCCGCTTGACTAACATGGTCCTTCTTTGCTTCTTTGAGAGTTCTATTCCTTCTTTCGCAACTCCATTCTGTTTGTGGAGTCCTTGCTGCAGATAATTCATGACCAATACCCATTTCAATACAGTATTGAGTTATTATACCATTGGCAAACTCAGTCCTCTGTCGGATCTTATTTTGATAATGGTTTGACTCTTCTCATTTTGTAATCTCTTCATCACCGTGGTAGTTTCGCAGAGTTTCTTTCTTCTTACACATGAATATTGTCCATGTATATCTTGAGTAGTCATCTACTACCACCAAGGTGTATTTCTTCCCATTTATCTTTGGCCGTTCAATGGACCAAATAGATCCATATGTAGTGTAATATTCTTGTTGAAGATGGACATGTCTTTTCTTTGAATGATGATTTGATCTGTTTTCCCTTCTGACATGCATCACATATACTTTCCTTCTTGTATACTGAGTCTAGAAGTCCTTCCACAAGATTACTTCTTGCAAGTTTGTTAATAGTTTTAAAATTGGTGACTCGACCTTCTTGTGCCACATCCAACTTGATTCGATTGTGCTCTTTGCTAGCAGACAAGTGCTTGATGTTGCGATTGACCAATCTATCACATACATGTTATTTTGTCTCCGCATCCTTGCAACACTATTTCATTAGTTTCAGATCCTTGATTTGGCATACACCCATATTGAATCCAACATTGTAGCCTTTGTCACAGAGTTGACTTATGCTTAGCAGGTTGAAATTGAGGCCTTCAACATATGCAACATCTGTAATTTCTAATCCATTTTTCTTGATGGATCCAATGCCTCTTATTTCTCCTGAACTTCATTTCCTCCAAATATGACTTTTGCACCTCTAACATCCTTGAATTTTGATAGATTTTTCTTATTTCTGTCATGTGTCTGGAATGACCACTATCCATGTACCATGTTCCTTGCACTCACCGCTCCTCGCCGAACTCGCAATCAAGGAAATTAGGTTTTAGGTACCCATACTTGCCTGGGTCCTATGGGGTTAGTATTGTAAGATGATCCAACCAACCTATAGCCAATTGATTTGACTCTAAGGGGTTGCCATCTATCGTGCCATAATCATAATTAATTTTGGCAAATTGCTTGGGGTTCTAGGTTCATACAATGTCTCTTTTGTCGTATGCTGTGTGTGTGTTTTAGCAATTGCCTTCTTTGGGTAGTTGTGATATCTCTGAGTGTAGTGCCTAGGTGCATATGTGTCTTGATGATAGCTCTTATGCCTTTGGAATGGCCTTTCTTGAGTTCTAGGTCTTTGCCACTTCAGGAGCTTATATTCCATAGGTCTTTTGCTTTGATAGTTCACATTATTCCAATCAACTTGGCTTGGGTATTTTCTACCATTCCCATCATATGTGTTTCTTTTATAGAATTTATGGGGCTTTTGGTAGCTATGTTTCTTCTTTCTGAGTATCTCTGTTTGGAGTCTGTTGAGGAACTCGGTGGATTTCTTCTCATTGTCCTCTCAGTACTCAACTCAATGTTTTCCTTTTTCTTTATAACCAATGCCAGTTTGCTTGTGATTGTGCTTTGGAATAAATGTGTGTGCATCATTTGGAGTTTTTGATATTAGAGATACTTCATTGCTTGAAGATCCCTTTTCCAAAATCACTTTTGGAACTTGACATAGCATAAAGGAATTAAATCCTAAGCCTTGTCTTGTCTCCATTCTCTTTGACTCATAATAAGATCATCCAATGATTTGGATGCCTTAGTGAATGAGGCTATCACATTTTTGAGGTCATTCTCCATCTTTTCTATAGCAAACTATCTCTGCTTATTAACTTATCATTTTCAGCCTTTAGACTTTTATTCTCATCGACTATTTGACTTAGAGTACTCGGCTCCTTAGTCACCGTGAGTTCGCTCTTGAGTAGTTTGTTTTCCTCATTTAGTAGTGTGTGTGAGGATTTAATATGTTCAAAATCTTTCATCATTTTGCCTAATGAATCATAAAGATCGGTGGGTGATGAGGTGTGTGTGTCACAATCACTATCACTAGTATCGAGTTTGATGAGTTAGAGTGTACCTCATCTTCTTGGTCGAGTTGGTTTTGTTCTTTAGCCATTAGGCACAGATCAAGGCTTCTTCTTCGAGAGTCACTTGAGTAGTCACTTCACTACTCTCCGAGTCTGCTTTGTCTTTTAACTTGATCAGATCGGAGTCTCTGCAGCCAACATCGCCTTTCTCTTTTCTGTCTTCTTTCTTTCCCAAGACTTTTCTTTTCTCTTCATTCCTGTATTTGTTGACTAGAGGATATGGGCATTCAATGGCATAGTGACCGGGTTGCACAGTAGTTCCAAAGATAGATTTTCAAGTTTTTGATCGATTATTTCCATCCTTGGATTGTCGACTCTTTGATATTCAACTTTTTGATGCTCTGCTCTCTTGGGTGTTCTTTCTTCCCTTGACTTGGAGGAGTTGAGTGTCTTCTCCTCGGAGGATTCACATTTGCTTCTTTTGTAATTCTTATTGAAGAACTTGTTAAACCTTTTAACCATCGTGTAATTTCCTCTTGGTCAACTTCTTTGACCTCGGCTCTCTTCCCCCTTAACAATTAGAGCAATTGTTTTGGCAAATCTGTTTTCTCTTGGTCTTTTCTTCTCGGCTCAAATTGTAGGCTTTGAGATCCGAGAATAGCTCATGGTTGGATGTCTTCGATAGGTCCATGGAATGTCTCATGGCCATGAATTTCATATCCCACTTAGTTGGGAGACTTCTTAGAATCTTCATACACATTTCCTTCTCGTGTATATTCCTTTGTAAGTGCATACAGTTCATTGGTAATTTATGTGAACCGAGCATCCAACGATCCAAGGTTTCTCCTGCAAGCATCTTAAAGTTTTCAAATTTTTGTACAACAACGATAGTTTATTTTCTTTGATTTGCTCGAGAGCCTTCGCAAATCAAGGTTAGCTTGTCCCGATTTCTTTTGCCGTTTTGCATGATTTGACTTTGTTGATCATGGCTTTGTCCAAAGTTTTGTAAAGAATATCCTTGGCCACATTGTCCAAGTTATATCTTTTCCTGTCATCATTTGTCCATCCAATCTTGGTTTTTCAACCATCGCCGTCCGGGAGCACATCCTCTTCTCCTTCAATTGCAGCACTCTCTTCTTCTGGTATGTTCACTTTAAAGATTTGGAGTGGCCCATCTTCTATCACTATCCACATCTCATCGTGTAATCTTTGATAGATGAGCCTATATACGAATTTTCCAATCATCAAATTCTTCAATTGTGAACATAGGGATGCGTGTCAAATTTGCTTCCATGATAATAACTTTGCTTTGAAAAAAATTTGAAAGATTAAGTACTAAAACAAGCTTTGAAAAATTTGGAGATCTAGTTCAAGAACCAGTGCGGATTGCTCAATGAGCCAACCGATCCGATACCACTTGTAGGTCCCAAGGGTGTGAGTGTAAGGTTTAGAGGGGGTTGAATAAACTTACCAACTTTTCGATTTAGTCCTTTTAAAATGTTCGAGTTAATACTTCACAATTGAGTCCTTGATGGACAACTAAGCTAGTTAATCGCCAGAGTTAGTCACTCAACGCACTGATCGAGCATTGATAGAATAACTCAAATTGTTTTGACTAAAGATTTAACTCGATTGTGATATGTTTTTATTGAAGACTTAACACCCTTGAATTTGGTTAAGTTTATTTTAATACTTGGTTTTAGCATTTGGTTGATTATCAATTGGATAGCAAATTAATCGTGATTATAAAAGTAATATGCGAAATTAAAGTCTTTGAAATGTAAATGACACAATAAGTTTTTATAGAGGTTCGAAGATGGGGTAATTCTTCTACTCCTCTCTTCTCCAACTTCGGAGGAATCCACTAAGTATTGATCAAGATACAAAATGGTTATCGATCCGGATACAAGTCTTGATCACACATCCGACTTGATCCTTTGGGACTCGATCCCGAGATGCCTTGGTCACACACCGCTGGCTTCGTGCGACTCGGCTTCTTCACAGGGCATTTGCCTTCTACTGACCCACTTGCTCAAGCTTCTTGGATTTGATCACGAAGCCCTCCAAAAACTCGAGACTGGTTCGACCTTGAACCTTCCTACAATCCTCCGTGGAATGTAGACCCCACGATTCTTCAAATGTTTCCTCTTCAACTGATAGAAGTTGTCTTTACTTCACAGGTGAGTGTTGGATTGATTTCCTTCGTAATGTAGGCTTGAGGATTGATCTTGAATGACTTGAGAATATTTTTGGTTACATTTCGAATGTTAGCTTGAAAGTTCGTGTTCAGAGTAACCTTCTCTCGAGTGATTCCTCGGCCTTTTATAGTGATCTTTTAAAAATTTGCCCGTTGAAGAGATAGGCTTATTTTTAAAAGACACTTGTGGTCGTTGGCTTGTATTGTTGCGATCCTTGGAATTACCACTTCCTCGTATGAATGATTCTTGACCTTTTCGTAGTTCGACATAGGTGCGGTGCTTCCCATTGGTTTATTCCTTTTGCACGCTTCGACTCGAGCACTTCAAGAAAGGCGTATGGAAGTATTACTTGTTTAAGTAATTTCATTGACTTCGTACAACGAATCTCTTTCGATTATCTCGACTTGATTTTTTTTTAACTTCCCTAGGTGACTTCGAGTCGACTTCCAATCATTGGATGACTCTTCCGTCACTTCAACTTGAGACTTGGATGTATTAAGTTGACTTGATCGATACTTCACTCACCGTATCTCACCGTACCTTGATAGAGTTCTGTCTTCTCTTCTTTGCCACACTCACCGCTTTGCCTCGCAATGGAGTCTTCCTTCAAGTCTCCGGTTGTCTTCTTGCATGTTCGGACTTAGTGACTTGACTCAAATCGACCAGCCCTATCAATTACAATGCAATTTACAACAAAAATGGGGTGCCAACTTTCTATTCTAAGTTTTACATGGCATTCATCAAAATCTAAAAATAATTTCCCAACACATAAGTTGTTGCATAAGCCCAAGTGGTTTTCTTCGGGTGAAAACCAAGTTGAATGAACAAAATACACATTTTCTCGCAGGTGGAAACCAAGTTTTTTGCTTTCTCTTTCTTTAGTGCTTTAGTTGAATGAAGAGCAATGTAGTAGGTTGAATTTTCCACTTTGAACTTTGTTGTGAGAAATTTCATCTAGTAATTATCTTACTTCTTACATTGTCTATTATGATAAATACACATGTATGTGCATATAAACTACATATACTTTTGTGCTATATATTAGAAGTTTAAACCTTTTTAATGTATGTTGTCTCAAAGCTAAAGAACTAGATGCAAACACAAAAACTACCTTCATCTTTTTGCCAAAGGTATCGGAAAACCCAAGGAGGAGATCGAAAAGGACATTCAACATCCAAAGTATTTCCAAGCATTGGAGGCCATTGACTATGGTGTAGCCGACAAGATTAGGAAAATATCTTGTATAGCTTTGAAGCAAATTTTATTTTTGGATTCTCCATATTGCTATTGGCTTAAAGGTATCCATGTGTTTTATTATGTATGTCTTTAAAATTTGAATTACTTTATGCTTTTGAGTTATAATTTTTAATTGTATTATGCGGGTGATCGAAGGTATAGTTGTTAGTTGGATGATTCACTCATTTAGTTTTTGCATGAATGCGGAGAAGTTAGCAAATTTGGAGTCTTTTGATGCCTTCTTTAAAATATTGGGAAACTGGTATATTTATGTGCGTATTGTATGTATTGATCATGTGCTTATTCGGGCTTGATGTTGGTATATTGACCCTTTTGAAGTTTTGTAGTTTACTATGCGATGTTTGGACCTATTGATACTAGTGTTATCCATTTGGAAATTATTTTGATGTAGATTGGATGAATTAGCATTAATGATATGTTGTTTCTCGCTTATGTTTGATGGTGGATGGTTGTTACTTGCTTTGATGGTGGGATGGTTGTTTCTCCCTTTGTGAGGGAGATGATTGTTGATGCAAAACCATTTTAATAAAATGGTAGGCAATTGTTTTTAAATTAAAAAATGATTTTGTTTAGAATATTCGACATCGGTTTTAAACTGACATTAAAACGTATAAACATGTGTTTTGAAATGTGAATGACATCGGTTTATGGCTGATTTCTAAAAGATTTAACACATCGGTTTGTAATCTTATAACATCGATTCTCAACCGATCTAAAAGATTGTCAACAACATCGGTTAAAATCGATGACGCTTTAAAAAAGCCGAAAATTGCAAGTTAACAACATCGGTTTAAAAACGATGTCTTTTGGATATAACAACATCGTTTTTTGTATGCTTAAAACCGATGTTGAAATAAGCATACTTTTAACATCACCGATTACGACATCGGTCAATTTTCACATAGACATCGGCTAAAAACCGATGTCTATGACCGTTTTTCTTGTAGTGTGATTACCCGAATGAGTATTGATTCTGCTGAATTTGCAATTGATGACTTTTTGATGAGGAGTTACATGTTTACTAAAGTGTTGATTTGATTGAAACTATGTGTTTGTAGTGTTCTTGTGTTGTTCTATCTACCCATTCTTTGTGGTTATTTTTCTTATTTTGCTCGAGGACGAGCAATGGCTTAAGTTTGGGGGATTTGGTACGTGTAAAATAGACGTGCATTTAAGGGCTTATTCTGTTACATATTCGATAAATTTGCATGTATATTAGTGTGTTTTAGTTGGTTTCCTTTGTTGGGCGTGATACTTTGTATTCTTGTGATTTTTACAGGAAATGGAGCTAAATTGGACAAAACGTGATATCATGCTCCAAAGGATATGACAATAGCCAAGGACGAATGAATATGTGAAAGAAAGAAACATGGAAGGTCGAACAAAGGAAATTGCTTTCGAAAATGTCCAAAAGCATCACGTTTTGATCTTGTGAGGTCTAGTATTCGCCATAACTTTCTCTACAAAATTGATATTGGTGATTCAAGATGCTATGGAAACCTAAGAGAAAGGGCTACAACTTTCATAAAGACTAAAGAGCAAATGCACACGGTTGCATAGAACACAACCGTGCAAAAATACATGACTTTGTCCCGTGTATTTTGTTCCATGCCATTTTACACGTCCGTGCGACTTGCTTTTTAGAGACAAGTTACATGACCTGTCTGTGTATTAATATACGACCATGTATTCTCGTTTTTGGGGCTAATTTTATTTCCTAATTTCGTCGGGACTCTACCGGTGATTTCATAAAGCATCTATAAAAGGAAAACTAAGCCCTAAAATTGGTGATAACCATACACACGAAAATTACACTTGGGATACGAAATTGTGCGTACTTTTGAGAGAAAACACCAACGAAGAACGCCACAAGACCTTTCGCATCTCTGACGAAAGAAGGTTTTAAGACTTTGAAGAAGGATCCTTCCCGACAAGAAGGGTTATATCCTCTTAGTTTAGATCTCTTGTTTGTAATTAATTCGATGTCAAACTATTTGATTTCAAGTTTGTCTATGAATTTGTTGTCAAATATGTTGGGCTAAACTTTCGATCCTAAGGCATAATTAGAACTGTGGATTCATGTAATTCTAATATGATTGTTTTTATAATTGGTTCTTGTGTTCTATTTATGAATTTGAGTGCTTATTTCTTGTAGATTATTTGGCCAACAATTTGCATGTCAAATTTGTTAGTTCATAATTCGAGAGATGAGTTTTAAGTTACCAAGATTGAGTTCTTAACATAAACGCGTATAAAGTTGGGAGGTTTATAATCTGTTTGTGGGGAGTTCTTCAATTTAAGATCTTTTTGGGATTTGATATTAATTGGTGAGTAGGGACACTAGCAATTGGTATTAATCAACTGTTAATTTGCTTCGGGAGAGGAATAAACTACTTTAGGAATTGAAAACATAGATACACAGAAACTAGTTTTGATGAAACATTAATTGAAATTAATATTGAAGAAGCATGTTGAGATTATGTGCCTAGGGTTGCTTTCGTATTTGTTAGAAACTTATGGAGTTCGGGTCTTTAATAATTTTAGATATTTTATTTGATAATTTAGGATTGGTTTGGATAAATAAACAAACTTTTGATTTTCGACCTACTCAATAAAATTAAAATACGATATTTATTGTACTCTACGTGTTTCGTATTCAATCCCCGAGAATACGACCTTGCTTGATGTTATCCGTTAGCTACATTGTACACTTGCGGTTTAGTGAAAAGATTTTCACGATCAACTTTCTAAGCTAGTCCATACCCAAAAATACATCAAAAGCTTTCATATCAATAATATACATATCTCGCTTTTAATGTCCTTCACAACAATGTTGACATCTATGCCCTTAACCTTTGAGTCGGTAAATATTGATTTTCCCGATGGCGGAGGCTAACCTCAAGTAATTCGTCTACTATATCTTTCTTACGCCTAGTTAAGGCATAGAACTTTGCGGATATAAAAGAATACATGGCACCATGATCGAAAAGTACAAAAACAAGTATAGTAGAAATCGTTAGCATACCGGACATTGTACCTGGTTCATTCTCCGCCTCTTCTTGGCGCGTCATGGCATACAGATCTAGCTTTCCCTCTTGTTGCCTTATGTACCTTGCCTATCTGTGCTCCTTCATACTTAGCGTATTTCCCGCTTTGTCTCTTTCTGTTGCACTAAGAATAAGCATTCTTTCCGAATGCAGACACTTCCTAGAGTGATTTTTGCCAAAAAACAGGGTAAAGTGGTTTCTCCTTTGGTGGTTGGGGTGCATGGTTTCCTCGTGTCTTTGCATGTTTACTCGATTTCCACTATCCGACCGACTAGGCCTTCCCATTTCCTCTTTGGTGCCTCAATTGCCTTATAGAGGTTTCCATCCACCTTCATATTCGTGAGCCACTAGTCGAGTCCGATCTCTTCGCTGAGCATACGTCACCTCCCCAAGATCTTGATCATGCCATCATGCCACTTAGTTCGGGCGTAGGCCTTCCATGAACCTCTTCGCCTTCTTCCACTCCATGTCAACCAGTTTGTAGCATAATAGGATAATTGATTGAATTTACGCTTGTAGTCGAGTATCATGGACATCTTTCCTTGCGTCAAATCTAGGAATTCCTTCCTTCTTGTCCATGTATGTCTGTGGAAAAAATTGTTGGATTACAAGATTCTTGAATTCATTCCATGTCATCGCCTCTCTTTGCTTTGATTCATTATGGTGCAACGGTGTGAATCCCACCAATTCCTAGCATCTTGCTTAAGCCGGAAAATGCCATAGGAGAGTGTGCATCGATCTTTGCAATCGGTTCAAAATGTCTTCCAATTCCCTAATCCATCTCAGAATTTACGGCCCGCCTTCCATATCGACGATCGACCCCACAAACCAACACAAGTCTTTCCAATCGTTTTGTCCTCACTCACGCGCACTGAGAGCGACTTCCCGGGGTCACCCATCCCACAATTGCTCCGGGCCAAGCACGCTTAACTTCGGAGTTTTTATGAGATGAGCACCGAGAAAAGAAGATGCATCTTGTTGGTATGAGTAGTACCTATCAAATCTTTTAAGCACTCCTCAACCGTATAGTCCCCATACCTACACAGCCTCAGAATCTCTCTTCTTCGGGTGTGGGATCGGTTCATTCATGTCCCCCTCACTCCGCCTTGAAGCTGCCAGAGAGCGCTCTTTGTCCGTGCCTTCTTGCACCGGCGATCACTCACCGCCCTCTTCGGCCCCGGCCACAAGCCCACTCGGCCTTCCGCTTGGTTCGTCCCGAACCACACCGTATAGGAGAGGTCCTGCTCCGATACCATCATCGTAACGCCCGCCTTCCGGATCGACGATTGTCCCCACAAACCAACACAAGTCTTTCCAACACGTTTTGTCCTCACTCACGCCCACTTCGAGAGCGACTTCCCAGGTCACCCATCCCACAATTGCTCCGGGCCAAGCACGCTTAACCGGAGTTTTTATGAGATGAGCACCGAAAAAGAAGATGCATCTTGTTGGTATGAGTAGTACCTATCAAATCTTTTACGCACTCCTCAATCAGTATAGTCCCATACCTACACGATCTCGAGAATCTCCTCTTCTTCGGGTGTGGGATCGGTTCATTCATGTCCCCCTCCGCCTAGAAGCTGCCAGAGCCGCTCCTTGTCCGTGCCTTCTTGCACCGGCGATCACTCCCCACCTCTTGGCCCCGCGTCACATACTTCCACAAAAGGGGTCCTCCCGCCCGGTGAGGTGGGTGGCCTGTAATGCCAAAATTTCTCCACAACTTGCGATGTATTGTCGACCATCACCAAGGTGATTCTGGCCATTTTGAGTGTTTGTCACATCTTTCTTAGCTAGTCCTTGCACGATAGTAGTCAAGTTGGCCACAAAGATTCTCCAAGTTTCTCTAAGCGCATTGTGTTGGAAGATCTCATCTCCTAGGTGGTGTCATCCTATAATCAATGAAATAAAACATCGCTTACATTCCATAAAATTCTATAACTTAGGAAAAAGTAGCATTTAATCTCAAGTCAATGTGTTCATGTCAGTCCAATAATAGGTTTCTATCGTATAAAATCATCCCTTTTTTAGATAGATTTTTGAAAGATGCGTGCGTATACATATACTTTCAATTTTTTCGAATTTATTTTTTGAATTTTTTTTTTTGCAAAATTTATAAATTCTTGAATGCTTAGAGAATTGACTTTAAATTAAATTTCACTTAATTCATAAACTTCATAATTTAAAAACCAAATTTTGAAATAACAAAAGGAAATAAACAATCTACTAGAATTAGACAACGTCCATCTTATTCATGCATAGCTATCTATTCTAAGTCGGGATAACTTTATCCATCCATGTAGTAATCTTCTTCCTTAGAGCCCTCTTCTCCTTCGAGTCTTCTTTCTCCTTATCTTCTTCTAGCAAATGAATCCATCCACTTGCCATATAGTATGGCAATATATGCCCCATAGTTGATCTTAAGCTCGTTCTCAACCTCATCATATTTCAACAAATCAACATACAACTTGTCCGCTTCCAATCTCCACTCGGATTCAACGACTCAATCACCCGCCTAGTAGCTTGGAAGTCATTAGGAGCTCCAATAACATCTTTAACTTTGTACTATTCCCGATGTTTCTTTACGATGTACGTCCCTATACCCTCAACGTCTTCCCATTCACGCTTCCGATACCTCTCCATGTCGATTTCTAGGGGGTATCTCTTCAAGCTATGTGTTCTTCCTAATAGCTAATGCGATTCTCTTCATTTGTTGATTATGGGACACTTAGTGTTTTGTTTGCTTAAAAGAAAACAATCTCTTATGATTTATCAATATGACTATAGTCGTACCACGCATGAATCACATGGATATATACAAAGGAGTATGAAATTAACAATGTGCATGATAATACATTTTCACTTGAGCGGTGTCGCATGAGACGATGGATAAGTCGATCTCTTTACTTTTATTATTTTATTTGAAAGTAAAGTCATATTCATATATAAATCAAGACCCATTTTTTCGAAATAATTTAACAAGTCTACAGAAAGATAGACCCGCCTTGATACCACTTATGGAACATCCCAATTTCATAAAATAACAATATGCGATCTTAAAAGGTGCTAAAATCAGTCCAATCCTGAAATCTCATTTTAAAGAAATACTAATATTATAACTCGTCAAAACTTCCAAAAACTCAAAAAAAAATTGTCTCAAAATTTAAAACAAAAATTTCAAAATAAATTCATAGTCTCTCGTGCAATAGATTAAAAACTACATAGTCTTGAACTAGGTCCTCGTTCGATTTTTCACCATCCCCTCTGTGCATGCTCCAACTTCTTCATTCATATGTGGAAATTATACATGGAGTGAGCATTTAACAGCCTCATGGGGTCAAACAATGCCCAAACTAAATAAAATTAAGCACATCGGCGAACATTGTTGGTCCTGGGGTGTGAGTGTAAGGTTTAGAAGGGGGTTGAATAAACCTTTCAAACTTTTCGATTTAGTCTTTTTAAGTATTCGAGTTAATACTTCACAATTTGTGTCCTTGGTGGACAACTAAGTTAGTTAATCGATGGAGTTAGTCACTCAACGACTCATCGAGCATTTGTTGATAGAATAACTCAACCGTTAAGACAAAGACTTAGCTCAACTGTGGTTTGTTTTCAGCGGAAGACTTAACACCCTTAAATTTGGTTTAGTATGATTTAATACTTGGTTTTAGCACTTAGTGATTATCAAGTGGATAGCAAATTTATCAAAGAGTTAAACAAATAAGATGCAGGAATTAAAGTCTTTGAAATGTAAATGACACGATAAGTTTTTATAGAGGTTCGAAGATGGGGTAATTCTTCTACTCCTCTCTTCTCCAACTCCCCGGAGGAATCCACTAAGTATTGATCGGATGCGAGTGGTAATACCGGATACAAGTCTTGATCACACAAATTGACTTGATCCTTTGGGACTCGATGCGAGATGCCTTTGGTCATGCAACCGCTTCTCGTGCGACTCGGCTTCTTCACAGGCGCTTGCCTTACTACAACGATCCACTTGCTCAAGCTTCTTGGATTTGATCACGAAGCCCTCCAAAAACTTGAGACTGGTTCGACCTTGAACCTTCCTACAATCCTCCGTGGAATGTAGACCCCTTGATTCTTCAAAAACTTCCTCTTCAACCGATTGAAGTTATCTTTCCTTCACAGTGAGTGTTGGATTGATTTCCTTCGTAATGTAGGCTTGAGGATTAATCTTGAATGTCTTGAGAATATTTTAGGTTACTGATTCAAATGTTTGCTTGAATGTTCGTGGTTGAGTAACCTTCTCTCGAGTTATTCCTCGGCCTTTTTTATAGTGATCTTTCAAAAATCGCCCGTTGAAGAGATATGCTTATTTTTGAAAGTCACTTGTGGTCGTTGGTTTGTCTTGTTGCGATCCTTGGAAATTCCATTTCCTCGTATGAATGATTCTTGATTTTTCGAGTTCGACATGGTGCGATGCTTCCCATTGGTTTATTCCTTTTGCACACTTCCGAACCGAGCACTCCAAGAAAGGTAGTATGGAAGTATTACTTATTTAAGTAATTCTCTTAATTTACGTACAACGGATCTCTTTCGATTGTCTTGACTTGATCGCATTTTCTTCACATCCCCCAGGTGACTTGAGTCGCTTCCAATCATTTGATGACTCTTATGTCACTTCAACCTTGAGACTTGGTCATTCTTGAGTTGTTGACGATTCTTTACTCAACAGCACCTTGATCGAGTTCCCGTCTTCTCTTCTTTGCCATACTCGGTTGTCTTGCAAATGAGTCTTCCTTCTAGTCTCCGATTGTCTTCTTGCATGTTTAGGCATAGCCGATTTAACTCAAATTGATCAGCCCTATCTATTACAATGCGCTTTACAACAAAAATGGGGTGCCAACTTCCTATTCTAAGTTTTACATCACATTCATCAAAATCTACAAAATGATTTCCCAACAATTTCCCCCTTTTGATGATGCCAAAACTTAAAACATTCATACAATTATTTAATAGCAAAGATACATACAGGACAAGTGTAGAACCATAGAATGTATGTTTAGAATCGATCTTTTATTGATCATAACATTCTTGTTCTTTACATAGTCAAGCATTTCTGAGTGTATCGGAGCTTAAGCCCAAAAAATAATATCGAGCTTAAACGGGGCTTAGACTAACCATGTCAGTTCTATATCTACTCACGTACATAAATTATAATTTTATTCAATGTACGTAAAACTTACATTAAGTGTATTTACATAGTAAAATACATGAAGGGGTGGCAACAACACTTCATCTCCTTTCACCTCCTTCTTTCATCTTCTTGACTCTGTCATCTTCTCGATCTTCTTCTCTTTTTTTCATCTTGACCGCCTTTCTTTCTTCTTTTCATACGCCTTCCGGGCAAACCTTCATATCTTCTTAGTCTCTCTTGTCTCTCCTCCCATAGCCGAGTTTGTCTTTTATTTTCTTCTTCAATTCTTTTCACATAATCGCATTGTTCTTAGCCACTTGCGGATTGGCTACTTCACAAAACCAGCCCAGTAGATCCCTCCTTTCTTGCCTGGATCTATGTACTCAATGTTTTTGGGCGAGATCTAGGTCCGAAACCTCTTCCTCCACCACCGCTTCTTCCTCTACCTGGGCGTGTATTGTCTTGGGGTCTTCTTTTCCCAATTTGAGTGACTAGCGGAGTGACCAGTGAGTGATCGCCGGAATGAGTCTCGCTGTCGCCTTCTTCACATAGTGTGAGGCCACTTTTCCAAGATAAGTCCTGTGCTTGAGCCATGGACATGTTTGCGAAGTATCCTTCGATGCGAGCATTTTAAATTCATCAACGATCTTGGCTCGATTCCAGATCTCGAGATGGCATAAGTGTCTCTGTCTCACTGGAATGCCTCCATGTTGTTTCGAATATCCATAACTCGGGCATTCATCCTTCCTTCCAATTCCTCCATCCCTACTTCAACCTGTCTTTCTCTTTTTGACCATTGGTACAAAGAGAGTGTTGGAGTGGCGGAGTCACTTGAGTTTGCCGATAATATCACCGTGACAAGACTTTGTTGGGGGTTTTAGCAATCATCAAGGTCATATCTTTCGATTCTTCCCCCTCAACATACTTCCCTTTCTTTTCTTTTAATACTTCCTCGATGTCTTTGCCTTCACAAACCGCTTCCCTCCTTCTCAACTTCGATCCCTTCAGTGCTTTTAGGTATTCCTCTTCCCCTTTTTGGCATCATCAAAGGAGAGAGGAACCCCTGAAACAAACTAGCGAAAGCGAAGTCGAGTCTATTGATAGCCGAGTTCGCCGAGTCTGCTGCGTAGTATGTCAGATTTCGACGAGTAGCATTGGATTCAGCTTTAATCAACTTCATCTTAGCCATGAGAAGATCGAATTTTCGATCCATGTTTTCTTCCATACGCAGGAGCTCATTCTTATTTTGCTCACGCAGCTGTATCTCGGAAAGTGTGAGATTCATGCATTTGCTCAATGTGTTCTTTCAATTTTGTCTTTGCATCGCATTCTCACTTTCATGCAACCAACAACTTGTTGAACAATGTTCAAATATCTAGCTTGTTCCACACGCATTGTTTGTTGTTGTTGCCACCACTCCCGGATTCGACTATTATGCCTCTCAAGTCGGCAGAAGGGTTGACATCCCCGTTATCTAGTCTCATGTCCGTCGAGGCCTGGTGCCTCTCCATCCGCTCAATTTCAAAGAAATAATGCTTTGAACACCTCCCAAACTTCAAATGTTCCCTCTGTTTTGGTGACGCCAAGCAAAGATCAAAATCATAGTCGGATGGAACGATGGTATCCGATGGAATGACAAGATCTGGTGCGGGAAGCGCTCGAGATCTCTTTTCGATTCTTCGGAGGTCGGTACCTCCGGAGAGAAGGGAAATGATTCTACAAAGGGATCATCACGGGCAAATCGGGATTTGTTCAATGATGAGTGGTGCTCGTGAAGTTCCTTGTGGAGTCGAACTTGCTGCAGCGCTTAGGGAGCCCGCGCAGCTGACTGTTTGTTGGGTCTGTTGTGAAGTTGACCCGACTTGCCGAGCCTCAACAGTCTCAACAGCTTTCGTCGGTCTCACCGGGTTTTTCCAAGTGAGTTGATCGGTCCTCGGCCTTATTAGAAGCATCATCGGACGATGATGAGATTTCCATGGGTGGCTCATCATCAAAGTTGAATGTTTGGCGAGTAGTCTTGAGGTCGACTTACTCGTGGTTGGAACATCCTCACCGAGTCTTTTGGATCGAGTCCAGGGGATGACCCAGCTTCATCGTCTCCTTCCGATCCCGAGAAAGGTTACATCGGGATTATCCAGGAATCGTGAAGCGCATTTATCTCCTTTTTCTCGATGGATCAATGATAGCAGGAGGGATGTTCTATACTTCACTTCTTTTACCCCGGAAGTCTCAACCTCGCGTTGGCCTTCATTACCTCCCGCAGTCTCAACTACAAAATGAGGCCTTGACATCCCTTTCGACGATTAAGTCACTGTCTTAGGGTCTTCTGTGGTGGCATCCATTAGAGTCTCAACTCCATGGATTGCACTTTCGTCGCCCGCAGTGTTAACTCCCGGGTTGTTCCTTTCTCGTGCCTCGACCGCATTAGCAGCGTCAGAGCCTTCCTTTAGAGCGGTTGGAACCTCACCGAGATCTCAATCGTCTCAACCTCGTTGATGACAACTTGTTGTGTACTTTGTGTTTGTTCCTTCTCCACTTCGCCTCCTAGATTCATTGTGGAGTCACTGCAGCAACCTCCGACCTTGCTGCGGTGGAGGAGTTTCCCCTCGGTGGCATACCACCGAGTGACTTGGAGTAGGGTCACTCGTCTCCGGACTCCCGTCTGTTCCCACCGAGTATTCAGCCGTTGGGTGGTAAGACACCTTTATTAGGGGTGGCTCAACCGGGGTCCCCACACTCCCGCCATCACAAGTTTCCTTAATTCCTTCTTCCGAGTGAGATGGGGAAGTGGTGGCAAAGAATAACGGGTGGCAATATGCTGCACCACTCCCAGGTGGTCTATCTCCACTGTGTTTTGGAGGACTCTCCTGGTCCTCCATCATTCTTTGCTCATGAAGGATTCTGGGCTCTTGCATTGCTTCCGCATTTGCAACTCTTCTCGTGGGCAAAGAACAGGGTCCAGATCCTCATCACTTTCTCGATAGGACATCAAAGTGAGGATGTGTATGTTCGTGGTGCCGGTGAGAGGGCGATGTTGGCCTTCTCACGTGCCTCTGCGTCCTCAGCTGCTTTAGCCCGTTCATTTTCTTTTTCGAATCTCCAGATATTGATGCAATTATCCTCGTCAAGGGCTTGCAAAGATCTGTGTCCACTCTCAAGAAGTCTCAAGATTTCTTCTTCCTCAAAGAATGAACTCGGATTTTCAAACTCGCACTGGATAGGCTCAACTTCCATTTTCTCCACTCTCGCAGACGATTTTGGATGTCCGGATACAAAGGAGAGTGCATGATTACATCGCCTTTCATCATTCTCTTTTGCCGCCCTCGTTTCCAGGTATTAAGGGTAGCAGATTTCGCCGCCGACACCTTCAGCAGCCTCCTCTGCATGTGGAGAGACAACCACTGTTAATGGTGATTTGATTGTCTCGATTGTGCCTTGTTCTCACTGCTCTGGCTTCACAACTGGTCATCGAGTTGCCTCTGCTGATCGGCCTCAGAGACTTGGCGGTTTCATCAATCACTTCTCGGAGACTCCACTTCTCCAGCCAGCCTCGGTATCTTCTCCAAATGAGTGGCTGACTCACCGGTTTCTCAAGCTCAACGCTTGAAAAGTCTTCTTCTTCTTTTTGTTTGAACCAGAGGGATTTCTGTTCGACAAGGTTTCTTCTAATTCTTGGGCGCGGGGGGTCGCTGCCTTCTTCTAAGGAGTGGCCATCTTGGTTTATCAGTTCTCCTCTTCTTGAAGACCAGGAGAAGGTATTCGGGTCACCGATTCACCCTCACATGTATCGCCTCTCTTAGCGTAGGCTATCTTTTGTGCGCCAGAGAGGTTTGATCGGAACATTTTCTTGTTTACATGGAACACCTTTCCATGTCGAAGAGGGACTTTCTTCACTTCCATCATTCGCCAATTACCAGTCGTATCCCAGGATCCTCCAAATGTTCCATCCTCCTTGAAGGATTTGTTCCCTACATTCTCGCAGAGTCTGCCGTAGACAAACTCACCTAGTTCACTTTCTTTTCTTCAATGATCGCACCATTACGATCAATTTTGCTTTTTAGAACATTGGTCAAAGCCGCCAACTTTGATGTCTATGCATTTGGCAACGATGTCCAACAATTTGTGGTAGTCCTCCTTCAGCCTCTTGTTAGTCGTGTAGACTATCTTTTTCAAAGACAATGGGTCTTGGCTACTTCTTCCAAGCAGCAGCCAAATCAACATCAGCCATTGATTTCCTCGGTGCTCCTTCCGTGTTCTCGCAAAATCCTTGCGTAATGATGAACTCCTTCCCGTGAATGTAGGGATTTGATCCCCTCATCGTGAATCTCGCGTTCATGTAGAATCGTGCGACCTCTTCCACATAGGTCATCGGAAACTCCATCGTCAAAAATGGTTTTAGCCCAGACGTTTCTAGTTTGTCGTCGATCTTCTTTACGAGGGCGTCATCGGACCCCTGTTTGACCATACCCTCGAAATCCACAAGAGACCCGATATGCCATTTTTCAAGTATTTCACCGAACGAAACTTAGAGGGTGATTTGAAGATTGATAGGGTTTTGAGAGAGAGTTTTTGCCTTTGATTTTGAGAGAGAGAAATGAACAGTTTTGGTAATGTGAGAGAAACGGACGAAAGAGTTTAAGTATGGTTCATGAAAGGACATGCGGGTGGTTTTTGAAATGTGATCGAAATCAATGGCTTAGATTTTGCACGCCGATTAGCATTTAATGTCTCGTATTTAATGCGGCGCAGATTTATATCCAATCATAGGCTTAGTGTGCAGCTTTTGTCTATACACGCATAGTTATCTTTGACGCATTCTTAAAAACATTCCCGCTTAGTAAAAATGATCACATTTTTGTCACTTTGCTCATAAATGACTCAAAACTTGTCCCTTAGCCGATTTAACTCTTCTTTCCTCACATGTAAATACTCACCGTACCTAACTCTTTCGATCTGATAATTGTCTTTCCGATACGGCTAATTCACTTAGCCGATTTGAGAGTTCAAACTCCTTTTCCCTTTTCGTGTTTCATTTCTTTTCTTTGAGTCTTCCGAGTGTCACCAACTTAATTAACCCTAACTCATTCTTGAGTTCTTCAAATCTTGACTCACATAATGGTTTTGTGAATATGTCACCAACCTGTTTATCGCTTGAAATATATTCCAAGGTGATGTCCTTCTTTTCAACATGATCTCTTATGAAGTGATATCGACATCGATATGCTTTGTTCTTGAGTGCAACACGAGATTTTGAGTGATTGCAATTGCACTTGTGTTATCACACATGATTGGAATTTCCTTTTCTTCAACTTCATAGTCTCTCACCTTGTCTCATCCATAGGACTTGGGCAACAGCTGCCCTGCAGCCTATATATTCTACTTCACTGTAGAGGTGGCTATTGAATTTTGCTTTTTGCTAAACCAGAAATTAGCCTATTTCCAAGCATTTGACATGTGCCTCGAGGTGCTCTTCCCCGTCAACTCGCATCCAAAGACATAGTCGAGTCCGAATAGCCAATTAGCTTGAATCCACCTTCCTTTGGATACCATAAGCCAACTTTTTGGTTTCCTTTCAAATATCTCAAGATCCTCTTAGCTGTAGTCATATGGCTTTCTTTTTGGAGCATATTAAAATCTTGCACATACACCTACAAAGAAAGGTGATGTCTGCTTTCTTTGTGAGATAAAGCAATGATCCAATAAGTGCTCAGTATCTTGTTTGATCTACGAGCTTGCCATCCGCATCCATATCCATTTTGATGATGTATTCATTGGTATTTTTATCAAGACTTCTCTTCCATACCAAATTTGTTCATTAAATCGTGGTGTATTTTGTCGACTTATGAAGGTTCCATCCTTCACTGCTTTTCACTTGGAGTCCAAGGAAGAATGTCGGCTCTCCCATCATGCTCATTTCGAGTTTGCTTTGCATGAGATTTGAAAATTTATCACACAGCTCTTTGTTTGTGGATCCAAAATAATGTCATCCACATATATTTGAACAAGTAATATACTCTTCGCATCTTGAATTCTCAAGAGTGTTCTCATCCACTTTGCCTTTTGTGAATCCGTTCTCGCTTAGGAATTGTGACAAAGTATCATACCATGCTCGGGTGCCCGTGTTTCAATCCATATAGAGCTTTCTTGAGTTTGTATACCTTATCTCCAAGAGTCTTCCGCTCAAATCCTCGGAGGTTGTTCCACATACACTTCTTCTTCCAATAAGCCATTAAGGAAGGCACTCTTTACATCCATTTGATATACAATAAAATTCTTGTGAGTTGCATAGGCAAGAAACATCCTTATAGCTTCCAATCTTGCTACAGGGCAAATGTTTCATCAAAATCTATCCCTTTCTTGGCAATATCCTTTTGGCTACTAATCTTGTTTTGTTTCTTACCCGCAGAACCTTCCTCGTTCATCTTGTTTCAACACCCATTTTAGTGCCAATAACATTTTGATGGGTGGGTCTTTGAACCAATTCCCATACTTTATTTCTTTCAAACTCGATTGACTCTTCTTGCATGGCTTGAATCCAATGTGTGTCCTCCAGATGCTTGTGACACATCTTTAGGCTCTATTTGTGAGATGAAGCGGTGAACATTGCTTCTTGTTGAGTTCTGGATCTTGTTTTGACACCTTCTCTTACATCTCCAATGACTAGTTACGTGGATGGTCTCTCGGCCATCTTACATCGCCGGAGTAAGTTGGTGGATTCTGGTCTTCTTGCGTTGTGTTGCTTTGATCGACTCTCTTGTCATCACTTAGGCGCAGATTTTCCAACCTGCTTTTTGAGACTCAGCTATCTCATTTTCATCTTGGTTTATAATTCCACTTGACTTGATAGGGACTCTTACGCATGGTTGGTTGATTCAAACACCGGTGACTCTTCAATGTCTTCTCCATTTACATTTGGCTCATCAAACACCACATGAATGGATTCCACTTGTAACCATAGTCCTCTTGTTGAGTACTCAGTAGGCTTTGCTTTGGTTTGAGTATCCCAAGAAGATACCTTCATCGCTTTAGCATCAAAAGCCTTTAAATTATCTTTGTCATTGTTATGGATGAAGCATTTGCATCCAAATATTTTAAAATATGCAACATTTGGCTTTCTCCTGTCCATGTCTCATATGGAGTCTTTGTCACCGTCTTTATCATGCATCTATTTTGAGTGTAGCATCTTTGTGTTTATTGCTTGACCCAAAATCTTTTAGGTAGCCTGCTTCAATAACATGGTCCTTGTCGCTTCTTTAAGGGTTCTATTCCTTCTTTCTCGCAACTTCATTCTGTTGTGGAGTCCTTGTCTTTGTAGATAATTCATGACCAATATCATTTTCAATACAATCTGAGTTATTATACCATTGACAAACTCGGTTCCTGCATCGATCTTATTTTGATAATGGTTTGACTTTTCTCATTTTGAATCCTCTTCGTCACCGTGGTAGTTTTCGTAGAGTTTTTTTTCTTCTTACACATGAATATTGTCCATGTATATCTTGAGTAGTCATCTACTATCACCAAGGTGTATTTCTTCCCACTTATGCTAGCCGGTTCAATCGGGCGAAATAGATCCATATGTAGCAGTGCAATATTCTTGTTGAAGATGGACATGTCTTTTCTTTGAATGATGATTTGATTTGCTTTCCTCTTGGTTTTTCAACCATAGCCGGTCCTGGGGAGCAACATCATCTTCACCTTCACCGCAACTCTCCTTACAGATTGTGTTCACTTTTAAAATTTGCAGTGGCCCATCCTCTATCACTATCCACATCTCATCATGTAATGCCGATAGATGAGCCTGCATACGAATTTTCCAATCATCAAATTCTTCAATTGTGAACATAGGGATGCGTGTCAAATTTGCTTCCATGATAATAACCTTTGATGGTAAAAGGAGTTTTGAAAACTTAAGTGCTAAAATAGACTTTGAAAAATTTGGAGATCTAGTTCAAAACTAACTGCGGAAGGCTCAATGAACTAACCACTCGATACCACTTGTTGGTCCCGGGGTGTGAGTGTAAGGTTTAGAAGGGGGTTGAATAAACCTTACAAACTTTTCGATTTAGTCTTTTTAAGTATTCGAGTTAATACTTCACAAAATTTGTGTCCTTGGTGAATGACTAAGTTAGTTAATCGGTGGAGTTAGTCACTCAACGGACTCGACTTAGTTGTTGATAGAATAACTCAAATTGTTAAGACTAAAGACTTAGCTCAATTGTGGTTTGTTTTAAGCGGAAGACTTAACACCCTTAAATTTGGTTTAGTATGATTTAATACTTGGTTTTAGCACTTAGAGATTATCAAGTGGATAGCAAATTTATCAAAGAGAGTTAAACAAATAAGATGCGAGGAATTAAAGTCTTTGAAATGTAAATGACACGATAAGTTTTTATAGAGGTTCAAGATAGGGTGATTCTTCTACTCCTCTCTTCTCCAACTCCTGGAGGAATCCACTAAGTATTGATCGGTATACAGTGGTAACGGTCCGGATACAAGTCTTGATCACACGCTTAACTTGATCCTTTGGGACTCGATCACCGAGATGCCTTTGGTCACGCATTGGCTTCTCGTGCGACTCGCCTTCTTCACATGGCTCTTGCTCGGCTTCTACTACAGCCCACTTGCTCAAGCTTCTTGGATTTGATCACGAAGCCCTCCAAAAACTTGAGACTAGTTCGACCTTAAACCTTCCTCTTCAACTCGATTGGAGTTATCTTTCATTCACAGTGAGTGTTGGATTGATTTCCTTCGTAATGTAGGCTTGAGGATTAATCTTGAATGTCTTGAGAATATTTTAGGTTACAATTCAAATGTTTGCTTGAATGTTCGTGGTTCGTAACCTTCTCTCGAGTTATTCCTCAGCCTTTTATGTGATCTTTCAAAAATCGCCTTGAAGAGATAGGCTTATTTTTTGAAAGTCACTTGTGGTCATTGGCTTGTCTTGTTGTAGTCCTTGGAAATTCCATTTCCTCGTATGAATGATTCTTCACTTTTTCGGAGTTCCTCGACACAGTGCGATGCTTCCCATTGGTTTATTCCTTTTGCACGCTTCGAACCGAGCACTCCAAGAAAGGTAGTATGGAAGTATTACTTGTTTAAGTAATTCTCTTGATTTACGTAACGGATCTCTTTCATTGTCTTGACTTGACTGCATTTTCTTCACATCCCCAGGTGACTTCGAGTCACTTCCAATCATTTGATGATTCTTCTCTCACTTCATCCTTGAGACTTGGCCGTCTTGAGTTGACTTGACTGATTATTTACTCACCTGCATCTCACCGCACCTTCATCGAGTTCTCGTCTTCTCTTCTTTGCCATACTCACCTGTCTTGCAATGAGTCTTCCTTCTAGTCTCGGTTGTCTTCTTGCATGTTTAGGCATAGTCGACTTAACTCACCTTGATCAGCCCTATCTATTACAATGCGCTTTACAACAAAAATGGGGTGCCAACTTCCTATTCTAAGTTTTACATGGCATTCATCAAAATCTACAAAATGATTTCCCAACAAACATGATTTTTCATGGCAATAGTTAGCACGCCATAGTTTAACCGGGATGGATTCCTTTTCCCTAGACCCCTTTCGTCCCTCGTATCAATAGTCAATAGCAATAGTTCCATAGACAATAGCACATACTACAAGATATACAATAAAAGTATTTAATAAGAATATAAATTAAAACCCCACCTTGAATGCGTGAGCTTCGTGAAATAAATACAAGTGTGAATGCCTAGAATTCAAGTTTCTCGTCTCCTACAATGAAATATTTTTTCTAATTAATAAATTGTTGTAGAAGGGTAAAATAAAAGAATTTTGAAATAAAATAGGGTCTAGAAAAATTTGGTTTGGTAGATGGCTTGGTGGGTCAAAATTTGACTTGGTCAAAATCAAGGTTGGCTTAATTCCCTTCCCCCATTTTTTTCTTTTTCTCTTCTTTTTTTATTTTTGTTTTTCTTTTCTCTCATCTCTTTTTCATCCTTCTTTTTCATGTCCCCGCCCTCACCCTAATCTCTCTTCTCCTTTTTCCTTTTTGGGCAACTCATGTTCCCCCCCATCCCTTAATCTCTCTTCTTCTTATCCTCGTCTTTTCTTCTCTTTTATTTCTTCCTTAGTTTTTGTCTTTGGATTTTGGGTTTTTGGGCTTAGGTTTTGCGAAGGAGTGGCCATAGCGAAGGTCTTTGGTCAGGCGTTTAGAGGAAGAAGGAGAAGAAAATTTACATTCTTGCTTGGTGTAGAAAATTGTGATGAATAACCCAATTGAGGCTTTTCGAATTATAGGCCAAAGATTCAAAGTATAAATGGTAAGATTATTTGTTGAAATTTTCATGCCAAATATAATTGATTTTCATACCTTAATGCATATTTGATTTCTTTCTCTTTTAACTTGATTTTCCTTTATTCTCGAAATAAAATCAGAAATTAAATCCCAAAATTGGGATATTTAAGGTTTCAAAATTCTTAAATCATTCCCAAATTGGTTCTAATCAAACCTAACTTAGCCCCAATTTATTCCCAATATAAAGAGAACACAGTATTACACATAATTTCAAAGATATACAATTAGATGCACACATAGAGAAAAGTCGAACCTAGTAAGCTAGTAAATCTAAGAATTAAGGAAGAGTTAAAGGAAAATATGAAGTTGCTTTAGTTGCTAGAGGAAATTTTATTATGCCACCAAACATTGCGCGATTTTATGCATTACCCAATAAACTATTTTTTTCTACTTAATTCCCCGAACTACATGAAAATTTGTACAATTCCATCTCTTCCTCCACCTGGATCCGACGAGAATATTTTTCCTAAGGCATGGATGACGAGATGGTACCGTAGATATATTCTTGTAGTTCAGAGGTTAAGTAGAAAAAAAAATAGTTTGGTGGGTAATATAAAAATCGCGCATAGTTTAAGTAGTATATTAAAATGTCCTCTACTAACTAATCGTAAGGTAATTTTAATTTGCCCCCCTATGTGTGAGTTTTTCTACTTTATCCACTTAATTTTGATTTGTTCTCAACCCTTTGAACTTTACAAATTATTGCACTTAGCCTATAAATTTCTAAATTTACCCCTTAACTCTTATAGTTATTGTATTTTTGTGATATCTAAAAATGGTATAATAGCTATGTTTATTAATGAATTTTACGATTATATAATATTTGTATATTGACTAAAATGGGGAGATTTTGAGAGAAATACATCCAAATAATTATTTGAGATGTAATAATTATAGACAATCCAAGAAAGGTGAGGGAAAATTTGGAAATATAAACTAGGTGCAACAATTTGCAATGTTCAATAAGTAATGTAGAACAAAATAGAAAAAAATATACAGCTTTAGGGGACAAATTAAAATTACATCATTATATATATATATATATATATATATATATATTCGTATTGTAGACATAGGATTTTGGTTATCCACATGTAAAACAATGAATGGACCTCGTGTGTTAATCGCCATGTTTGAATTAGAATAAATATAACGATTTTCTTCTTGAAACAACATGAACATGTCACATTTGTATTAATTTAGCTCGGGCAATAAATGCTCTACTAAATGCTTTGAATGAGAAAATTGCGTCACCTTTTTTTTTCAGTCATAAATGAAGGTATTTATAGGGAATCGATTTCTCTCTCTCATTTACAAGTTGGGCCAATGGTTTGAGTAATCATATCTTTGCAACATAGCTCGACCGACTCTCTAGTTTTAGGGGGACAATGTGATAGGGAGGTGCTTGAGTAATTGATATGATTGGATGAGTCATGTCTAGTATCCGACTCAATCGGGCCGGAGACTTTCTTCTACAATTATCCATGAATTTGGGTCGATACAAATGTGGCCACGTGTCACTAGATAAAAAGATATGCCGAATACATAATCACCTTTCCAATATTTTTGTCACGTGGACGGGCAAGTATAGAACGTGATGACTACTTCTCTTCATCCCAATGTATTCTTCTCAAATATTTTTGCTCTCTTCCGCGTAGTTTCCCGTTTATACACTTCACCCGATATACCATGTATATAATGGTAGTGATATAAATATGTTACACATTTATTTAAGAAATCTAATGTCCATTCTCTATTCTTTTGTAAATATATTTTTGCTCATTATTTAATTTAGATTTAAAGATAGATTTATAATTTATTAAATTAATAAAATTAGAGTTACTTAAAATACATGATCAAATAAAATTTGACATATAGTTATATATAGTCATATAGTTATACAAGGATAATTTTTCCACAAATATATATTTTAAATTAAATTAGGGTTGTCTAATATCGGGTATAATAATAGTAAGAGCCTAAGAGGGTATAAAATGTATCGTAACATTTTTGTAGGTCTCACAAAATAAATCACAAAAGTACATGAAAAATCCTAATGGTTTGAAGTATAAATTAAACTTGTCAAAAAAATGATATTAACCAATACAAGAAAATTCCAGTTTACTCACGAAATGATTTTGTCACTAAATTTTAAAGTTACCTACATAATAAAAATATTATTTTTCTTCAATTTAAACAGATTTTTGTAGGTATTTACCAATAGTTTTAGATTCTCAGAGGAAAATATTTTACCTACAATAATTTTAATACTTACCTACAAATTTTTTAGGGTTTGAGTATAATGATCTACTTCAACAAATTTGTATATTCATTTTAATAAAAAGTATGTGTATATATATATGCATCATACATATCGTATTTATCGGATTAGTGGAATATACAAATTAACTTTTGGAGGTCTTCCAAGTGAAGTGGTTTTTTTCTCTCTCTAGAGACTCTCCTCCCCCCATAGAGGCTAGGTTTAGGGTTTCCAAACTTCATTCTCTCTCTTCCATTAGATCTGCTTTTAATTCCTTATCATTCTCAATTTATTGCTTGTCTATTACATTCTCCCTTAACTCCTCTTATTTTTCTCTCTCTCGGCATTTACACAGTGGATGTCTTTTACTTCTTACTTCAAACCCCTTCTAACTCTTTTTACTATTTTATTTTGGATTTTTCTGATTTCACACTCGGGTTGTTGCTTTATGTTTTCCTAATCGCTTTATTACCTAGACATCACCTCTCGATGGCCTCGCCTTTGGATCCGGGATCCGCATCTGGTTTGGAAGGGGAGTTGGTGGATGGTTCGAAAAATTCTCTTTATCCGGCGTAAACTTGTGGGATTGACCTTGAGGAAACAGATATTGTGCGCAACACCGAGGAATGCAAGAGCGGTTTATTTGGTAAAATTTATGGAGAAAACCAAAGAAACTTTAGGGGTCTCAAAAACGTTATGTCATTCATGTGGCTGAATCGAGAAGCTTTTTCCATTCGGGAGTCAGGGGATAATTGATTTTAGTTTTTTCTTTAAATCCTCGGACGACAAAAGATGGGGTTTTTAGCATAGGGCATTGATGAGTGTAAAATATACGTGCATTTTGGGGCTTAAAATGATATATAATTGATGCATTTGCACGCATATTTACTATGTTTTTACTTGGTTTCCTTTAAAGGGCATGATCTCACGTATTCTTGTAATTCTTACAGAAACAGAGAGCTTAAAACGAAGAAATATCGATTGGGATGCCCTGGATAAGATTGCCGATGCAAAGAGAAGATCAAAACGACGAAAAAGTGAATAAAAACACTTCACACGGCGAACCATGTGGTTTCACACGGCCGTATAGAGTGTGGTGGTGTGAAAATCACACCTGGTTGTGTGAAGAAGTGAAGAAAACAGGGACGGAGTAGGTCCACACACGGGACCATGTGAAGTCACACTACCGTGTGAACAAGGTCACTCAACCGCACTGCCAATGACCGTGTCATGCCACACGCCTATGCTTGAAGGGTCGAGCCCAGCACCATAAGCATGTGTGGTCTCACATGGCCTTGGCCGTGTGGGAGTCTCATTTAAGTAACGTTTTTGAGTTTGCTTCTGTCTAACTCTACAGGTGATCTCTCCAAGCATCTATAAAAGGGACCAAGTCTTGCACGAAAAATTATCACTCTACATAGAAAATACATCAACTAACACAAGTACGAAGAAATCAAGGAGCTCGAGCAAAAGCTAGGTCGCGAAGAACACCACAAGGCTTTCGATCTTGGGAGCACACGAGCTTCGAGGGGCTTGGAAGGGGAATCCATCCTGACAAGAAGGAGTTTTCTTTCTATGTCTAAAAACTCTTTGTATGATGTATAAATGTTGATTCGGATTTGTGTATGAGTTTGTAATCAATGTTTGACATATTTTTCTGGATCTTAGGGGCATAATCGAAACTTTGAATTTGTATTAAATATGATTATTTATTTTCTTAATCGCCTTCATAATGCTCTATTTTATGAATTTGAGTGCTTATTTTATAATTATTTTTATTTGGCCAATAATTTGCATGTCATACTTCTAGTCCATAATCCGACAAGTGAGTTATAGTAAGACGAAAATCGAATTCAGGACATGAAACATGTGTGATAGGCGTGTTTGTGGGGAGTCATTCAATTCACAAAATTTTTGGAGTTAATAAGAGTTGTAACGATCTCGACTGCACTACGCTTGTTATTAATCCACTGTTTACGCACCACCGACCAGGAGAATAAATGAATTTAGGAATTTAAACCCATAGAATTGCATGAATTGGTTTTTAAAACTTTGTCGCATTTAATATTGAAGAAGCATATAGAGATTATGTGCCTAAGGTTGCTTCTAAAGATGTTGAAAATACTTGTGAGGTTCACAAATTTATTTTATTTTCTTTCTTTTAATTTCAATTTTTTTAGATAATATAAACTTGATTTTTGCTCGCTTCAATAAAATTGGAATACGATGTTATTATAGCCTAAGTGTTTCGAGATTCAATCCCCGAGGAATACGACCTTGCTTGCCATTATTCTATAAACTACACCGTACACTTGCGGTTGTATGAACCAAAATAATTTTTGCGATCGTGGCATGGACATTTGACGGTCAATTCCTCATTCTTAAGGAATGGACATATGACTTGGATCTTCAAAAGATGCATTTAACCATGTAGGGTATGGGTTCAAGTGTGGAACTTGCCCTCAACTGGATATCTTTGGAAATGGGCCTTAGAATTGGAAAAATCTCTCACTCGACTTCGGACATTCACATCTTGAAAACGAAAGCAGCAGCAGAGGTGACACATTAAACTTTTGGCAATGATTGATCTCGGACAAGCCCATCCTCGAGAGGTTCATCATCAAATTCGGTCTTAAATCATGTTGGTTGATTTTAAATATGAAAAGATGGCTAACTTCTCGCTTCTATTGTGGTCACGTTGGCCATTCGGATAGATTACGTGAAATAAAAAAATCGATCTTCTCTCTAATAACTTCAAAGAGGACAATATGGTGAATGACTAAGAGCGGAGGAGGCCATTATTTCACAAGGAAATAATATTACCAACCTCAAAGGTAGTTCCTCGCAAACTCCAAGTCGGGATGAGCCTCTAAAGATGGGTGATGTCATCGGTGCTCCTAAGGTTATTCCTCCCGAACCACCTATTCGGATAATTCACTCCGATGCATTAACGCGTCCATCATTTTACCTCCCCGATCATACCGGCGGAAACAACTAAGATCATCATGGAGAATGCTCCAATTGCTCATTGCCCCTCGCATCTTTTAGAGGTGATGAGTTGGAATCATTATGAAGTTTAAAAAGATAATTTAGATTTTTCCAATTTAGTGGATGTTAATGTGAAACATAGAAACTCCAGACGCGTCCTTGGTTGAGATCCAAAATTTGGATCCTAAGCTACCCTCTAAGGTAATGAAAAATGCATCCTTCAAAAATCCTTAACCAAAAAGGCCTAGCCAGTCTTCAAAGATGGTCTGCAATTTGGTCACCGAAGGAACCTATGAAGTTTGTAGTAAGCGTGTTCATGCCCTTGTTGACGAGAATTGTGATCCTAATTTGGAGGATGCTCAGGAAGCTAAGAGAAATAAAGTTATAATCGACGAAGATTGCTCAACCCTACGGTGGAGGGCGCCCACAATTGGCCTCCACCCCTAAATGATTTGCTCTTGGAACTATAGAGGTTTGGGAGGACCCTCTACAATTCCTCAAATCAAGGAGATTTGTCGATCCCACCACCCAATTTTTGTTTTCTTATGCGAAACAAAAAAATTATTTCTACCGTTTGCACTCAACTTAAATTTGGCGATAGATGGCATAATGTGGACCCAGATGGTCTTAGCTGAGGGCTTCTTATTTTGTCGGATATTTTTGTGGACATCATCACTATTTTTCAAACAAATCCTGCATGGAAATTGCATACAAGTTTAATGGTAAAAAATCTTGGATCATTTTCGTTTATGGCAACGTGGACCAAAGTAGTAGGATTGATTAGTGGAACTTCTTGGATACGGACAAGCGAAATGGGGCGATGATTGGGTGATTAATGGAGATTGGAATGCCATTTCTAAACCAGAGGAAAGAAATGGTGGTAGGCTTCATTCGATTACACTTTCATGCATTTTCTAACTTTATCGAAAATATGTGAATGGAGAAGGTCTCATTTTTGGGTCACTCTTTTACTTGGTCCAATCTTCGATGCACGGAATAATTTGTTGAGTAACGTCTCGACCGCTTCTTTGGTTCCCCTGGTTGGACTCTGGATAATCCTAAGGCTATGGTTTTGCCACATTTTCAGGGGCACTTCTGATCATCATTTAATCATACTTAACAGTTGTCCGAATAATTCTCATAATAAAAAGAGATTTTGTTTTGATTCAAGATAGGTGGATATTGAGGCTCCATCAAATTGTAGAGATGGCATGGACTAAGAAAAGACAAGGACCTCCTAATGTTCAAAGTGAAAGATAAAATCAAGGGCTGCCGTATAGATATTCTTGATTGGAGCAAGACTAATTCTACCAATTCTGCTAAGGATATCACTTCTCTGAACCAAAAACTTCAGCAAATTGCCACTCTTGGTAATAATAGAAATCGGAGTGGTCTTTGCTTAAAGGCTAATTTCCATAAGACTTATGCAAAAGAAGAACATCATTGGAAGAACAAATCTCGAATTCAGTGGCTCCATCACGGTGATAAAAACACCAAATTCTTCCATGCTAGTGTTATTCGAGGCAAAGGAGAAACTCCATTGGTAGTTTGGTGGGCAGAAATGGGTTGTTCTGATTTGTTATGTATTTTAAGAATTGTATTGATTGTAATTTATATTAAGATTGTTTGAATATAATATATGTTATAATACCGAAGAAGATTAGAAATGGGGAGGGAATTAGAGAGAGAAACAAGGAGAGAGAATAAAGTTGTAACTAATTTCTGCATATGCTTCATTACGTGTTCCCCCCATTAAATACATATTGGTGGTCCTCCTTTTGCTTTAATTATATAAAAATCTCTTGAAATGCCAAAAACAACTGGAAATGCTAAAATTATGCCATGTGGACGGTTGGATCCTTTTTTCTTCTTTCCACTATCAATGATCAAGATGTTTCCCATGTGCCTGCAATAATTCCCCAGATTCTCCTCTTTTCTCCCCCATTTTATAAATTCCCAGCCCCAATTGCTTTTCATTCGTTCCTGGTTCATCACCCTCAGCCCTTTCCAACTCTTCATCAACAATCTGGTTCATGACAATACCCCCGCTGAATTAGATCCTTGTCCCCAAGGATTAAAAGTCGGAAACTTTCCTCGAATAAAGCTAAGATCTTCCCAGGTTGAAGCTTCTTTGTCAGAGTTAAGCCAATGGATCAAAATTTGGGGTACCTCCTTTCCTCTGCGATTTATGATGCGATGATCCAGAGCTTCCAAAGGAGAAATCTTGAATCCCCCTTCGTCATCTATCACCGGTAGGTCCATCGAAGGGGTATGTGCTGAACTAATATTCTTTTTAAGGAGAGAAACATGGAAAATGGGGTGGATCTTGGAGGTCTCTGGTAGATCCAACCTATAGGCCACCTCTCCAACCCTCTCCAAAATTGTATAAGGCTCGTAGTATTTTGCTTGAAAGCTTCAAGCTTTTTCGAAGTGAGACCAAATTCTGTCGAAAAGGCTGTAGCTTTAAGTAAACCTGTTCCCCACTTCAAAACCCTTTCACACCTCTTTTTATCTGCAAAAATTTCATGCGACCTGGAGCCTGTTTTAGATTTTCCTTCAAGGTTTGGATCATAGTCTGTCTTTGTGCAAGTAATTCTTGAGCGTCAGTGTCTGTCGAGTCTAGGTAAGGTCCCACAGCTAGGTTTGGTGGTGGATACCCGTATAGAGCTTGAAATGGGGTAACCTTCAAGCTGGTATGAAAGTTTGTGTTATACCAGTACTCGGTCAGAGAAAGCCACTTGAGCCACTGTCTCGGATTATTATTGTAATATCCGAATTTTTTATGTTCATAATTATTTTTTTTAATATTAATTATTATTATTATTATTATTATTATTATTTATCCAATTATTATTTCAATAAATTTCTTTTTTTTTATTATTATCATTAATATTATTTTGATAACAACTAGTTGTAATAATTAGCCAGGCCCAATTCAAAATGTTAATTTAAATTCATTATGGCCCAAAAAAAGTCTTTCCCCTAATTTTTAAAAGTCCAAGTCAAATAGGATTCTTTATCAAACCCTAGTCATCCCAAACTCCAGAAATTCACCGTATAAATACACAACCTTGCCCTACAGATATTTTTCCATCGCGCCGGAACCCCTGAGTCAAGGTATATTCAGATTTCACGTTCTTTTTCTTTCTGTTTTTCCCTGTAAAGAATTTAGACAAGCCAATCCCAACGTCAAAAATTCATTTTCCTTTTATCTTTTTCGACATCATTCCAATCCGCCCCTTCGCCGAAAAAAAAAAAATGAATAGAGAAGAAGGAGAAGGGCAGCCGCCGAACCACGCACGCCCCTCACCGTCCGCGTTCGTTGAGCCATACGAAAGCCCGATGCCTTTCCGTCACCGCTGCGAATTCGGCGTCAGATCGCTAGTGTATAAAGGTTTTAGAAAAAAAAAAAAAAAAGAATTGAGGGATGAAGAGACGGAGAAGAGAGGAGAGAAAAGAGATTAAGTTGATGGGTTAAGAGATTGAGAGAATTGGGGTTGGGATATAGTGGTAATAATGGTAAGGAGAAAGAAGTTGGAGATGGGTTGTGGAAATTTGGTGTGCAGGTTTGATTTTTGGGGAATTAAAGAAAAAAAAAAGGGAAATAGAAGAGAGTTTGGTGACGGTGAGTTGCAGGGGAATTGGGAATGGGGGTTAATGGAAAGAAAAGAGAAAGAAAAGGGAAGAAGAAAGAGAAGGGTGGCCCGTGTGAATTTTTTTTTGGGGTGGGGTTTTGGATTTTTTTGGTGTTTATTAAAGTGGGTTTGGTAAAGTATGTGCAGTCTGCAGACATGATTGGGGAGGATTGAAGATTCCTATTATTGAATTAGAAATTTGTTTTTAATTTATGGGTGTTGACTTTGAAAATTCTTTGACCGATCCATCTTTAAAATCCAAATATCCTATTTATCCCTATTCAATTCCAATCCTTCAGTTTCTTTCTCAAAATCAATCAATTTTATTTATTTATTTATCTAGTAATTTATTTTATCTTAATTTATCATTTACTACATTATTAATTGTACTTCATAACTTATTGTAGAAAACGAGGAGTAGGATTTCCTGCATTATTGCATTCTCCGCATGGGCATATCCGCATTTATTTGAGGTGGGGATATTTTCTATTCTAAATTGTTTGTTTTATTAAATCTTCGTATATGTGTAATTGTTTGTGTGCAAATGTGAAAATAAATTATGTTAGCGCAGGGGTCAAGAAGGTCCGGATCAAAAGTATCTCGGGGTGAACCCGCGATCTATAATTAGTCCGGGGGTCCGTAAGAAGGTCCGGGATCAAAAGCATCCTCGGGGTGAACCCGCAGATGCTTAGTCAAAAATCAAATTTGTAAGAAGGTCCGGATCGGATGTATCCTCAAGGGTGAACCCGCAAGATCTTATAAAGAATCGTCAAAGTAAAAGTTAAATTATATGTTGAATGTTTAGGATTATGCCTATTGATGTATTTAATTTTGACAAACGTGTCCCCATTGAGCGAGTTGAAAGCTCACCCCATATTCATTAACATTTTTCGAGGTTAAGGAGTCCAAAGGCGAGGATTGGAGGCGGTGGATGCGAAATCAATATTTTTATTTATTTTACAAGATTTAGGAATATTTTATTTTGTTAACAAATTTTAGTTACCAATTTATTTTTGAATGACTGTCTTGTGGGTTCGAATTAAAAGTACTATTGTTTATTTGGATGCAAGCTTTTAATTATATGTTATTTTCTTAAAATTGTGTTCTTTTATTTAAGCTTATTAAAAGACTTTTAAAAATTTTGTCTTGTTAGAAAATTTGGGGCATTACAAGTGGTATCGGAAGCGAGTCTATGGTTCTGTAGACTTGTTTAAAAAAAAAAAGTGTCTTTTTAAATAAAAAAAAAATGGTATAATGACATCCACCTCCGCCATATCTCGCCGGATTCTTTAAGGTATGCAAATTTATTATGCCATTACTCAATTTATTCATGTTATGTTATGTCACAATATTATGCAAAGACATATTATTCATGTCATTATGTCTTCTGCTTTTATGTCATACTCTTTTATTGCATGTGTACTTGCTATACTAGAAGAACGGACTACAGGCTCCTCGCGTAAAAAAAAAAAAAAATAGGGAGAGACTCATAATAAATTATATTGACTTAATAGTACTAATATATATAATGACTTTTTATTATTATTTTGTTCTATTTCGATTATTATACGATAATAACTTAAGATGGGTACTAAGAACGTCTACTACGTATGATTATAGGAATATGGCTCCACGAAATCCTCCACGAGTGCCGCGACGCCCCGAACCTTTAACCGAACAATCACCGGGAACCAAGACAATGAAGGGAACCCGGACATCGAAACCAACCTACTACTGAGACTTATTTGCGGAGATTCTCAATGTCGTCTGAGAACCACAATGGGAACAATAACAACAACGATTAAGAGTGGTGGAACAGTTTCGCCATTACCGTCCACCCACCTTTAATGGACGTGATGGTCCAAAGATTGAAGAATGGTTAAGAGCGCTGAAAGAATTTTTCGGACTTATAGCATGTCTTGATGAACAACGAGTGGCTTGTGCCGCCTTCCAATCGATGATGATGCGACCATTGGTGGGAAGGTTCTGGAGGAACAAGATCGAAGAAGAAACGTGATGCATTATCCTGGGATGAATTCAAGGAAGTGGTGATGGAGAAGTACTTCCTAGATCCTACCGTGACAAGAAGGAAAACAGACTTTGAACTTCAAGCAAAGGGGATTGACCGTGAATCGAATACGAAAGGGAGTTTAATCAATTATGTCGGTTTGCACCACATCCGGTTGATACCGACCTAAAGAAAGCTTTGAGATTCGAAGGGGATTGAGGTCACAATTATGCGAATTCTATCCGCACAGGGGACCCGGAATATTCTGTGATGGTCGACGGGCTCATGAAGTTGAAGCGGGACTAGGGGGGCGATGATGACCGAAAAAGCCACCCGTTGTGTCGAAAAGAGGAAGTTTGATGGGATAAAGCCGAGTAAAATGGGGAATCGAATAAATGATAAGAACCGATGGAAATTCTCGCCCGAGTGCACCAAACAATAAGCCGACTTGCAAATGCAACAGAATCACTACGGGGAATGTTTAGGCCGGACAAGGAAAGTGTTTTATGTGCAAGAAACCGGCACGATGCTTCTAATTGCCCACTACTCTTGAAAGACGAGGAAGGAAATGAGGGGACAAGGAGGCACCGCTCGGATGTATGCTATGACGCGAAGAAGGCGGTCGTAATCCCTGCGATAATCGTCGTATGTTAACAATATCCGGAATACCTGTGCTTGTACTTTTCGATCATCGGTGCCACACACTCATTTATATCTCAAGCTAAGTTTCATGATATAACTGGACATAAGGATGCTAGAATAGATGTACCCTAGAGATTAGTTTGCCATCCGGAAAGACAATAATTACCGACGTAATGGACAATAATATAGACGTGAACATTGGGGGAAACATCTAGAAGTCAAGTATACATAATTGAGATGAAGGATTTTGACGTAATCCTGGCATGAATTGGCTTAGTAAGTATCAAAGTAGAGCATTAAGTGCCAAGAGAAGGAGATAACACTCAAACTACCCGGAGATGAGGAGATTACGTTCTACGGAGTTAACTCTAAATCTGTCTCATGGGTTATATCGGCCATGAAAGCGAAAGATGTTGGCAAAAGAGAATTGTCGGGGTATTTAGTAAGTCTAATTGAAGCTCCAACGACGGACCTATCACCTACTGGAGCGTACCAATTGTTCGAGAATTTTTAGACGTATTCCCAAAGGACTTGCCCGAGTTCCGCCCCACCGTCAAGTTGAATTTTCAATAGACTTGGTACCGGGCAAGACTGATATCTAAGGCACCCTCTGAGAATGGCACCAAAAGAGTTACAAGAACTAAAGCGCAGATCAGAATTGCTGGACTTGGGTTTTATCAAAGCTAGTGTATCACCCTGGGGGAGCACCGGTCTTATTTGTTAAGAAGAAGGATGGGTCATTAAGGATGTGTATTGATTATAGAGAACTTAATCGACTACTTTGAAGAAGAACAAGTATCCACCGCCAAGAATCGAAGACTTGTTTGATCAATTGAGGGTGCCAATTTTTTTCTAAGATTGATTTGAGATCCTGTATCACCAATTGAAGATTAAGGAGAGTGATATCTCGAAGACAAGATTCAGGACCCGATATGGACACTATGAGTTCGTAGTGATGCCGTTTGGGTTGAGTAATGCGCCAGGCCAGTTCATGGACTTGATGAATAGAGTGTTCCATCCATTTTTGGACCAATTCGTCATAGTCTTTATAGACGACATACTCGTGTATTCAAGGGACAAGGAACAACACGAGGAACACTTGAGAATAGTGCTTGAGACACTTCGCAAGGAGAAGTTATACGCCAAGTTCAAGAAGTGTGAATTCGGATAGACCGAGTTGGATTTACGGTCATGTAATCACCGCAAATGGAATTGAAGTGGATCTAGTAAAGGTTGAGCGCTTAATGAATGGAAGACACCTACAAATGCGAGCGAGGTTCGCAGTTTCTTGGGATTGGCAGGATACTATCGCAGATTTATAGAGGGATTTTCAAAAATAGTTGCACCTATGACTCGACTCACCAGAAAGGGAGAGAAATTTTTGTGGACCGAGAAATGCGATGAGAGCTTCCAAGAGTTGAAACGAAAACTAACTTCCGCACGGTATTGACGATTCCCCGACCCAACCACGACTTTGTGATTTACAAACGCATCAAAACAAGGCAGGGTGCGTATTGATGCAACACGGAAAGGTGGTTGCCTATGCCTCAAGGCAATTAAAGCCACACGAACTGAACTACCCGACTCATGATTTGGAGTTAGCCTGCGGTAGTCCATGCACGAAGATTTGGAGACATTATCTATATGGCGGGAAATGTGAGATATTCACCGATCATAAGAGTTTGAAATATCTATTTACTCAGAAGGAGTTAAATATGAGACAGAGGAGATGGTTAGAATCAGTTAAGGACTATGATTGCACCATCAACTATCATCCCAGCAAAGCTAATGTAGTGGTGATGCCTTGAGTCGTAAGACCAAATGTGAGTTGTCTAGCTTACTCACGCAACAAGAGCAATTGGTACGAGTTTGCGAGCCTGAAGATTGAAGTCATAACTCCACCGAGAAGTACAAAGCGGTGTTGGCATCTTTGGTAGTTCAACCTACTTTGAGAGAAAGGATCAAAGAAGCACAAGGTCGAGATCGCTTTTTGAACAAGATGAAAGGACGAGTTCGAGAAGGAAATATAAAAGGGTTTGTCATAGCGGATGATGGTGTTTTGACGTATGAAGGGAGATTGTGTGTTCCTAAGGAGGAAGAACTTAGGAAAGAGATACTTGAAGAAGCTCATTGTACGCCGTACACGCCCATTGGGAGGTACAAAGATGTACCGAGATCTAAGAGAAGCTTTTTGGTGGCGAAGTATGAAGAGAGACATTGGATCTTTCGTGAGAGAAATGTTTGATATGCCAAAAAGTCAAAGCCGAGCATCAACGACCGTCCTGGTTTGCTCAAACCTCTTGAAATCCCGAGAATGGAAATAGGAGCACATAACGATGGATTTTGTGGTAGGACTACCACGATCAAAAGGAAATAAAGCGGTATGGGTCGTAGTAGATCGATTGACGAAGTCAGCTCACTTTTTGCCGGTTAAAATGACATTCAGTATGGAGCAGTATGCGCAACTATACATCCAGGAGATAGTGAAATTACATGGAGTTCCGGTGTCCATTGTGTTTTACAGAGATATAAGATTCACTTCTAAGTTTTGGGGAGCTTACAGAACGCTTTGGGAACAAAATCAAGTTTAGTACGGCTTACCATCCACAGACAGACGGACAGTCTGAGAGGACAATACAGATATTGGAAGACATGTTGAGAGCATGTGTGCTTGACATAGGACGAAGTTGGGAATCATTACTGCCGCTTGTGGAGTTTGCTTATAACAATAGTTACCAAACAACCATTGGGATGGCCCCTTACGAGGCATTGTACGGGAGAAAGTGTAGATCTCCGTTGTATTGGAGCGAGGTCGGAGAAAAGAAGATGTTGGGACCGGAGTTGGTTCGACAAACAGTGGAAAAGATAGCAAAAATCCAAGATCGAATCAGAATGGCACAAGATAGACAAAAATCGTATCTGATCGCCGAAGGAAAGACTTACGATTCGAGGTGGAGACAATGTGTTTCTCAAGGTAGCACCAGATAAGAGGAGTGATAAGATTTGGTGATAAGGGAAAACTAAAGCCAAGATACATAGGGCCGTTCGAGATATTGAAAAGAGTCGGAGATCCGGCTTATCACCGCATTGCCGCCGTCTCACAAAGGCGTACATGATGTTTTTCATATATCGATGTTGAGAAAGTATGTTCATGACCCAAGTCATATTGTCAACTACGAAGACCTGTCGATTAACGATGACTTGTCCTACGAAGAAGCACCTGAAGCCATTTTGGAGCGAAAAATTCATAAGCTGAGGAATAAAGACATAACCCTGATTAAAGTGCAATGGAGACGTCATGGGAGAAATGAAGCCACATGGGAGCGTGAAGAGGAGATACGTGCCAAGTACCCCGACTCCTTAATTTTTGGTAAGTTATCGAATTTCGAGGACGAAATTTGTTAAGGGGGATAGGATGTAATATCCGAATTTTTTTATGTTCATAATTATTTTTTTTTAATATTAATTATTATTATTATTATTATTATTATTATTTATCCAATTATTATTTCAATAATAATTTCTTTTTTTTATTATTATTATTATCATTAATATTATTTTGATAACAACTAGTTGTAATAATTAGCCAGGCCCAATTCAAAATGTTAATTTCTGAAATTCATTATGGGCCCAAAGTCTTTCCCCTAATTTTTAAAAGTCCAAGTCAAATAGGATTCTTTATCAAACCCTAGTCATCCCAAACTCCATAAATTCACCGTATAAATACACAATCTTGCCCTACGATATTTTTCCATCGCTACGAACCCCCGAGTCAAGGTATTTTCAGATTTCACGTTCTTTTTCTTTCAGTTTTTCCCTGTAAAGAATTTAGACAAGCCAATCCCAACGTCAAAAATTCATTTTCCTTTTATCTTTTTCGACATCATTCCAATCCGCCCCTTCGCCGAAAAAAAAAAAATGAATAGAGAAGAAGGAGAAGGGCAGCCGCCGAACCACGCACGCCTCACCGTCCGCGTTCGTTGAGCCATCGAAAGCCCGATGCCTTTCCGTCACCGCTGCGAATCGGCGTCGGATCGCTAGTGTATAAAGGTTTTAGAGAAAAAAAAAAAAGAATTGAGGGATGAAGAGACGGAGAAGAGAGGAGAGAAAAGAGATTAAGTTGATGGGTTAAGAGATTGAGAGAATGGGGTTGGGATATAGTGGTAATAATGGTAAGGAGAAAGAAGTTGGAGATGGGTTGCGGAAATTTGGTGTGCGGGTTTGATTTTTGGGGAATTAAAGAAAAAAAAAAAAAGGAAATAGAAGAGAGTTTGGTGACGGTGAGTTGCGGGGAATTGGGAATGGGGGTTAATGGAAAGAAAAGAAAAGAAAAGGAAAGAAGAAAGAGAAGGGTGGCCCGTGTGAATTTTTTTTTGGGGTGGGGTTTTGGATTTTTTTGGTGTTTATTAAAGTGGGTTTGGTAAAGTATGTGCAGTCTGCAGACATGATTTGGGGAGGATTGAAGATTCCTATTATTGAATTAGAAATTTGTTTTTAATTTATGGGTGTTGACTTTGAAAATTCTTTGACCGGTCCATCTTTAAAATCCAAATATCCTACTTATCCCTATTCAATTCCAATCCTTCAGTTTCTTTCTCAAATCAATCAATTTTTATTTATTTATTTATCTAGTAATTTATTTTATCTTAATTTATCATTTACTACATTATTAATTGTACTTCGTAATTTATTGTAGAAAACGAGGAAAACGAGGAGTAGGATTTCCTGCATTATTGCATTCTCCGCACAGACATCTGCATTTATTTGAGGTGGGGATATTTTCTATTCTGGACTTGTTTGTCTTTATTAAATGCTTCGTATATGTGTAATTGTTTGTGTGCAAATGTGAAAATAAATTATGTTAGCCTGGGGCTGTAAGAAGGTCCGGGATCAAAAGTATCCTCGGGGTGAACCCGCCGCTATATAATTAGTCCGGGGTCTGTAAGAAGGTCCGGGATCAAAAGCATCCTCGGGGTGAACCCGCAGATGCTTAGTCGGGGTGTAAGAAGGTCCGGGATCGGATGTATCCTCGGGTGAACCCGCAGATACTATAAAGAATGGTCACCAAAGTAAAGTTAAATTATATGTTGAATGTTTAGGATTATGCCTATTGATGTATTTAATTTTGACAAATGTGTCCCCATTGAAGCGAGTTGAAAGCTCACCCCATATTCATTAACATTTTTCGAGTTAAGGAGTCCAGGCGAGGATTGGAGGCGGTGGATGCGAAATCAATATTTTTATTTATTTTACAAGATTTAGGAATAATTTTATTTTGTTAACAAATTTTAGTTACCAATTTATTTTTGAATGACTGTCTTGTGGGTTCGAATTAAAAGTACTATTGTTTATTTGGATGCAAGCTTTTAATTATATGTTATTTTCTTAAAATTGTGTTCTTTTATTTAAGCTTATTGCAAAGACTTGTTAAAAATTTTGTCTTGTTAGAAAATTTCGGGCATTACAATTATCAACCATACAACGTAGGTAATTCTCCAAACATTGGTTCAATCTCTCTGTTTGGCCATCGGTTTGGGGATGGTAAGCGGAGGACATGTCCAAACTAGTGCCCATTAGCTTGAACAACTCCTTCCAAAACGAACTCGTAAACACTTTGTCTCTGTCTGTGACAATACTCAAAGGTTGTCCATGTAACTTATAAATAGAGTCCAGGAAAATTTTAGCAACTCGATCGTAAATGGGTGGGACATGGGAATGAAGTGCCCACATTTAGTGAACTCACAATTACTACCAAGATCACGATTTTTCCACACGAGGAAGGAGGCCTTCTATAAAATCCATGGAGATGTGTGTCCAAGCTTGACTTGGAATGGGCAAAGGCGCAAGAGACCAGGATATGGTCCTTGATCCGGTTTGTTTCTTTTACACACATCACAATTCTTCACCATAGCTACCACATCCCCTTTCATATTAGGCCAATAGAAAACACCTTTAAGCCTCATATAAGTACGGTAACCCTGAATGGCCACCATAAGCTGAGTGGTGTATCTCGGACAATATCAAACTCCTTAACTTAAAGGTCGAACCCACACACAATCTTCTATTATACCTGATGATGCCACCCTTAATCACAAAATCGTAGTAGGTATTAGCATCAATAGTGTTTGCAACCATAATTTTTGTAAAGAAAGGATCTCCAGAGTAACTATTCATGACTTGTTGTACCCAACTAGGAGAAACATTAGTAATAATCGTGTAGTCTTCAATAGTTGCACCACACCTGAAAGGGCATCTGCAACCTATTCTCGATCCCTTTTTATATTGAATCTCATAATGCAACCCCAACAATTTGGTGATCCATCTCTATTGTATAGAGTCATTACCTTTGATCCAAAAGGTACTTGAGTGCTGTTGATCTGTCTTAATAATGAATTTGTGCCCTTGCAAGTAGTGCTTCCATTTCTCAGATAGCCATTAAAACCGCCAGAATTCCCTCTCATAGATGGATAAGTGCTTGATTCCTCCGCATAACACCTTGCTCATGAAGGCAATAGCCTTCCTTGTTGCATCGTAACAAAGACCACTCCTTACCACGCATCGCTCCAAAATAAACGGTTTGGAGAAGTCCGTAAGGCAATACTGGTCAAGTTACCATTACTCTTTTGAGATTGTTGAAAGCTATCTCAACTTCTTGAGTCCATATAAAATTGTTTTTCTCAACAAATCGATTAGAGTTATGCTAATCATCCCATAATCTTTGATAAACTTCCGTAATAACCAAATAACCCCAAAATCCTCTCAATCGCTTCATCAGAGCGGAATAGGCCACCCAGTCATACTAGCAATCTTCTCAGGGTCGTGGATACCCCTCTTGAGATATAATGTGCCCCAAATACTCCACCGCATCTCGCCCAAAGTGGCACTTGCTCCTTTTAGCAAACAATCGCTTTTCTCTCGATTGTTAGAACTGTCTTAAGTGATTCAAATGATCGGACCAAGTAGGGTTGTAGATTAAGATGTCATCAAAGAAAACCAACGCAAACTTTCTTAAGTGTTCCCCTGAAAATTTGATTCATCGGGGACCAAATGTAGTCAGGGCATTGCACAACCCAAAAGGCATAACTAGGAATTCAAAGTGCCCATTGTGAGTCTTTGAAGCGATTAAAAATCTGTCTTCCGGCTTCATAAGTATTTGAAAGTAGCCGGATCTCAAATCCACCTTAGAGAAAATTGGCTCCATGTGGTTCATCAATTACGGGGATAGGATAGTCATGCTTGACCGTAAGGCTATTCAAGTACCGTAATCCACACACAACCTCCATGTGGCATCCTTCTTCTTGACTAGAAAACTGGAGCCGCAAAAGGACTCATGATATTCTCATTATACCGCATTCAACATTTCTTTCACTTGCTTCTCTATCTCACTCTTGTGATCATGGGAAGTTCTAGGGGTGTTGGTGTTTGGGCATCTTTGTCGGGTTTAAGTACAATCGATGCTCTACCCCTCTTCTTGGGGGTAGCCCGATGGGTTCCCAAAATACATCACTAAATTCACTGAGTATATCCAATAAAGTCAAGTTCTCCTCATGATCCAATGCACTCACAAAGAACCACATAAATTTCCTCAATCTGGTTGTCGCTCCATATGCATCTTATAAAGTGTAGGTCCGAGAAATGAACTTGCACTCACTGTGGAAGTGAGAGCCTCGAATTTTAACTCTCTTTCCTTTAAGGTGATCAAAGGTCATCTTCTCATAATCTAATTCAATGGGGTGCCGATTTAAGCCAATCACCCCCAAGAATTAGGTCACATCCTTCATGCCGCAATACCCTCAAGGAATATGTAAACTCATTCCCCTGCATCCTCCATTTGAACCCCCGTGGCCTTAACTCGAACTAACCATCCTCTCATGTCCATTAGCAACTTTAACCAAAATAGGCTTGGCGGTTGAGGAGACAACAACCTCTCTTTGTTGATTCCTGTATGAAACTCAAAGTCTTGCCGAGTCATCAATATATGTAACTTTTGGGTCCCACGTTCCCCAAATAACCTCATAATGGTCAACCCATCTTCTCCTGCTAAAGAGTTTAGAGACATCCGAATTTCTTCCATGGGACCCACATGAGAACTCAAACTTCCCTCGGGGGAACACTCCTCTTGTAAGCTAGCAAGCTCTTCTTCCTCCTCGCTCATTATCATATAATTTACCCTGTTTCTTGCACCTATGACCAAATGAAAACTGCTCATCACAATTGTAGCATAATCCTTTCTCTCTCTAGCTACCATTTAAAGTCAAAAGTAGCTTTATGGGGTTTTTCGGTGGTAGGGCGGTGGTTTGATAGGGCCAGGTGGGTTGATTCATACCTCCTGGAGGAGGTGTATGTGTTCGATATGGTTTAACAGGGGGTTTTATTTTCTTTGTAATTCTTTGCCAATGTGTGTAGTTGTTTCTTACCCGCATCTATAGTTTGTCAAGTGTGTTGGGCTCAAACATGTTAACAAATGCTTGTAATTCTTCACTTAATCCATGATAAAACTAGCCACAAAGTATTCTTCGAGAATATTCATCAAGTAGCAACATACAAGCCTTTAAGTTCTTCAAACTTATCAACATAGTCGAATATGAACCTGTGTGTTTAAGCTTGTTGAACTCAGTTATTATCCTAGTTTCTTTTAACTCTTCAAATCGGGCAGAAATTACTTCAATAAATTGTTGCCATGTCAAATCTCCTTGCCTCATAGAAAAGTTATGGTACCATAATGCGCCTTACCCTCAAAATGCATTGAGGCTAAGGTCACCTTCTCGAGTCGTGGATATTTGGGATAAGCCTGAAATAGCCATTACACTTGAGGATCCATGATCTAGGTTGACGCCATCAAACACAGGAAACTCCAACTTAGGGATAGGAGCAATGAGCTGCATCCCTCCCTGTTCTAATTGCATCCTTGGTCTAGAAGAGAACGGGATCTAGTGAAATTCCCTTCACTTTGGTAGTTCCTTGGCCCTACCCGCCTAATATTGATTCTTCCTCTGTCGATCCTTTTCCTTTTGAGATGTTGAGTAATCGTAGAGCTGGATTGTGGCCAAGGTATGTGTTAAATGTTCATATTTGCTATTAATTCCTTTAGTTGATCTTGCACCTCGAGTTTATTCCAGCTATCTGTTCTTGCATTTTTAATTCTGCCGCCTCACGCTTCATGGCTTCTGTTTGCGAGAATCGGTCCAACCTCTTTTGAGCTTATTGCAATTCCTTCATCCTGGTGCCTTCCGCCATGGCCAAGGATTATGGCTCGAATACCAATTGTTCGATTTGTTATGTATTTTAAGAATTGTATTGATTGTAATTTGTATTAAGATTGTTTGAATATAATATATGTTATAATACTTGAAGAAGATAAGAAATGGGGAGGAATTAGAGAGAGAAACAAGGAGAGAGAATAAAGTTGTAACTAATTTCTCGCATATCCTTCATTACGTGTTCCCCCATTAAATACATATTGGTGGTCCTCCTTTTGCTTTAATTATATAAAAATCTCTTGAAATGCCAAAAACAACTGGAAATGCTAAAATTATGCCATGTGGACTTGGATCCTTTTTTCTTATTTCCACTATCAATGATCAAGATGTTTCCCATGTGCCTCGCAATAATTCCCCGCATTCTCCTCTTTTCTCCCCATTTTATAAATTCCCGACCAATTGCTTTTCATTCGTTCTCGATTCATCACCCTCACTACTTTCCAACTCTTCATCAACAATCTGGTTCATGACATGGGCTTATTTGCAATACTACTCATTTGGTGGAAAAGGAAGAGATTTCTTTCTATGAAGAGTTACTTTCCTCCTTAAATCCATCTACAAACTCATGCTTCCTCCAAAGCCTCCCTAGATCCATCGATGAGAATCAAGCAAGGTGCATGTCAAGGCGATGGATGAGGTGGAAATCAAAAGGGCATTCTTTGAGCTTAACCCCATAAGGCCGGGACCGATGATATGCCTCTTTTTTCTTCCAATTTTTTTGGTCTATTGTCTCTTTTGATATTTGCAAAGTTGTGCGAAACTTATTTTCAAAACCTAAACTTATTAGAGATATGAATCACACTCTTGTCACTCTTATCCCAAAATCAAAACTCCCACCTCTATTTCCTATTTTCGCCTATTAACTTGTGTAATGTAGTCTACAAAATCATCTCAAAAATCACCGCCACTAGACTTAAACCAAGCCTCAATTATTGCATTAGTAATAATCAAACTACTTTCTTCCCCAAAGAGGCATATCACGGATAACATTGGCATGGCCCATGAATGTTTCCACTTCAATAACCACCTTAGAAAAGGCTCTAAAGGTTTTTTTGCTCTTAAGTGGATATGACAAAAGCTTTTGAGAGTTGAATGGGGCTTTTTGCTTAGAGTTATGGCTCGGATGGGGTTTCCTGGGTACTTTATTAAATGGATTGAAACTTGCATCTCATCTTCCTCTTTTTCCTTCCTTGTCAATGGCCAAACATGTGGATAAATTAAACCATCCAGAGGAATTCGACAGGGGGATCCTCTCTCCCCTATCTCTTCCTCATTCTTTCGAAGTGTTTTCGCATATTTTCAAACAACCTTGTTTTGCGGGTCATTTCAAAGGTCTCAAAATCAGAGGAATGCCCCTATGATCACTCACTTATTTTTTTCGACGGCTCCCTTCTCTTATGTGAAGGTTCCACTCCCCAAGCCAATACCCTTAGAAAGCTTCTTGACGATTTAATTCGGCCTTGGGCAAGCAATAAACCTTGAGAAATCATCCATCTTTTTCACCTCAATATCCCTCCCAAATTTAGAATGATATATGTCATATCCTTAGTGGTGTTCAACTCCAATCTAAAATCAAACTGGAAAAACAATTTTCCTAGCTTCGGCGGGTACGGAAATCCTTGTTAAATCAGTTCTCAATGCCCTTCCTGTACATTATGTCATGTTTTAAACTCCCATTGGAATCAGAAGAACTCACCTCTATATCTGCTTGATTCTCGTGGGGTTCTCCAACTGAAGGTCCTCATAAAATTCATTGCAAAAATTGGAATTGTTTGTTTAAAGGGAAAAATGAGGGGGCCCGCTTTAAAGATTTTGCTTGTTTTTTTTTTTCTTCCGACCGATAGTATTTTATTAGAATAACTCAAAAAATCGGTATTACAACTACAAACGTAGCCAATCGACTATGAACCGACTTGACTAAATAAAATCAAGCGGGAATTGGCAAGACCAATCTCGATCCACTTCCCAAACTAAACCCATCACATCCAAAACTAGACCACTCCCCACGCTGGGAGACTTCAAAGACTCCTTAATGGAGACCGTAAACACTAAATAACCGCAACACTACTACAAAATTCGGGCACGAGCAACCACCCAACACCGCGGATAGACAAAATTGACCCGCCTATGGATTTCTCCTTCAACTAGTGAAAACAAAAAAGAAACAAAAAACAAAAAATACAATAACATATAGCTAAAAATGAAAAAAAAATAAAGGATAAAAATGCCTCCCTCTCCCAAATCTACGCCATGATCCATCGTCAACTCGCCTCTCAGACACCTCCGTGGAGCTTCGACCCACTTTCACCTGGACCAAAAATTCCGCCACCTTCGTACGCCTAAGGATCAAGATTTGTTGGCCCTCCAATAGAAACATGGAGGGGAGGGGGAGAAAGGGAGGGGAGGATGGAGTGAGATGGGCGGTCGCTATGAGATAGGGAGAGGGGAAGAAAAATATTAGGGTTTGATTTTTTGGGGTAGAGAGAAAAGAGAAAAAAGTTAGAGAAAAGAGAGAGAGAGAGTTTTACCAAGAACGTTTTAAGATTTTGATTGTTTCAATGATTTGCTTTTGTCCAAACAGCTTTGAAACTCCCTTCTCAACCCAATACCTTTATGTTGAAAATGATGAAAGCTAAATACTTGGTAAGGGGTTTGTTAAATGTGACCATCAAAAATAGTGATTCCTTCATTTGGAAGAGTTTGAACAAAGACATGCATGCTCTTAAGCAAGTGTCTTATATCGTGTAGGTGATGGTAAATAAACTAAAATTTGGGAACATCCTTGGGTTTCAAGTGCTCAACTGTTTCATCCCATCCCCTATTTCTCAAGATTACAAGTTATTTTGGGTTAGTCGGTTGTTCATCCTGCAGGGGAATTCTTGGAATGCGCTTTTAAGTTTACAACATTTCTTCTCTGAGAATGATGCAACCATTTTGAAGCTTCCAATTGATTACCAAAGAAGAAGTGACATATTTTATTGGAAGTCGACACCTAATGGACAATTCTCTGTCAACCCGCGTCATCGTGCCTGCTCGAGCTTAGAAAAGCAACCGATGACTTTCCGAGGAAAGCAATACAAGTTGGAAGTCTCTTCATAGGATGTGGACAGTACTTGGAAGCTTCATCTCAAAGGAAAAATTAAGCACTTTATTTGGATATGCTTCCATAATATCTTACCCACCAAAGACAACCTAATAAAGCGTGGAATTCAACCGATCCCCTTTGAAAGCTTTGTGGCACCGATCCGGAATCTCTTGATCATATTTTTTCCATTGTGCTAAGGCCAAATTGGTTTGGATGCTTGTCCCCTCTCTTGGGATGATAATCGTTCTCCATCCATCTCTTTTAAGCATTGGTGGTCCAATATCTCTGCTACCAAGAAAAGAGATTTTGGCAGAAAGACTTCAATTGACTTCATACTTACTTTGGTGGCTTTAGCAAACTCGTAACTTATGGATTTTTGAAGAAAAATACACCTCTGCGAAAAAGAAACAATTGATCGATGTTTTTACGAGTGGATTAATTTTAACGTCTGTGATTTTTAGCTCCCCTTAGATGGATTCTTTGAGTGATACTAGGGACCTTGGTCCAAAGTGGACAAGCCTCATTTATTCCCAGGTTGGTGGATCGCCTCTCTGTCTTAAGCTCAAGTTTGATACTCAAGATTTTGAACCTTTTTTCTGCTGCGTTTTTTGTCACAAATATTATGGCATCATTATTGAGACTCTCCATTTTTGTAATAATGCCTCTTATCTTTGGCTCTTTTCTCGAACTTTTTATGTGGTTTCCTCTGCCCCTATTGTCTTGGGGTTGTTTCTCTCCCAACCGATTTGATTCGGGTTAGGAATGATTGTGAGCCGAGTTGGCTTTTTTTTTGGGTTCCTTGGTGATATATATAATACTACTATCATTTGTTTTTAAAAAATCAAGTGGAATCAAATCGAAATTTTGATCAATGATCACAATCATAAGTAAAACAGTTGAACAAAATTGCACTAAGAAAATGAACAAAATTAATAAGTTCTATTTGATTATAATTGGTTTTTTTTTCATTTTGCAATTCGATATATATATATATGGTTGATCAAATTGTTAGGAATTTTTTAATTCATAATATGTGGGCAACATATTTATTTACAATTATATTTGTCATGTAATTATTAGTGGACTAATTAAGTGATCTAAATTCGGTGAAGTCCTAAGGCTTGAATTGATATGGAAACAAAGAGTAGATACCTAATAGGAATCAACTTAGGGGATTATGGGAACCCTAATTTGATACCTATATAAAGAACTCTATGGTTATGGTCCCCAATATACTAAATCGTACATAGTTTTATATTTTCCCCATCAAGATGGAAAACGAAGGTCCCATAAGGAATTCAGAGATTTAGTTGAGGAAGACCACAAAACCAAACCTGTTCGTGTTCATGGGATGCTTGTGTTCCTGTTCGTAGGAGATCTACAATTGAGGTATTTCTTATAGAGATCTTGCGATGTATCCGTTGGAATTGGTTTGATAAATTAGGTTTTGACCCGATGTTGACCAATTATATAAGTGGGGTCACTTAGTCAAAGTATGAAATAAATGAGATAAACGTCATCTACGCCGCGGGTAGATGAGTTTAGCATTTTGAATTTCTCAAAACCAATATCGGGTGAATGAGAAATAAATGCATAAAGTTGGCCACTTAAAATGCTTTTATATATGGAATATAAAAGGGTAGAATATGGAAAGCCATATCCCACATAGGAAACATAGTAAATGTTTGACTAGTTAATAAAGAGCTTCACCACTAATAAGGAGTAATCAAGTGATACTCCTTATGGTACACCCTAGTGGACCAAGTCAATTTTGACTAGCCTTTGGCTAGTTCAAAAGGCACCGAGGACGGTTCGAGCACCGTCCGAGCCGAGGAGCCGAGCCAGGCTTGGGCCTCGCCACATCGCACATAGTCGCATTGGGCGCTTTAGAGGCGCACTTTGCACTTCGCGCACGTACGCATCGTCGCGAGGAGCTTTGAGGAGCCTTAAAGTTTTGGAAAATCGAACCAGGTTCATCCGGTGGCTCGGTGACATGGCAGAAGCGGCTCGGTGGCGATGACTTGGCGGAATCGTCCGAGTGGCGACATGTGGCGCCGATTGGATGCGTCCCATTCACCGACGGGCACGACACGACACGGCCCGGTGTGTAGGGGTGTATGCTAATAGGTGTGTTCCTTCGTAGATGGGATCGGACCATCGGATCGCAACTATTAACCACGGGCGCGATCCGACGGTCACGATTGATCCGCACCAGGGGGGTTGCACCCGATCAAGAGACACCAGAGCTCTATATAAACCAGCCCCAGATTCATTTCAACACATAAAAATTCAATTTACTTCATATTCTCGTATATCATTGTAAAAGAGAGTTTAAGAGCATCATAGTGTTCGTTGTACTTGCGACTATCGCAAGTAGTTAAATCGTTGTATATTGGGGAGATGATTGTCGTATTCTCAGAAGACCGTGAGCGGGCAATCTCGTCTTAAAGAGAAAGAGTCCAACTCTTGCCTCGACGTTTCGATTTTTATCACATTTACTCGCTTCAATTGTTTTTAGCCATTCGGTATACACAAACCTATTTTATCCAACAGTTTAAGACGAGATTTTTCGTATACCAAATGGCTTCGACCTCTTCGGTTCCCAAAGACACGGACCAAAGACCGGGAGAGAAACCCGAGAAGTTTGGGGGTTCGGACTTCAAAAGATGGCAACGAGAAAATGTTATTCTATCTTACGACTCAACCTTGCTCGTTTCCTTACGGAGGATGCCCCAAATCGTGGGGAAGAGGAGATGATAAGGAGAAGAGGATGGCGTTCGATGCTTGAGTCAAAGCGACTTCTGTCTGGAACTACATACACAACGGATCGACAACACATTGTATAATGTGTATTGTTCGAGAAAGACGCTAAAGAGTCAGTGTTGGCACAAAGAAATTTGTTGTCGGCAAATTCCTTGAGTTCAAGATGGTTGACACCAAGATGGTGATCAGCCAGGTTCAAGAAATCAACTCATTCTCGCACGATATAATTGCGAAAGGGATGGTTGTGAGTGAATCCTTTCAAGTAGTCTGCGATTATCGAGAAGCTACCGCCTATGGAAGGATTTTAAAAATTACCTCAAGCATAAGCGGAAGGAGATAGGCTTGAAGACTTAATTGTCGGATTGCGAATTGAAGAAGACAATCGCAAGTCCGAGATTAAGTCCGCAAGCTTCTATGGAGGCAAAGGCAAACTTGGTGGATCCCAATGCTAGCAAAAAGAGAAAGCACCGGGAATAATCGAAACAAAGGGAAGGCTAAAAAGTTCGAAAGGAACTGCTTCAACGTGGAAAGCCAATCACAAGGATAAAGATTGTCGTCTTCCTAAAAAGGCCAATCGGAACCAGTGCATGTGACCGAGGACAAATTAGTACCAATTGATATATCCGAGCTTGATCTCTCGGCTGTTATGTATGAAGGCAACAAGTCTTTACATGGTGGAGAACCCGAGAGAATGGTGGGTGGACACAGTCTTTACACGCCACATATGCTCGACAAAGACATGTTCTCAACGTATACTCCTATCAACGGAAGGAAGCTATACATGGGGAATCATGCAACATCTGAAATTGTCGGTCTCGGCAAGGTGGTCTTGAAGATGACCTCGGCAAGGAGCGACCTCGTTGATGTCCTTCATGTTCCGGATATTCGGAAGAACTTAGTGTCGGGATCATTGTTGGTCAAGCGGGGTTTAGATTAGTATTTGAGGCTCAAAAGTTTGTACTTATGAAAAATGGACAGTTCATAGGAAGAGGTACTTAGATAATGGACTGTATTCAAGATGAATGTAATAAATGTACTCCAAACATTGAAAGCAATAAAATTAATGCTTCTTCTTATTTGCTTGAGTGTTCAAATTTATGGCATGTTAGATTAGGACATGTGAATTTTAACACTTTGAAAAAGTTAGTAAACTTGGAGTTACTACCTAACTTTAAAATAGATTCACATCACAGTGTGAAATCGTATTAAGGCAAAAATGGCCAAAACACCATTCCACCTAGGTGGAAAGAGAAACAGAACCTCTAGAGTTAATTCACAAAAGTGATATATGTGATTTAAAGTTTGTGCAAACTAGAGGTGGGAAAAAGTATTTTATTATTTTTATCGATGATTGCACAAGATATCTTATGTATATATCTTTTAAGAAGTAAAGATGAGGCCTTAGAAGCTTTTAAATGCTATAAGAATGAGGTTGAAAATCAACTTAGCAAACGAATTAAGATAATTCAAGTGATAGAGGTGGAGAATATGGAGCTCCTTTTGATGAATTTTACTCGGATAATGGTATTATTCATCAAACGACTCTTATTCACCACAATCAAACGGTATTCTTTGACGCAAAAAACAAACTCTAAAAGAGATGATGAATGCTTTGTTGATAAATTCCTGGTTTACCTTAGAATTTGTGGGGGAGCAATTCTCTCGGCTAACCACATTCTTAACAAATACCACACAAAAATAAAGATAAAACTCGCATGAGTTATGGAAAGGTCGAAAACCTTCCTACAAATACCGAAAGTGTGGGGGTGCTTGGCTAAAGTAGAAATACCTAAGCCAAAACAAGTTAAGATAGGGCCTAAAACAATCGATTGCATTTTCATTGGATATGCAAATAACGATGAGTGCATATCAATTTTTAGTGCACAAATCGGAATTTCGGATGTACAAGAAGGTACAATTATTGAGTCGAGGAATGCTTTATATTTTTCAAGACATGTTTCCTTGTCAAGAAAGGAAAGAAGCTAGTTCTAGCAAAAGAACACGTGATCTGCCGATGGTGATCATCAAAGTGATGAAGAACGAAGACGCAGTAAAAGGGCCAAAAACAATTAAGTCTTTTGGTCCGTTTTCTAACTTATGTGTTAGAAAATGAACCTAGGACAATTGGTGAAGCATTGTCCACGATCCGAAGCTCCATTACGGAAAAAGCTATTAACAAAGGAGATAGATTCCATTATGCAAAATCATACTTGGGAGTTGGTAGATCTCCCACCATGAAATAAACCTTTAGGATGCAAGTGGATCCTTAAAAGGAAATATAAAGTCGATGGAACTATTGATAAGTACAAGGCCAAGGTTAGTAGCTAAGGGATTTAAACAAAGAGAAGGCCTTGATTTCTTTGATACGTATTCACCAGACAAGAATCACATCTATTAGAGTTCTCATTGCTATTGCGGCATTGCATAACCTTGAGATACACCAAATGGATGTGAAAACGACTTTTCTAAATGGTGAATTAGAAGAGGAAATCTACATGGAACAACCCGAAGGGTTTGTTTGCTCCCGGACGAGAGAAGAAGGTGTGCAAACTCGTTAAGTCATTGTATGGCCTTAAGCAAGCTCAAACAATGGCACGAAAATTTGATAGAACTATGTTGTCGAATGGTTTCAAAATTAATGAGTGTGATAAATGTGTTTACATTAAAGACACACCTAATGCTTATGTAATTGTGCATGCGTATGTTGACGGCATGTTAATTATGGATAGTAATCATGATATAATCATGAATACTAAGAAAATGTTAATCAAACATTTTGATATGAAAGATATGGGTATAGGCGATGTTATTCGGGAATTAAGATTTCTAAAACATCCGATGGACTTGTTTTATCACAGTCTCATTATATTGAGACAAGATTGAAAGTTCAATGCTTATGATGATCCTCCAAATTAAAACGCGCTGTTGATTTAAGCTTACACTTAGCTAAAAATCAAGGTGAGCCTCGTATCTCAACTAGAATATTCTCGGATTATTGGCGATCTAATGTATGTAACAAATTGCACACGTCCTGGATATTGCCTACGCATTAATAAAGCGAGTAGATAAGGGTTCTTAGATATCTAAGACTCACCTTGAATTATGGATTACATTACTCGAGATATCCAAACCGTATTAGAAGGATATAGTGATGCTAATGGATATCGACTCAAAAGACTCCATGTCCACTAGTGGTTATGTTTTTACCATTGGTGGTGGAGCGGTGTCATGGAAATCCTCTAAACAAACGTGTATAGCTCGATCCACGATGGAATCGAGTTTATAGCATTGGATAAAGTCAAGAAGAAGCGGAATGGCTTCGTAACATTTTAGAGGATATTCTTGTTGGCCTAAGCCGGTGGTCGCAATCATGATACATTGTGATAGTCAATCGGCTATAGGAAGGGCTCAAAATAGTATGTACAACGGTAAGTCTCGACATATACGTCGAAGACATAACACCGATTAGGCGGTTGATCTCAAATGGGGTTATTACAATCGATTACGTGAAATCGAAAGAAAACTAGCGGATCCGTTAACTAAAGGTTTGAATAGAGATAAAGTATCTTTTATCGAAAGGAATGGGCTTAAAATCCACAAAATAAGAATGTTCATAGCGGTAACCCAACCTTGTGAATTGGAGATCCCAAGACCTTGGTTCATGGGACAACTAAGTTATGAATATTGGATAAACACTTGGAGCATATTACGACTCATTCCCCAGTGGAGAAACCTGCTAAATGTGGTGAGGTTAAGTTATAAACTTTTAATGATTCCTATACTTTAAAGAAGTGGAGTATGGCAGGATACTCTTAATAGGAGATCACCTATATAAGTGTGAAGACAGCCGCTTCAACGAAACACTTATGAATCCAAGATGTTGTTCGGGGCCAAAATGGACACAAATGTGAGAACCAAATGGTGTTAGGAAAGATATTGTGTGGATGTTGTTGTTTTGGTTTACATAAACAACTGAGCGATTAAAGACATCGTGTCACTGTTGTGCGGCTAGTAAATCCGATAGTATTCCACTAAGAAAGGTTCAAAGCCACAAGCTACCTCTCCCGATCTGCAATAGCTTTCCGCTTGAACTCTCTTAGTGTCTCGCATTCTCATATGCATTTATTATTCATTCATGTGGGGGATTGTTGGAATTGGTTTGATAAATTGGGTTTTGACACGATTTTGACCAATTATTTAAAGGGTCATTTATTCAAAGTATGAAACAAATGAGATAAACGTCATCTACGCCGCGGGTAGATGAGTTTAGCATTTTGAATTTCTCAAAACCAATATCGGGTGAATGAGAAATAAATGCATAAAGTTAGCCACTTAAAATGCTTTTATATATGGAATATAAAAGGGTGGGAATATGGAAAGCCATATCCCACATAGAAAACATAGTAAATGTTTGACTAGTTAATAAAGAGCTTCACCACTAATAAGGAGTAATCAAGTGATACTTCTTATGGTACACCCTAGTGGACCAAGTCAATTTTGACTAGCCTTTGGCTAGTTCAAAAGGCACCAAGGACGGTCGCGAGCACCGTCCGAGTCGGAGCCGGAGGCGAGCCGGGCCGCGCGCACGTCGCACATAGTCGCATTGGGCACTTTAGATGCGCACTTTGCACTTCGCGTGCGTACGCATCGTCGCGAGGAGCTTTGAGGAGCCTTAAAGTTTTGGAAAATCTAACCAGGATTGATCCGAGTGGCTCGGTGACGTGGCGGGCGCTCAGTGGCGATGACTTGGCGAAATCATCCGAGTGGTGACACGTGGCGCCCGATTGGATGCGTCTGTTCGCCGACGGGGACCGTGGATCGGACACGACGGCCCAGTGTGAAGGGGTGTATGCTAATAGGTGTGTTCCTTCGGTAGATGGGATTAGGACCATCGATCGCAAATCGCTGTTAACCAGCGCGATCCGACGGCCACACTGATCCGGACCGGGGTTGCACCCGGTCTGAAGAGACACACGGAAGCTCTATATAAACCAGCCCCAGATTCATTTCAACACATAAAAATTTGAATTTACTTCATATTTTGCATATCATTGTAAAAGAGAGTTTAAGAGCATCATAGTGTTCATTGTACTTGCGATTTGTAGTGCAACTATCGCAAGTAGTTAAATCGTTGTATCTTGGGAGACGATTGCCGTATTCCGTAGGGCCGTGATCGGGGCAATCTCGTCTTAAAGAGAAAGGGTCCAACTCTTGCCTCGGCGTTTCGATTTTTACCAAGTTACTCGCTCAATTGTTTTCGACCATTCGGTATACACCAACATGTTTTATCCAACAAGATCAGGTATTTCGATTATTCCATTAATCTTTGATGATTATAGCATGATGTGTTATCCTAGAATTATTCCCCATGTTCTAGAATGATTTATGAATATTATATTTGTTGTTGTAAAATTCCAACAAGTGGTATCGGGAGCGATCATCAACTGCGTAATCGTTGGGATTTGTGGATTATTTGTAAACTTATATATATATATATATATATATATATATATATATATATGATCCATGTTTGGATTACAAATTATGCATCCAATTAATTACTCGTGTATTAAGTTTTTGATTTCGTGCATATTAGAACATGAATCTTATAGTTTGAGGTTTGAAATCATGCTTGCTGAAGTTTGATTTTCGATTATGCAATTCTTTTATACAATGAATCTGGGAGTTTTGGTATTGGAGTTTTAAAGGATGTTGGTGATTCAGATTTATGCATGAAATTAGATTCAAATTACATGTTTAATTTTGTGCATATTAAGACATGTATTTCATGATGCACTTTTGGATTTATTTGTTGATATAATTCAATTTATGGTGGATGCGTTGTGTACATATGTTTATCTAATAAGGAAGTCCGGAAATTTGAGACCTTTCCTTGAGGCGGTTTTTGTATTCGGCTAGCTAACATTATGGAAACTTGGAATTTCATAGACTTTTGGTTGAATTTCAATTTTTTTTTATCGTTTTCAAAAAAACAAAATGGGAATATCAAAATTTGTAAAACCCAAATCTGTTTAATATTTTCGATTGACCCCTCGGCGCAAGCCCACCAGATCACCCTTTACAGCAGCTATTATGTTCAAGCCAAGCCAACTGTCTCATCACTAGATGGCAAATAGGGGTGGAGCGACGGCGAGACAGTATTTTGGCAAGTTTTAATATTTTGGGGCTGATGTGCTATTTGCTTTTACTTGGGTGTTTGTGTGATTAATATACTAACTGTGGATTTATAATGAAGTATGGGTCTTTCAGTTATTAACCCCTTAATCTAGATAAATTATTGTTTGGCCTTATCAAAGTTATCCTTGGGGCCTATGTACAACGTTATTTATTTTTGGGACTTGCTGTGATTGATTTGGGTATGATATTAAGTGGGTTTGATTTTAAAGTTTTGGTCCTAATATATTTTGATGAAATCTTATTTGCGCTTAAAATAAAAATTGTGGAACTTTTATTTTAAGACTAAATGAATTTTGATTTTGGGCCTAATTTAAAATTGATTTTAGAACCTATTAAGTTTTCAGGCTTTAAATCAAATAAGAGATTAAAAATTTATGGTTTTGGACTCACTTTAAATAGATAAACTGTTGGCTTTTATTTTATTTTATTTGTATTTGAGTCATTCTTTAAGCTAAAGTTCTGAGTTTAATGTATAACTTTGAGCTCAATTTGATATTTGGATTTGTGTCTAGTTTTGGCTCAAATTATATGGTAGGATTTTTGGCTTAAAGTTTGGACATTGAACTTCGTCTATTTTGGTTATATTATTGGCCTAATTTGGTTCCATGGGCCTCAAATCTCCTATCGTTAATTTAAAGTCTACTTTGGTTTCGAGGCTCTAAATTTAAATTTAGTTAGTTTTGGACTAGGTTCATACAATGTTATTTGTTTTTTGGGCTCAAATTTATTTGATGTTAGACCCGATTTCATTTAAAGGAAGAGTTTCGGATTAATTTTGTTAGAGATCTTAAAATCTCTATAAGGTTTGAACATTGACTTTTATATTGTTCGACTCAAAATTCATATAAGGAAAATTTGGATTTTGGAATTGGGATTAGGGTGTTGGGTCTTAAAAGGGTTAATTTAACTAAAGATTGGATTAACTTTGAATTTCATTCAAATATAATCCATAAAGAATTCGACCCAAATCGGTTAGAGCCCTATAAGAGTATTGACCTCTTGGGTCCTATTTTGGTTTTAGCTTAAAATCCAACTAAAGATTATGTCGAGATTAATTTATTTCGATCTCAATATAATGGATTTTTTCACTTAATTGAATTTTGGCCCAATTTAGTTTTCTATGACTTAAATTCAAATCAAAGCTATTTGGATTTTAGCGTAATTAAATTAGATTTATTGCCTAATCTGGTTGTCTAGGCTATTTGGATTTTTACATTGCATAGGGGCGGCAAGTAACGTTGTTCAAGTGATCAATTATTAATTTTTCTTGATCAATTGGTCTAGTAATATTCAATTAAGTTAATCAAAGCGACATGTTGCCTTTGCGACCTCTGTTGTGGAGAGCAACTTTATTGAAATTACATAGATGATAGTGCAGAATTAATTATGCAGACTGTGATCGGCCCTTCGGTTTGACACAGTTTGGCCGAATAACAACGCACCTGTGATGATAAGTACGTGACGATTGTATAGACTTTTCATGTGGGCATAAGTCCGTCCTGCGATAGACTTTTGTTTGACAGAATGTAAGTCCAAGCGCTACGATAATCTAGAGGGGCGAATAGATTATCTCAATCTTTTCGATTTCGCCCTCTTTTTCGAATCAAATACGCCAAGACAATAATAAAGGTGCGGAATGTAAACAACACGCGTCGATTTATAGAGGTTCAACCCACCTGGGCCTAATCCTCTACCACCCCCCAAGATCTCCTGGGATGGATTTCAAGAAGAAAAAATATTTTATTAATTACCACAATTAATACAACATCTTACAACATCACCTTGAAGAGCACCACACTCTTCTTCAACACCACCTTTGAGAGTACCACAATCTCTCTTGAAGATTACCACAATCTCCAACGGCACCTTGTGAAGATTACCACAATCTTCAACCTTGAAGAATACCAAATTCTTCAATACCTCAAGAGCACCACACTCTTGAAACACCTATCACCTAGATCACCCAAGTGTATTCTTTCCACAAAAATACTCACAAGGATGTCTTTTGTTGAATGATGACAAAAATCAAGATTACAACTCAATAATAAATATTACGGTTTGAGTGCAAGTGTAATCAAGAAATAAAGCATAGACCTCAAGATGTGAAAGTGAAATACTTAGGCTATAAATACAACAAGAGTGTTGAATATGAAAGCTTGGAAATTTGCGATTTCTTGTTGAGAATTTGCTTGTGTTGTTATCTCTTGTGTCTTCAATTCATCCTCTTTTTATAGGAGAGTCTTCACCAACATAGGCTCCCAACATAGGCTCCTCTATCTTCACTTTTGTCTACAAAAGAAGATCACAAGATGTAGAAATATTGTACAAAAATCCAAAGTAAATCTTGTCATCAAAAATTTCAAAAAATAACTAACTTTGTCACAAAAAATAGCATAGAGCGACCGGTTGCCCTGTTGAAGATTTCGACCGTTTGAAAAAATTAGTGCGATCCAGTGCAGTCGTCATGGGGGTCGACGGTCGACGGTGCGACCGATCGGCCCCCGCTTGACCGGTCTCCTCTTCGTTTTTAGAGTTCGAACGCTCGCTTTCAATTCTCTTTGCTTCGTGTACTGTCGACGCTTTGGGCGGCCGACCTTCAAATTGAAATATTGTCCGATTTTTATCAAAAATAAACTTCAAGAAATACTCCAAAAAATTAGTAAAAATATTTTAAATCACTTGGGAGTATTTTGACAACATTTATAAACATAGTTTACTCATTTAAACAAAACCATCAAAAGTGTTGTCCATTTTTATCGAATAATAAACTCTAAGAAATACTCCATGAAATTAGTAAAAACATTTTAAATCTTTTAGGAGTATTTGGACAACATTGTTTTGGTGTAAAAACCAATTAACACAAAATCATCAAAAGTGTTGTCCAATTTTATCGAGTAATAAACTCTAAGAAATACTCCAAAAATTAGTAAAAGCATTTTAAATCATTTAGGAGTATTTGGACAACATTTATAAACATTGTTTTGGTACAAAAACTCATTTAAACATATCATCAAAATCTTGATAAAAATATTTATCTAACAAACTCCCCTTTTTGATGATTACAAACCAGGATCATCTTAGGAAGTTGATTTTAAAACAAAACAAATTTTTCGGTCTAAAACATCAATCCATTATAAGCAAGATTCATCATAAGTACAAACACACAAGGATAGGAGCAAAGATTTTTAAAATCATTTTTGCACAAGTTCCCCTATCAATATGCATATCAAGAACAAGTATACAAGCAATTAATTCAAAGCTAAAAGCTTAGCTTTTACAACTTAAACTTGAATATCAAGAGCTTATAAGCTCCCCTGTCACAAAACATCATTAGTCAAGCATAATAGTCCATAATACATCACATGGGCTAAGTATTGTTCACACTTTTGGCTTTTAAGAGCCCTAGCTTATAGCTTTTTTTTATAGCTTATTTTCGCTTCTTTAAGCATATGAGCGTTTTTTCTGTTTCTCCCCCTTTGGGATCATCAAAAGAATGTTAGCACGATAAAACCATCATACAATTATATCAAAGTGCGCAATTTAATCGATTTATCAAGCGTTTTGAAAAAGAAGCTTAAATTCCAAATAAAAGGGAAAATTGATCATTTGACTTGCAAAAGCTCATTTGATTGAAAAACATTATTTCTATAAACTTAGAAGACTTTTCAAATCGAGATAATCATGTAGGTGATGAATTTTTCATTGAAACATTTTGTCGAATACTTGGCGTGCGTTGAATAAAACAAGAGAAATATAAAGCCTTTGTGATTTGTTTAAGCCAAAAATTTCATCACCAATTGCAATACAACAATATTCATTCGCCAACAATCATCATATACAACATACTAATACAAGAATTTCATCAAAATAGCAAGATATAAGCACATTCTCAAGGGTTCAACCCAATTGAGATTAAAAGAGAAATTCTTACCATTTAATCGGTAAAGATGAGCAATGATGATGATAATCGAGCCTCATGAGGTCCAAAATATAAAATGTATGCAATAAAATAAATTTGAAGTGAAATTTGTGTGCAAAGTGCGAAGGGGACGAAAAATGAACCCAAACGACCAAAATGGCAAATGCCGAGAAGCAAAAACATTTTTAACCAAATTTTTCTATGGTCGACCGGTTGGGGAATGGGCGACCAGCCGACGTCATGGGGCGGCCGACCTTGCCCCCCAATCAGACGATTTTTTATTCTGCTTTTTCAAAATCGGAGGTTTGAACCAAAAATCCGGATTTTCGCCCCTAAGTTTTAAAAACGTGCAAAATGCAAATGTAGACCTCATTCAATATACATTATGTCAAAGTCAAGCTCGAAATGAGGTAAAATACTCGGCGATTAACAAATATCCGCGAGTTATCCTTGAGACGGAATTAAACGTATCTCAAGTTTTCGTTTTAGAAACGCAATCCCTTAGAAAAATATATCGACTCTCAATATGTTTAGTTTGAATATGACGAACCATATTTTGAGAAATTGTAATCACCGGACTTGTTATCCCGAAAAAATAATAATGTTTTAAAACTTTGGATAAACAAGTCATAAGAAGAAGTGCCTTACACATATTTGAAAATTTCTTTTAACGGCACTTTAAAGAGATTAATTGGGATTGTTTTAAGTCGAGCATATAGACATAAGGCATATAGAATGTCGAGTCTAAGGAATAATAAATGAATGAACATACCTCGAATTCGTTTGTCAATGTCCTTTTGTCAATTTTCGCATTTGTAACCATATAGGTTGAAATAGTTCTTTCTTCTTCAATATCTCACTTCTTCTTTTGGGTGTGGAATATAATCACCTTCTTGGCATTCCAATGATCAAATTTGTGCTTCCCTCATCATGATCATCTTAGGTTCACCTTGCATTGACTTGGAAAAATATCTTGCATAAATATTCATTAGTAGCACCAAAAATATTATCAACATAAATTTGCACAAGTAAACAACCTTGCCCTTTTTAAAACAAGAAGTGTAGTATCAACTTTACCTTTTGTAAAATTATTTTGCAAAAATAGCTAAGTCTATCAAACCATATACGGGTACTTGTATCAACCATACAAGGCCTTTTATAAAAATCATTTGGCCTAAAATTTTAAACTCCGATAGACTTCTATTTGAATAAAACTATTTAGAAAATTGGATTTAACATCTATTTGGTAAAGCTTGAAATTTTCTCAAAACAAGAATGGGCAAGTAAAGTGCAAATAGCTTTGAAATGTGCTACGGGTAAAAATGTTACATCAAAATCAATACCTTGACAATACTTTCGAGCTACTAACATTGCCTTGGTCAACAAGCTTGTTCCAAAATTCAAAAAATTCATTCGCAAAATCTTAATCAAGATATCTTGCACAAGAGCATAGTAATGTCGAAAAATAGAGACATAATAACAAGTAACACATACTATGCTTTCAAACAAATCATCAAGAGTTCCATAAAACATGTAAGTTCAAATAAACATAGGAAGCTATATAAGGTCTCTTTTGAAATTTGAAAAATTCAAGAGCATATAGTTGAGACTTCATTTACAAGAAACATATGAACAAGAGCTTTGACAAAACAACCAAGAATAATTTTATATGTGCAATACAATGCATATTTTTGAGATAAGGATGAAAATCAAATGTTTTTATCAAAATAAATTATAATCCTTTATAAAACTCGGATAAAACAAGCTTTATCGAATAGTGCCTTTCAAAAATCGAAAAATCCTTTTAATGACATTTGTATGAGATATTTGAAAAATAAGCACATAGACATATGGCAAAAATTATATCGAGTGTAAGAGATGAATAACAATGGTGAGCGTACCTCGATAGTTTATGGTCCTCTCTTGAGAAAATAACCATTGATGAAAATATATATGTCCTACACAATTCTTAAACACGTTTTGCACAAACATAATAATACAAGTGTAGGCTAAGCAATAAGAGATATCATAAAATTGCTTATGCTATATAAAACCATAAGAGATAATAAAAGCACCTTAGTCTATGTAAATGCATAAGAGTTGAGAACAAAATATACAAGGTCTCCTTTTCAAAATATTTAAAAGCACAAATATTAAGAAATATTTGAAAACTTATTTTACAATTAAGGCGCAAAAAACATGCATAACAAAATAAAATGCATATTTAAATGAGGAGATATGGTTTACCAATTACGCCATTTCCATGGGTTGTGTCGTTCCCATTGTTGATGATATCTTCCCCTTTGAAAATCATCTTGTTGATGATAACTTCTCCAATTGCTCCATTTCCAAGGATTGTGTTCTTCCCATTGTTGATAGTGTCTTTCTCTTGGAAATTTATTTTGATGTTGTCTTCTCCTTTGATCAAATGAAATGGTCATTTGATGTCTTCTTGGAGGTATGTATTTTCCTCGATTATTATTCCGCCGGTATCTAATATGACATTATTTTGTGGTACCCTCAAGTGTTTGGGTCCTTTGGAATTAGCTTTGACACTTTTAGGTCTCCAATAATAATTAGAGCTATTTCTAACCCGGCAAGTATTAACCGTGTGACCCGTTTTACCACAATAAAAACACGTAGTAATTTTGGGAGCATAATGACCAACATACATAGGGACTTGATTTCTTTTCACATAATTAACAACACTAGGCTTATGATCAAGTCCTTGTTTCAATTTATCACAACTATGAACATCAATAATATCGGTCATTTTATCGGTACTCAAGTTGGATTTTGATAAATCATTTTTCATGCAATTAATATCCTCAATAGAGTACTATTTTCTTTCTCAAGGTTTCTAACCTTGTCAAATGTGGTGGTGTGATCACATGAAAGTGATTCATAAGAGGAAAATAAATTATCCTTATCAATTTTCAAAATATTGAATTCCTTTTTCAAATTTTTGTATTTAACAAATAAGCTTTGGAATTCATTTTGAAGTTCATCAAAATCATTTTGCAAATCACTATAATCATTTTGTAATTCATTATCATAAGAAGTGGAGGGTTTTGAACTTACCTCGTTTTCTTCTTGAAGCCCATAAGACATCGTTCGTTTTCATCAACGTCGGAAGTTGTAGGAAGCTCATCCCAAGTTGGGTTTGTATCCATTTGAGAAGTAGATGCTTTTGAGTAGCTCCTTTCATTTGCATATACTTCTTCTAATTTTATCCATACTTCATGTGCCGATTTAATTCCTACAATATGATCATATTCCAAAATGGTAAGTGAACAATACAAAATATTAAGAGCTTTACCATTTAAGGAGATGATTTTCTTCTCTTCATCATTGAGCTCTTTGAGGCCTTTGGAGGTGTGTGGTGTGTCCATCATCGGAATGAATTCTTTATTTACTGACCGTGTGTTCCAAATATCGAACCCGCAACTTTGTAGATAGCATTTCAATCTTTCTTTCCAAAATATATAATTTTTGGAATCAAATAGTGGTGGCTTGGTGGTGGAGGCGCTGGTAAGGTAGACTTCATTCGTAGCCGATGATCGTTCCTCTTTACTCGCGATGTGGAACGAGCTTGCCAAAGAGTTGGCCCCGATACCAATTGGAAGTCAAGCGACTACGATAATCTAGAGGGGGTGAATAGATTATCTCCATCTTTTCGATTTCGCCCTCTTTTTCGAATCAAATACGCCAAGACAATAATAAAGGTGCGGAATGTAAACAACACGCGTCGATTTATAGAGGTTCAACCCACCTATGGCCTAATCCTCTACCACCCCAAAGATCTCCTGGATGGATTTCAAAAAGAAAAAGATTTTATTAATTACCACAATTAATATAACATCTTACAACATCACCTTGAAGAGCACCACACTCTTCTTCAACACCACCTTTGAGATTACCACAATCTCTCTTGAAGATTACCACAATCTCCAACGGCACCTTGTGAAGATTACCACAATCTTCAACCTTGAAGAATACCAAATTCTTCAATACCTCAAGAGCACCACACTCTTGAAACACCTATTACCTAGATCACCCAAGTGTATTCTTTCCACAAGAATACTCACAAGGATGTCTTGTGTTGAATGATGACAAAAATCAAGATTACAACTCAATAATAAATATTACAATTTGAGTGCAAGTGTAATCAAGAAATAAAGCCTAGACCTCAAGATGTGAAAGTGAAATACTTAGGCTATAAATACAACAAGAGTGTTGAATATGAAAGCTTGGAAATTTGCGTATTTCTTGTTGAGAATTTGCTTGTGTTGTTATCTCTTGTGTCTTCAATTCATCCTCTTTATATAGGAGAGTCTTCACCAACATAGGCTCCCAACATAGGCTCCTCTATCTTCACTTTTGTCTACAAAAAGAAGATCACAAGATGTAGAAATATTGTACAAAAATCAAAAGTAAATCTTCTTTGTCAAAAATTTCAAAAGACAAAGATAACTTTGCTATCACTAAATAGCATAGATAGCGACCGGGTTGCCCTGTTGAAGATTTCGGCCGTTTGAAAAAATTAGTGCGATCCAGTGCAGTGTCGTCGGGGTCGACCGGTCGACGGGTGCGGCCGGTCGCCCTATGGTGCGGCTAATCGGCCCCCGCTTGACCGGTCCCCTCTTCGTTTTTAGAGTTCGAACGTTATGTTTCAATTCTCTTTGCTCCAGTGCACGGTCGACGCTTTGGGCGACCAGTCCACCTTCAAATTGAAATGTTGTCCGATTTTTATCAAAAATAAACTTCAAGAAATACTCCAAAAATTAGTAAAAACATTTTAAATCACTTGGGAGTATTTTGACAACATTTATAAACATAGTTTACTCATTTAAACAAAACCATCAAAAGTGTTGTCCATTTTTATCGAATAATAAACTCTAAGAAATACTCCATGAAATTAGTAAAAACATTTCAAATCTTTTAGGAGTATTTGGACAACATTGTTTTGGTGTAAAAACCAATTAACACAAAATCATCAAAAGTGTTGTCCAATTTTATCGAGTAATAAACTCTAAGAAATACTCCAAAAATTAGTAAAAGCATTTTAAATCATTTAGGAGTCTTTGGACAATATTTATAAACATTGTTTTGGTATAAAAACTCATTTAAACATAATCATCAAAATCTTGATAAAAACATTTATCTAACAAGAGCTTATTGTCGATTGATCATTACAATAAGGTTACCACTTGCAATTAATTTTATGTCCTTCGATGGAGATTAATGTTGTATTAGGTGCCTTGTTATGGGTCCCCATTTGGTTTACTTGCCCATAACCTTATTTATGCTATGACATAAATATTAACTATGAGTAATATTATTTTGTTCTCTATATTAATTATGCCGCTTAAAGTTTAAATATCTCAATCAATATTACGTTCATTTAAGTGCTTGTGTCACTATTTCGAAATACATTTAGGGCATTATATCCGACGGGGATAGTATAAAAGGTTCCCTATAAAGATTGTTGAAACATGTTAATTTCTCTATTAATCTTGTTTCACTAAGGAAAAATGGAACATAAGGGAGTGCATTAGGAAAATCCAATCTCACTTTAAACTTAAGGCACTAAAGATAGAGGTACATGCAGGACTTGCTCATGCATATGGTATCATTTCTTTTCCTGCACAATAAGACCTTTTTCAAGTTAGTTAATTACAACATTCTACACAACAGTGGACTTTCCACGAGTTTATGTCTTATTGAGCGAGAAAAGAAAGTTTGAGTGGGAAAAGACTTTAAGTACTCATTTAGCAACTATCCCTCAGAATAAAGAAATGAAGTTGCAGTTGGGACATCACAATTAGAATGCAAAAGAAATAGGATAAGAATTTCAGATATTACTTTTGCAAGAAGGGTGGTGGATATCTGAAAATGAATTGCTTCTCAATTTAGTTTATTTCTGCTAGTCGATTTTTGTACCTTTACGTGTTTTTTGGTGGGTAACTTATAGTTCTACTACTCACATAAAGTATATTAATGCAAGGTCGTCAGTGAAGTCAATAGCTAAATGATGTTGAAAGATACATCTATGTTGGGGCTATGGCAAAACAATGACAAGTGAGGCTATATGGACCTATATTATCATTAATGACTAGTTAGTTTGAATTTAGATGAGATAATCTCTATTTCTATTTTGAGTAAATTTGGTTAATCTTGTTCATATAGAAATTGCCAATTTGTCTCTTTCTATATTCAAAAATTTTGGTTCACTATCATTAATGATAACCTATAATTTTAATGCAATTGCCATGCGAAGAAACTTACATGTTAGTGTAAATGGTACAAAACACATTAAATAAAATTAAGGATATGGTAAGAAATATGATTAGTCATTTTTCTTTACCATGATTTCGATAGAGAGGCATTTAAGACGCAACATTTAGTGTTCATAGAGTTCTAAACTATGCGGCAACAAACTAAAACCCTTTAAGAATTTTTGAATATGTAAAAGTCTAATATTAGACAAGTGCATATTTGGGGTTGTCCAATAAGGTAAGGTCTCTAAGCATATAAAAGAAAACTGGACTCATGAGTCTGTAAGTTGTTGCTTTGTTAGATACTCATAAGATTTTTGGATGGAATGTAAAGTTTTTTTGAGGAAGTTGAGTTTGAGTGGGAGATAAAGTTAAAGACATTATCTTTGACGACGAATTTCATTTCCCCATATAGTTGCACTTGATAATGATTATGTTTCCATTCCTAACATTGACAATATGCAAATTTTGTCATCAAAATAATGTTGAGGAACTCCTGCCCGATATAGAAGTTACTTCTAAAAGGCAAACTCAACAACCTCAAAACTGGATGAAACTCATGGATGACTTTGATAATTACTATTCTCATCAAATTGCATAAAGTAGTGAAACTCATTGGTCATAAATGAATATTTAAGACCCAAGAGTTTCAAAAAGGACAATGTTGGGAGATATTAGGTATATCTAGTCATCAAATATTTTATCAAAGGAATATGATTATAAAGAGACTTTTCTTTCGGTTTATTGAAAGACTCTTTAGAATCATTATGATATTTTGGCTCATTTATTATTGAGCTAGCTCTCCATTTATGGTGTTACAATTATCATTAAGTGGTTTCTTCATTTGGTGATGAGATAAATAAAATTGATAATTGTACATACCGTAGGTTCGATGGGAGTCAATTCCATTACTAAATAAATTAAGCTTCACTCATTCAGTGCCCTAAGAATGAGTATAAAGTTAAGGATATGCAAAAAACTACTTATGTTAAGAAGTCTTTTGTATGCTTAAGTATGTACGTATCTGGATACAATGTATATAGCCTAACTACTTGGCGGATAGTTAACCCTTATAATGGATTATCTAGAAAGCGATAAAGGGTTTATAAAGTGTTCTTGGAGAACAAAAGAATTTTATTCTCACTTATCGGAAATCGGATCTTTATAGAGATTGTTCGTCTGATTCGATTTTACGAGGATGCCCATACGATTATGATCGATTTTGGCTTAATCGCTAATTGGAAGAACTATGTTGGAAAGAGTGCCAAGCAAACACTCATAGTTCATTCCAATATAGCGATTCGTTCTAGTTTATTTTGGGGCATCTTATCAAATGATATGATTGCGAATTATTGTCACCAGTTGCATCTTAAGCATGGTATTGAATTACCAAGTAAAGATAAATGTGATAATAAATCGGTCTTGCCATATTCAATCGCCAGGCTCTTCGATATCGATACATCAAGTTTCTTGTTGTTAAGGAAGAGTTCGAGAATATACGATTTTCTCATAGAACATATAAAGATGAATTTTATGCTAGCAAAATCCATTAACTAAGGTATTAACACTTAAGGACTTTTACGAGCATCTTTGCTCATATGGGTGATTTTTCGGATCATACCTTAGTTTAGTGGGAGTTGATGTTCTATGTATTTAGTTTTGACTTTTGGACCATTTAGTTTTTAAAGAATAATTGATGGTTATTCTATTTACGAACTCAATTTTGTGTTTATTTGTGATGTTTACATTGCATATGGATTGATCTCATTAAAGAGTAACGTTGGACCATTGGAAATAGGCATGATTAAGACCACATTGCATGATATTTCCATGTTTGCTCTCCATATTTGATCTATATCATTGAGTGTACTAGTATGTTGATTATCTTGGTTGAGTCACGATATTGAATGTGACGAAAATTGGGATAGTCTCACTTTGCTAGTGTATGAGATGGACTAGATTGCCGAGGCAATAGTCAAATAATAAATGGCATATAGTTGTACACATAAGGAAGTATAATTGTTTGTGGAACAATATGTAGCCCAAGTGAGAGATTGTTAGGAATTATTTAATTCATAATATGTGGGCAACATATTTATTTACAATTATATTTGTCATTTAATTATTAGTGGACTAATTAAGTGATCTAAATCGATGGAGTCCTAAAAATTTCTTGAATTTGATATGTACACAAAGAGTAGATACGTAATATGAATCAACTTAGGGGATTATGGGAATACTAATTTGATACCTATATAAAGAACTTTATGGTTATGGTCCCCAATATACTAAATCGTACATAGTTTTCTATTCTCCCCATCAAGATGGAAAACGAAGGTCCCGTAAGGAATTCAGAGATTTAGTTGAGGAAGACCACAAAACCAAACTTTTTCGTGTTCGTGGGATGCTTGTGTTCGTGTTCGTAGGAGATCTACAATTGAGGTATTTCTTATAGAGATCTTGCGATGTATCCAGGTATTTCGATTATTCCATTAATCTTTGATGATTATAGCATGATGTGTTATCGTAGAATTATTCCGCATGTTCTAGGATGATTTATAAATTTTATATTTGTTGTTGTAAAATTCCAACACAAATTTCTATTAGAAAAATTTTAAAAATAAACCATGGACTAAAAAATGTAGTCATATTATTTTTTAAGTTCGACGAGCAAAAATTAAAAAGATAGAGTATAGAAAATTATAATCCGATTTTTGGTTTGCTTTGGTTTGGCCAATAGAATTGATGAATTTTGAATTTTTTTGATAATGTAAAATTGAAAAGATTTTTGTTCAATTTTGGTACCAATTGAAAATCTGATTTCAAGTTAATTTGATCGGATTAGTGGAATCGTGTGCACCTGTAAACATAAGTGATTACTAATCAATTTCAAAATTTAACTATACAAAATGCGTAACTAGGCTGGCATCCCTTTATACGACTTGTGTGGTTAAATCAAAGAGAGCGTTGAAAAAAAGGTGGACAACAATTAGATGTAACATTCCACCTTTTGTCAGGAATTCTATTTGCAGCAATGAAAGCATTATTCATCTGACTTGACACAACTTATCAATGATCGGTGATAAAATTCCACCTTTCTCTCACTTTTTCTTTTTTTGGTTATGATTCTAAATGAATGAAAATATTAAAAGATGAAAGAAACTGGACTTATCCTTTTTCTTGTAAGTAGAAACAGATTTTTCTTCTTTTTCTTTTTTTAAAAAATAAAATCTTCTTCTTTTTTTCCTCTTTTTTTTTAGCATCCCAGTGTTTAGGCGCACAATATTTTGGATATTTACACAATTTCTCAAGAATGGTCGAAGTTGCGGACCTCGAGTCAATTGTGTCGATGCTAGATTTTTCGAGTGTGATTGCTTGTGAGAAAATTTTCAAAATTTTTCATTTTTGAGAGATACAATTTTAGAGAGTTTGATTGTTTGTGAAATAAGTGAGTTTTTTTAGAAAAAGAAAATTTCATTTCTTTTTAAAATTAACTCAATTTTCTCTTTTATTTTCACACTTCTCAATACCCAACTATACTATTTATTTCTCTCTCCTCATATTCATATAAATAATTTCGGTAGTTTCTTTAATTTATAACAATTTTGTTATTTTTCTCTTAATCTTGATGACAAAAGGTACAAAATGAGATCCATATTACTTATTTTGGTTCAATATTTTATTTTTTATTCAATTTTCTTACATTATGTTTTACATTAGTATTTCCACAAAAAATTCTAAAAACAATCAATATCTCTAAAAGATTCTCCATTACATGAACACAAATATTATTTTTTCTCTATCCATTCTAGTTTCACTTTAAAAAAAAAATCACCGCTATTCATTCAGAAAATAAAAATGGATGGAACGAAAACACAACTAATCACAACCTTCTTTTTCTTTCTTTTTCTTTGGGCTGAGCCATCCAAACATAATCAAAGAAACTTGGAGAAATTACACGAATCTGATTTTTTGTACCATTACCACACAATACGCTCCTATTACTCTTGTGCCTATTTTTTTACTTTTGTACCTAATTTTTTTTTTTACGCTCATTGCTATTTTTTGATTATTTTTATTTTTTTCGTTTTTTTTTGTTCTTGCATTGTTTTATATGTTATATAAGTTGTTTTTCGAGGTTGTTTAAATTTGTTTCTTTATTGTCTCTATGTTGTTTTTTGTTGTTTCGATGTTTCAAAATAACTCGTAACCTATTTTTATCTTTGTTTTTATTCATATTTTTATATGTTGTTTCTTTGTTGTTTCTATTATTTCGGTGTTATTTTATAATATTTTTAATGTTGTTCTAATAATATTTTTGTTGTTTTCATGTAGTATTTAATGTGTAAATACAATTTTTACCTATTTTTAAGCTCTTTTTATTCATGTTGTGTTTTAAATATTTTTTACGTTGTTTTTGGTTGTTTCCATACCCTTTTTAATGTTGTTCGATATTTCTTTGTTGTTTCAATGAAGCTTTCGATGTTTAAATACAATTTGTTACCTATTTTTAATAAAAGAAACATGTTAGAAACAATGTTGAAACACGAAAAACATGTTTGAAACATGTTAGAAACTTGTTTGAAACATGTTTGAAATAAACAAAGCGTAAAATTTTCCGGGAATTTTTCTTTGCAGCGTATTGTTGTGTAAAAAAGAGCGGGAGCGTAAATTTAGTAAAATTACACCGGAAGCATAAATTTAGGTAAAATTGCATCGGGAAGCGTAAAGGCTAAAATTGACTTAAAAAAGGTGAGTATTTACTGTCATAAGCTCAAGAAAATTCTCATCCAAGCCCCTTTTCTAAAAAGTAAAACCAAAAATATATTTCTACTTATTAAATTGCGAAAACTAACCTTTAATTTCAGCCAAATTAAAAAAAAATACCCAAAAACTTATGTGAGACGGTGAAAGTCCGTGAAACTGTGATACTTTTAGTGCAGAAAGTGATATTTGTCTAAATACACTAATTTACTTTTTACACTAAAAGCATCACATTTTACACTAGGTATAAGGTTCGATTAATTGCAAAAAGGTACTTGCAAGTTTAAGGAATTGATTTTATGGAGAGTTTTCACCATTTGCCAAGCTAGTATCGGTGAGGATGATTATTTCTCTGGCTACTCAACGTGGATGGCCTTTGCATCACATTGATATTAATAATGCTATACACGGTTATTTAGATGAGGAAGTATATATGTTGCTTACGGATGGATATTCTAAAGCTAAGCAGGGGAAGTATGCTTACAGAAACAAACTCTCTATGGGTTAAAATAGGCCTCCCGATAGTAAAACCTAGAATTTTCTGACAAATTACTTGCTTTTGGCTTTGCACAGTCACCTCATGACAACTATTTATTTGTCAAGAAGCTTGTTGGTGCGTTTTTGGCTTAATCATATACGTGGATATGTCCTTATCACAAGTACTTCAAGCACTCACGTTCAGGAATTGAAGGATTACTTGAATGGTTTGTTTACTATAAAGGATCTGGGGAGAACATAATATTTTCTTGGTTTGGAACTGCTCGGGAGTAGTAAAGGGACACATCTCAATCAGAAGAAATATATACATGACTTACTTAAGGATACTGAGCTTCTAGGGTGTAAACCATCCTTTACATCCTTTCCACAAAGGTACAATATTTCAGCACAAATATGTGCTAAGTATCAAAGGTTGGTTGGGAGACTTCTTCACTTGAATTTATCCAGGCGAGATATTTCGTATGGGGTATAACAATTAAGCCAGTTTGTGAATGCTCCTACACATTCACATTGGGATGCATTTGTTGAGGTAATCGAAGGGAACCACATCTTTGGGTTTATTCTATCCCGTGGGAGACTTGAAGAAGTTTGAGGCGTTTTGTGATGCTGATTGTGGTAGGTTCTTGCTCTAGGAAGTCGGTGACATGTTCTTGCACTTTTCTTGGTAATTCTCTTATGTCGTGGAAGACAAAGAAACAGAAAAACTATGTCTAAATCTTCTCATGGAAACATAATACATGTCCATGGTGGCCACTTGTTTGCGAATTACAAAGGTTACATCATCTTTGTCATGACTTATACATTCCTCTCACCTTACCTATTGAGTTTTTTTTTTTTTAGTAAAACCTTACCTATTGAGTTGCTATGTGATAACAAGGTTGCAATGCACATCACCGCTAATCCTGCGTTCCACGAGCAAACTAAGCACTTTGATATTGATTTCCATATCGTGAAAAATCAATATAAATTTGGTCTTATACTTCCTCGTCAATTTCTACTCTAAATTAACGTGATGATCTTTTCACGAAGACACTTGATGGACCCGTGTTCCGAATTACTTACTCAAGTTAGGAATGTGTCGTTTTACCCACACTCCAACTTGAAGGGGTTTTGAGTTTGCTGATGCTAGTATGCTATTTAAAGTGACTGAAAGATTGTGTTTTAGTGCCCATTTTCATTAGCAACAATGTTTACGTTCTTGTAATTGTGCTTGTCATTAGTGTTGTTTTTAGCTTTCCCACTTCATTAGTCACATGTTACGTTTTTAGTTGTTTTAGAGTATGCTTTTTTGTACACATGGCGATCTTAAATTAGGTCATTAAAATCGGCGGGATTTGTCCTATATATATAGGACATGAGTTCGTCTTCTTTATTTGAATTGAATCAATAAAAGTTACATTAGATTTTTTAGAGATCTTAATATGGTTTCCTTCCAATATTTTTAATTTCTTCATATACTAGCATTAAATTGATTCTTTATCAAATGAAAACCTTTACCCAAGTTTTGGTTCTCTAATGGAAAACATAATTAGCTATAATATGGAAGGCAACCTGATTATCATACCACAAAGTGATAGGAGTGGAAATAAGTAAAAGTAAATCCTTAAAAGAAATCCACTGGAGCTCACAAAATGTTTTGCTTAAGGCCCTATATTCTGCTCCTGCTAATGATCTAGAAATAACAGTCTGTTTCTTAGTTTATCAGGACAAAAGGCATTACCCAAGACACAAAAATAGTAAGAGACTTCATTATATCAGTATAGAAAGCTCAATCAACATCATCGTATGCTATGACAACCAAGCTACTGTGAGAAGAGTAGAAAAAGGCTTTTATAAGGACAACATTTTAAGTATCTCAATAGATGAAGTGTTGTATTCCAATGAGTAGTGTGACGGTTATTAACTAATTGACTTAATTGTTGCACAAAGTGTGTAATATCTACTCTTGGCAAGTTCAAGTATAAAAATTTGCCCACAACCCTCATATTGTTCTGGATGATGAAAGGTTCACCAACATTCCCGACAACATTAGACCAACATGAAAAGGTAAAGTGGCGGTTTACAATCCAACAAGCATGTGTTCCATAGTATATTCCAAGATAATTCATACCTATGGGAAGATAGAAGCAAAAATGAACCAGGATAGTTAGATCGCTATAATTGAAGTGGATCTCCCTCGTGAACTGTAGTTTGATTCGCAAAATTGTGATTATGTTGTGCATCGCCACATGATGGCGCTACCACCAACTACCACCACACTCCAAGCGACAATTCTCGATTTCATCATGAAAATCAATCAGAAAATTAATGTAGGTCCCAAGGGTGTGAGTAAAGTCTAGACGAGAGGGGGATTTAATATATAGACTTTACCAAATTTTTCGAGTTTTAATAAAATTAGAGTTTTACAAGAAAACATCTAAGTCTTTTGAAAGACAAGTTGTGTTAAGCTTCAATGAAAGAGTTAACCACTCAACAGACTTTGAGAGAGCTATTGATAGAGTAACTCAATTTGAATGAAGTTAACTTTTAGAAATTCAGTTTTCTTGATTCACGGCAGAAGTCTTACACCCTTTTTAAAGCTTGCTTTATCAATACTTATACTTTTGATTGGTTATTATTAAATTGGATAGCAAATATAGCAAGTAAATAAAATTGTAGAAAATAAATGCATGTTTTTGGTTGATTTTAATTGTCTACTATAAAACAACTTGTTTTTAATTTTCTATATGTTGTAGCATTTGTATCAATTACATGTATATCCGTAATAGTAATATTCTACTATGAATATTATTTTGTTTTTGTTGATTCATGCATGTTTTCTATTATGAACAAGATTCCCACATCTTCCACATTTGGCTCGGCATTTTTCTCCCAAGTCGCCTTGTGTCTTCTTTTCTTTGGCCTTCCACATTTTGCCTTGCCTTCCGTGGGAGAGTCTTCAATGTTTTGATTTCATATGGCAGGATCCAAGTATCTTCATGTGGGATTGGATACACTGTTTCCAAATAAGTTGCTTCCATTGTTTCCTTCATGTAGTATGCCAAGCAGTATTGATACGGATCTTCATTCAATTCTTTTAGTACCGCTAAAGCAGGTGGGCAAGGAATTTCATCCATTTAAAACTTGTTGCATGCAAGTCCTTTTTTAAGGTCCACAACAAATGTTTTCTCAAACCTTGACTTTGAAGATAAAATTATTTGATCTCTTCACAAAAACATATAAGAAACATTTATGAAATAAGGGATCATGTCTTTGAAAGTTTGTAGTATATTACTCTTAAATATTGTGAAATGGTGTAGTTTTTCCCCATATACTCTTCAACTTTTTTTGTCATCCTTGAAAATATTGATCTTGCTTCATTTCGATGTCTGCATGCCCAATCTGAACTAAAGATCTCACGTACTCAAGCAAAGCTATTACTAGTAGGTCTCTCCCGCTCTGATTCTTTGCATTCAATGATTATGCGATGTTTGAAGTCATGACAAAATATCTTTTGGTCCGATAGTGGAGTCGTGTCCATTTCTCGTAACCGGTGATGGACAAATAAGGTCTAGTTTTGCTGTTTATGCTGTCAAGTGCAGGCATTTATTTTTCGAATTATTCATTCATGTATGCTTTTGCTGTTGCTATGAATGGATCTCTTATTTCGTTGTTTTTCTTTTTGAAGTTTGCCTTCAAATTGTTTAGGAGATGATACGTGCATAGTCCATGAGATACCTTAGGATATAATTGTTCGCCTTATTTTTAGCTTCACCGCAAGTGTACGGTGCAGTTTACAGAATAGGGTTAGCAAGGTCGAATTGTACTAAATCTTTGGGATTATAATAACCTTATTTTTATCCGACAATCAAAAGTGAGTGAATTGGTTTTGTAAAACTAAGACAAGAATTTGTCCTAAAATAAACAAAGTAAAGAGTGATTGAAAGATCAAGAATATGAATGGATTCCTGGGTTATGGTTTCAGTTAATATCCCCTTTTATTATCAGATTAATCAAACCAAAGTTATACGTATTCTTCCCTATAGAACAATCACAAAAGTAATTTACCCTCTCCCTCGAGATGCATGTAAAAACGTTGATTGGAATATCTATGCTAGCATTCTACTCAACATGAGATATCCAACTCCCAAAAGCACAAAAGATTAAATATCCTCACAAATATTCACGGACTTCTCAATCTTGCAAATATTCACGTCAAGTACTCACGGATCTAGTATTGAAACTCATCTTTTGAATTATGAATCAATACATCAAACAAGTTAAACCAATAGCTTTTTGATAAAACAAGAATTAAAACAAAGTACTCGAAGAGGGTTGGAAAACAATAACTTCAATTTCAATTAATCATCTAATAAAAGTATCCATTAACATACTCCCAAACACGGGAATGAAAACATGTTTAGCCGGACATGGGAAATAAACAATTCATAGATAAATTATTCATGTTCATGTCTAACTAATCGCGAATAAAGATACTATGGAATGCAAAGACTCAGGGACGTCGATAATCTCTCGATCTATCTTCAATCCTCAAGCGTGTTGTTGTAGCCTTAATCGATCTCTCCAATTCTCCGGTGGAAAGTTTCTCTTTCCTCTGCTTTCTCGGCAAAAATCAGTATTTGTTTCGTTTGTGGTCGCCTCATCTCTATTTGTACTTCGTTCGGGTCGAAACCTGGTTAAAATCTGTCAAACTCTGTTTTCCCGCATAGGCGCACGGGCCGTCGCCTAGCGCACGCCCGGCTTCGTCTAGGTGCCGCAGAAGTTTCTTTTCACTCAAGGGCGCGCGGGCCGTGCGCATCACGCACGACCAACCCGTGCGCCATGTCGTGGCTCGATTCTCGATGCCTGGTTAGCGCCACGGGTCATGCAGGGACGCACGCCGCCGTGCGCACCTATTGGACTTGGTATTTGTTCATTTTCTTCTTTTTCTCGGGTTAAATCGATTTCTTCCCGATTCAACTCCAAACTTCATACGTTACTTAAAGTATCAGCGGCTATTTATCGCAATGCTCCGAATTGTTGCCAAAATGCTACAATTATCAATAAATTCCTACAAAATGAGCAAAGCGTAATACCTTTTCCACAAAAACAGAAATAAAGCATTTTTACTCATTTAATACATGCATATCAACTAATTCTAGCTACAATTAAGCCCAAAATACATGCAAAACACATATCAATCAATACTTAATCATTAAAATAATATATTTCTGAGAAATTTGTATGGAGAATATTTTTGAAACTATATGTGAAACATGAAAGAAACATATATGAAACAATAGTGAAACATCATCTAAGGAAATATTTACATCCTTGTACCTCATTTATTGTTCGTTTGATACTCACGTGTGCATGCCTCGAGACTATGCACAACCCTTCCCCCGAGACCAAACACTACAAGAAAACAATCAAATTCCAACGAAATAATTCCAATGGAATAAAAAACTGTTGGAATATTCGAAATTCCAATACTAAAGCATACCGTTGGAAAATTCCAACAGAAAGTCCAACGGTTAGCAAAACCATTTGATACCGTTGGAATATTTTTCCATAGGAATTTTCATTGGAATTTTGTCATTCCAACGGCCATTATACCAATGGTGCTTTTCCATTGGAATTTACATTGGAATCGATAATTCCAATAGAAATTGGCGAAATACCAACGAATTGTTTTCGTTGGAATTCTCTTGTTTTCTTGTAGTGAAAGGTTTGTCTGATCTTTCTGAAAAACCATACCAAACTTCCATCATTTTCAGAATCCACTATTGCAAAAGCCAATGGGAAAATGATCCCATTCCCATCCTGTGTGCATGCAGACAACAAAGTCCCGCCATAACTTGCTTTCAGGAATGTACCATCAACAACAATTATAGGCCTACAGTGTCCCCATCCTTTTATTGATTATTTATAGCCATGAACAAGAAGAGGAATGTGTCATCCTCTTTTCTTACTAATTCAACTTTGTCGTCCCTAATGTTAACGAGGCTTTCAAATTCCAATTGCAATTTTTATCCAGGCACTTTACGTAGTATTGCTTTTTCCACGACTTTTTGACCTTATATTGGAAGTAATTTTTCAACGCATAACAATTGATATGTTTTTATCAATTCATCCTTGGTGTTGTAGAATCTCCTTTTTGGAACCTGATTCTTCACCATTTCTAGTTTCTTGAATTTATATTGTTTCTCCGACAATATATTTGCTTTGATGAGGTTTGCGTAGTCGATGTAGTCAATTATATTTTGGTCCATGTTTTCCATCAAGGAGCTCTCTCTTGACATCTTTGCTCGTTCCTTCTATTGCATTTTGTTGTGTTGTTACTTGTAGGCTTGTCTCTTTTGATTTGGAAAGGTATTGGCCTTCTGAGTTCCAAACTGTATCTATGCACAGAGGAAACTTCATCCAATCTGTTTCTTTACTTTTCACTTGCAGGTAGAACTTCAGATTGTAATCATTTTCGATCTTCAATGGTGGCAAAGCTTCTGTCAATTGTATTTAATCTGCATTGAATTTGTTGTTCCAAGATTTCCTTTAGGGTGCTGAAAGTGCAGTCCATTGGAATCAGTATTCATGTTAACTCAAAGTTGATATAATCTCTATTTTTTTCCCATTGTCCATTGTGGTATACCACTGCTGGGATTTTCTCCATGCAACTGTGGAATTCAATGAAATTTGCCTATGTGAAATATATAAGAAACATAAATGAAACAAATATGAAACATTAATGTTTCATGCACGGAAAAAGCAATGTGTTGTATTAGATGATGCATTGCCAATAGCAACAATTGTGAAACAACAAAGAAATATATGTGAAACAATTACCTAATGTATTGCATCTGATTTTTGAGATTCACACAATTGTTTTGTAGATATTCATGAGAAGCAATTTTTGTAGAAGTTTGGATTATAATTCAAACAAGATAAGCATTTTATAAGCTCAAAACTGCCAAGTTGTTCGAATTCTCATGCAAAATTCCTGGTTCAATGTCAATTTCATCCGATATATATTGAATTCTAATTTTCTATCTGGAAAATCATGAAACTGATCGAAAAAATATTTTTTAGAATAAAATAAATAGATTGTGTTGTTATTACCTGGTTTGTTCTTCTTCTTCCTCTTGATCTGGAGTTTGATTTGTTATGTCGAATAGGTCTCTTCTCGCCTCTTTGTTTCCAGTGATCTGTGTTTTTCTTCTGGTTTTGTTATGTGTTGTGATGGAGATTTGAATTTTGATCGGGGATCTGTTGCACCGTGAATTTTGGAGCATAAATATCCTCTTATACTGCTGTGACTTATAATCGGTCCTATTTTTGAGCGGGAGCGTATTTGTACGAAATGGTTAACAAAGCGTATTTTGAGAGAAATTAGGGCCGAGAAGGTGGGTATTCCTTGTAAACTTTTATAGAATTTCAGTTTTTAAGTTTTCATGAAATTCATCAATTCTCTATAATGCCCAAATATCTTAGAACTCATGATTTTCACAATTCCAGAAATTACATAGAATTAGTATAGATACTTACCTTGATCCATAACAATTCTTCTTGAACAAATGAACACTTAATATAAATTATTCTCTTCCTCCTTGCCTTTTCTTTTCACTCTTCTTGATGGTGTGAAGAATCCATAACTCTCTCATTTTATAACAATATTCTATACGTTTTTCTTTTTCATATTAAAGAGAAGAGTTATATCAGCTTTTCTCATTTATGGCAGAGGAAGAGGGATTAATTATCTCCCGGTTTCAACATCTTTCATCCCCTCTTAGCCATCAAAGAGGAGCATTCAAGTTAAAACTTACATTCATTAATATGGGCCATTTAATGGCATTAAATCCAACATTTCTCCCACTTGGCCCATATGATGACTTGAGATTTAATCACAACTTTAAGTGTGCACAATGTGCTAAATCCACCATAATGTCATTTAGGCTTATCTTTAATTAAGATAAAATTGATTGGATCATGGCGGTCACACATCATTTATTTGACATGATTCCTTCCATGTATCACAAGATCAATCCAACTTAATATCATCCTTAATGAGGTGAATCATTAGCCTTTCAACCATACGATCTTGAAGAAAGACTTATCATGTTATTACATCAAACATTACATGTATACAAGCAGAAACACAACTATAAATGAGCTCAGAGTGGCATAACATAAAGAGCAAATAACTGTTATGTATATATATACACATACGCCATTACGCTAACAAGGACTTGTCTATAATACCCATCATTTCGACATGACCAAAAAATGTGTTAGGTGGTAACCCCTTAGTTAACGGATCCGCTACCATTAGATTGGTGCTAATATGCTCAATAGACACTCTATGTTTCCGCACTTCTTCTTTAACAGCCAAGTACTTTAATTCCATGTGTTTAGCACCTTTAGAGTACTTGTCATTCTTTGAGAAGAAGACAGCTGCAGAATTATCACAATAAATTCTCAGCGGCCTGGCTATACTGTCAACAATTTCAAGTCCCGAGACAAAGTTCCGCAACCACAATCCGTGAACAGTGGCCTCAAAGCATGCCACAAATTTAGCTTCCATAGTAGATGCAGCAATGACAGACTGCTTTCCACTCATCCATGATATCGCTCCTCCAGCTAAAAGGAACAAATATCCGAATGTGGACTTCGTTGTGTCAACACATCCAGCATAATCTGAATCTGAATATCCTATAACTTCGAGATGATTAGACCTCTTGTAAGTGGGCATGTGTTCTTTGGTGCCTTGTAAATACCGAAGAACCTTCTTTGCAGCCTTCTAGTGGTCCATACCGGGATTACTTTGATATCGACCTAACATTCCAACAAATAAACCATAATTAGACTAAACATAGGTAATGTTGTAATTATTCCTCTTTATATAATTGTAAAAAATCACAAATATAAACTAACAAAGCTACATTTATATAAAGGACATGGCTAACATAATACTTATTATAAGTCAACAAGACCACAATTATATAAATCAATAAAAAAATCATATAAGTCGACAATGCCACATTCATTTTCAATAAATTATTAATTATCCGAGTATTCGTCAAGCATGTGAAATAGAGATTTCTAAAGGTTGGGATACATTTGGCTTGAATCGGACGTGCAATACGTTGTCTCGATTTTTTCTTCCTTCTCTAGAAATGTTCCTTGGTGCATTACGGGTCATTGCGGATTCTTTTACGCCGCCTTAGCCTAATATATTTTCGGGTTTCACATACCTTCCGCTGAAGCAAATACGACAAGCTGACGAACCATCTAAAAGAGCGCGAAGTTTGATGATACCAGGCCAGCCGTGAAAAATTAATCCACGTCATCGATCCAGCACATACCCGAATAGGCGACCCGCGGGTGACGTCAACAATGATGTACGACAACACGTCCGCGAATTAAGGCTCGCCGCTACCGAGCCCAACCGCTACCGAGCCGCTACCAAGCCCAACCGCAACACGGCTTTCACAGGAGCCCCGAGCCCAAATTTCAAGATGAAACGCACGCACGCGCGACAAACTTAAAAATAAACACATGCCCATACTTAACACTTTATTGGTATCGAAAGCGCCACATGTCGGAGGATTATGAAGAGAAGTCGACAAGTGGCAAACTTTGGCTATCATGCACAACTATAGAGGGACATGTGTCGTGTTTTGACTATTTTATTAATTAATGAATAGTTAGTGCAAAGATGATTATTGTAAACCCACTTACTCAAAGGGGTATAAAGAGTCTGAAAAGGAGAAAAACAAAAAGAGGGAAGAAAATAGGAACAAATTATAAGAAAGACCGACCCCAATATTAAAACCGGCAAAATACAAAAAAGGCATAATTAGCCAGAAATAAACACACGTTACGCACGTTTTCATTTCCACGTGTTAAATCTTTTACATATTTCTGCTTGTTGACCAAAACGCACGTCAACAAAGTTGGTTCAATGTGGTGGCCTTCTTCGCCTCCTTTTTTGGTGTTGGAAAAGTTGTGAAGGAAATTGCACTTTTGGGGTGTGATTTTCTTGGAAACTCGATTGTCTAATGATAAAAGTAAAAATCGATTTTTGTTCTACTCTGTGAGAACATTAAAATCGAATATTTGTTTGTCCAAAATAGTGTTTGGATGAAGGAGAAATTAAAGCTTAAAGATGATGTATTGGAATTAATTTAAAAGAAGAAACCATTTGGGTTTGTCTTCTTTTAAATGTGGGTTTGTCCCACATGGGAAGACAAAGGCATTTTAGACTAGTATATATAATGTTACCTTTTAGTAAGGTGTAAGATTATATTGCATAGAGAACTCTCTCTATCACGCGCCCCGCAGTAGGGTGCAAATCACGGTCCTTCGAGCTCCCAACCACCGACTTGTGTGCGGCGCGACACAAATACGAATGTCGGGTTTGAAATCGAGCCACATAGTCTAGCTTATGTTTCTGACGAATTTTTATTTTCGAAATTAAATTTGTAACATATTTTATTTTGAATTTAATTATATCTCAGAATAAAGAAGACAAATTAATTCCTACCTAACATCGATTTAATTTTGAAATTAAATCAGAACAACAAATGTAATTAATGTGTAACAACAATGTGCCTTTAAATTTCTCGGAGTCTGTATCGACATAAATAATTTGAAATTCAGTGATTGAAAACACACTCTCAACATCTGCACTTGATATATTTTCCTGCATATTGTTCTGAAAAATCCCTTTGGCCTCCTGCATATTTTGGTGATATTTTCCAGGCATTTCTTTAGTTCGCCGGATACAAAGGTAGTCCCGGTTTTCCGTCTTATCACTGGGAAGCAGGCGCCCATAATTGGGGGACGAATCATTTTTAAGGATAGTGTGTCAAACACACGATTCGGGCCATTTGTTTTATGAGCATTCGTAATTTGTAATTCCATCGATTACGTAATTTTTCGATTCTCGATTTTATAAACCGTCTTTGCGAAATATTTTTGTAACAAACTTAAAACAGTTCACGATATATTATTTACTGGTACAATTTATGGTTTTCTAAATTCTGGAAATTTTTATCAAACTTTAATCAGAATTGCTTCTAGCCGATATTTGCTATTAAATCAGGCTTTGGATTAAAAACAATTTTAAGCTTATTTCCAGTCTGACTTATTGAGCGACATATTTGCAATTTTTCGGATAAGTTTAAGAACTTTCAATTCTCTGTAGTTGCAAAACTGTTTTGTTATTCATAGATATACATTAATCAGTTCGTTGTTTCTTTTTTATTCTCTGTAGAGGCTCTGAAAAGAAATTGTTCATTCCTGTGGCTGCTAAAGCCAATGTTGTGGAGCATGGCGAAAGCTCCAAATGGAAAAAGAAAACTGGGAAAACTGGTAAAGGGTTCAATAATTGGGGACCAAAAGGAGGCATTTCGAAGAAGAAATTCGAAGGAAAATGCTTCAATTGTGGCGGCAAGGGTCACAAGGCTTCTGATTGCAAGAAACCAAAGAAGAACCTTGAGGCTAACATGGTTGATCACATTTCTCAAGAAGTGTCAGATATGAACCTGGTTGCGGTGATCTCCGAGGTGAACTTGGTAGGTTCAAACCCGAAACAATGGTGGATTGATTCTGGTGCTACTAGGCACGTGTGTTCTGTCAAAGAAATGTTTAGTTCCTTTGAGCCAGCTGAAGACGGCGAGAAGTTGTACATGGGAAATTCAGCTACTTCTGAGGTCAAGGAAAAGGCAAAGTGGTTCTGAAGATGACGTCAGGAAGGAACTGACTCTAAATAATGTGTTGTTTGTACCAGACATTCGTAAGAATTTGGTGTCTGGTTTGCTTCTAGATAAGCATGGTTTTCGCATTGTTTTCGAGTCAGGGGTTGTTACTTTGTTAAAAAATGGGATTTTTGTAGGCGAGGGTTATGCTTCTGATGGGTTATTTAAGCTCAATGTAATGGTTGTTAAACCAAAAGCTAATGAAATGAATAACTCTTCTGTTTACTTGCTTGAGTCTTCCAATTTGTGGCATGGTAGACTAGGACACGTTAATTATGATACTCTACGTAAATTGATTAACTTGAATTATATACCAACATTTCATATTGATTCCAAGCACAAGTGTGAAACGTGTTGAGGCAAAGTTAACAAGGAGTTCATTTAAAAATATTGAAATAAATAATGAACCACTTGATTTAATTCACACCGATGTATGTGATTTAAAATCGACACAAACATGTGGAGGCAATTAATTACTTTTATAGATGATAACACAAAGTTTTGTTATGTGTATCTTTTTAAAAGTAAAGATGAAGCTATAGAGAAATTTATTCTCTATAAAAATGAAGTTGAGAATCAACTCAACAAGAAAATTAAGGTGTTAAGAAGTGATCGTGGAGGTGAATATGAATCACCTTTTCTTTGAATTCTATGCTCAACACGGAATTAGACACGAAACAACAACACCTTATTCACCTCAACAGAATGGCATTGCGAGCAGAAAAACCGTACACTTAAAGAAATGATGAATGCCATGTTATTAAGTTACGCTTGCCTCGGAACATGTGGGGGAAAGTCTTGTGACTAATTACCTTTTAAATAAGGTACCCGTGAAACTAGATAAAAGCCCTTACGAGCTATGGCATGGAAGAATACCATCCTACAAATACTTACGAGTGTGGGGGTGTCTTGCGAAGAAGGTTGCTATACCTACACCAAAGAAGGTGAAGGTAGGTCCCAAAACTAGTATTTGCTTATTTATTGGATATGCACATACAGTCTTTGTATCGATTTCTTGTGCATGAATCTAAATTTGAAGATGTACACAAGAACATGATAATTGAATCGAGAAATGCCTCGTTCTTTGAAAATGTATTTACTGCATGAGATGGAGAGAAGAAGCAAGCTCTTCTAAATGGATACATGATTGATAGAATAAGAGCCGAGGAAGAAGAGGTAGAAATTAGACGCGACAAGCGAGCTAAGATAGAAAAATCTTTTGGTCAGATTTTTTAACCTACATCTTTGGAAAGTGAACCTCAAAGTTCTGAGAGAAGCTATAGCTTCTTCCGAAGGACCATTATGGAAAGAAGCCATAAAAAGTGAAATTGATTCCATCTTGCAAACCATACACGGGAACTAGTGGATCTTCTGAGGAAGTAAACTCTTTGGTTACAAATGGATTTTCAAGAAGAAAATGAAGGTAGATGGAACAATTGATAAGTACAAGGCTAGACTTGTAATTAAAGATTCTGAGACAAAAAGAAGGCCTTGATTACTTTGATACGTATTCTCGATTCACGAGAATAACATCCATTAGATTGGTACTTGCAATTGCCGCATTACGAAATCTTAAAGTACATCAAATGGATGTAAAACTGCTTTTCTAAACGGAGATTTAGAAGAGGAGATTTACATGGAACAACTTTGAAGGATTCTCTGCACCTCGGCAAAAGAACAATGTTTGTAAAGCTGAATTCAAGTCATTATATGGCTTCAAAACAGCACCAAAACAATGGCATGAAAAATTTGATTATGCCATGAAAGAGTGTGGATTTAAAATAAATGAATGTGATAAATGTGTTTATGTTAAAGGAAACCTATTTGAAAATGGCTATGTCATTTTGTGTCTTTATATAGGCGACATGCTTATCATTGGAAGTAATAATAAAATAATAAAATCCACTAAAGATATGTTGAACTCGAGGTTTGGCATGAAAGATATGGGTTTAGGCGCGTGATCCTCGGACTAAAGATTTCTAGAACTTCAAATGGTGGCTTGATCGGTCACATTATGTGGATAAGATTCTAGAAAAATTTAGTAAAGATGACATGTCATTAGCTAGAACTCCTATAGACACAAGTCAACATCTATCAAAGAATAGAGGTGAAGGCGTGTCTCAATTGGAATACTCACGAGTCATAGGAAGTCGATGTCTTAATGAGGTTGTACAAGACCGGACATTGCTTATGCGGTGACTAAATTGAATGGAATACACGAGTAATCCGGAGACATGAACACCGGAAGGTATAGTGAGAATTGCTTTACAACTTTAAGGTTGCAAACCCAGTGCGGGTTGTCTCAAGTAATAAATTTCTCGGGAGTCAGGAGTCGATCCTGAGGGAAGTTGATGGAAGTCTAGGATATTTCTTATTTAAGTGATGAGTAAGCAGATTTTTAACTAGTAAGAATATATATATTTTTTTTTTCAAGAAATTTAATTAATAGAAATGTTGAGGATTAGGGATTCACTCTTGATTTCGGATAAAGGAATGATTCTATTTTCTTACCTCTTAGATTGCCACTATTGGAATCCATACACAAAGAAGGTTCAATGGGAAGATATTATATATATAAATCATGCAATAAGGTAATCATGTTATATCATCAATTAGAATTTATCTTATAACATCAATACTTGTTTATGGGATCAAGTATTTATGTATTCTTTTATCTACAACAAATCAAGGTATCCACATTAGTAGTCGGTTGAAATAAAACCGGACATTTAACTAAATGGAACCAAGTATTTGTTGTGCCAATAGATATACATAAATCAAGAAACACCACAAAACAAAAATGTATAAGCTAAAAACAAATTGATGATACAAACAATGAAATTTAATATGAATCTACAATCATTCCTTATCCTTCATCAAGAGTTTCACCACATTTCCTCAACAAAATAAACTTAGAATAACATGAAAAAATAGAGAAAACAAAAGATTGAAAAAAAAACTAAAGCAAACATTTTTATAAAATACTAGAAATCTTACTATAATTTAAGAAAAGCAAGAAAGAAAAATTCTTTTGAACTTTGTAACTCTAACTTTCTCTACATAAAACTTGCTCTTGGCTAATGCTAATGACCTCTATTTATAGCCAACTAAAAATCAATATACAATTATTTTATTCTTTATTTTTATTACAAGTAAGAAAATAAGGAAATCAACACCAACTTTGCCACCTTCTTTGGTGGTCATTTTGTCCATGATATCAGCCATCTTTGCTCAATTTTCTTCCTGAATCAATTATCACATGAGTTGGCTTGAATTTCCAACTGATTTCATTGAATTTGAACAACCATGGGCCAAGATATAGTTGAATAATTGAGATGTGGTTGGCATACGGGATTGACTAGTGCAGCAGACCTCTTGGATTTTTATAAATTCATCCAATACAAATCGACTTTGGGGTCTTCATCAATATTGTAGCTCTATGATTTGTACATACTCAGTAAACATTTCAGATACAAACACCTTGTATTTTTTGAGTTATGTCTAAAATACCAAACTTGGTCAAGTCTGGAAATTAAATGAGCACCCTTCAATTCTCATTTTATGATGAATTTTTTATCAAGAAAATATCATTCCAAACTTTGATTTTTGGTTTCAATCTCTCTACGAAAACTTGTAAATGAATGGATTGTGAATCCATATCTTCAAGAATCATCCTAAAATCATGTCGGAAATGGAAGCTATGCTCGTTGATCGAAACACACTAAAAATTGCTTCCAAATACAATTCTATGTTGATTTCCTATTTTATTCCTAACATATTAATAATACTATAAATTCATTTTATTAATAATATTAATAAGGTAAAATAATAATATAAACCTAAAATAATTATACATTTTTAACGTTCATCAAGAATACTAAGGTATTTAAGATACACTCGTGATTTTGGTACGCCTATACAAGATAATCTCCTATTATTGAAGGATACGGTGATCTAATTGGATATACGATATTAAAGACTCTAAGTCTACAAGTGGATTTGTATTCACTCTAGGAGGTGCGGCCATATCGTGGAAATCTTCTAAGTAGATGGTTATAGCTAGATCCACAATGGAGTCTGAATTTATAGCTTTAGACAAGTGTGGAGAAAAGGTGAATGGCTTGAACTTCTTAGAAGATATGCCAAAGTGGCCAAAGCTTTGTTCAGTAATTTGTATACATTGTGATAGTCAATCGGCGATTGGCGGGCCGCGAGCAATATGTATAATGGTAAGTCTAGACACATTAAATCGTAGACACAATTCCATTAGACAACTACTCTCAATTGTGTGATCTCTATTGAGTATGTGAAGTCGAAGGATAATATAAGCGATCCAGATTAACGAAGGTTAAATCGAGTTAGTTGCAAAATCATCAAGAGGAATGAGACTTAAGCCTGCGGAATAATGAGTTGATACAATGGAAACTCAACCTAGTTGATTGGAGATCCCAAGATCTAGGTTCAAAGGGACAACATAATTGTAAAAGACTGCAGGATCACCATGGGATTTTCCTTGTCCGTTCCTTAACGGTGAAGCCCGTGAAAGGAAGGATAATCATTTTGGATTTTAATGATTCTTGTGCGTCGATGGCCAGAGCTGGGTAGTCGGGCTACTCTTAAGAAGAATCACCTATGTGAAAGAAAGTGGGGCGGCTTTGAAGAGGGTGTGTGAGACTCAATTCTTAAAACCTCTTGCGAGGAACCCGGGCGTATGTTCGGGGCCGTGAATGAACATAACAATGAGAATCAAAGTATGTTAGGAAGAATCTGTGTGAGGTATATCATCTTTTACACAAAAGGTAGAGCAGTTCAAAGACATCACGTCTCTTGATCGGCTAGTAAAGTAAATATATTTTCACGGGGGAAGGTTGAAAGGGTAACACCTACCTATCCTCACGGGGTTCAATTGTTGGAATTTATCACAAAATCTTTGTTTCCTCGTAATTTCCTTCATGTGGGGATTTACGGAAAAGTTGTGAAGAAATTGCACTTTTTGGATGCGATATTCTTGGGACCTCGATTTTCTAATGACAAAAGTAAAAGTCGATTCTTGTTCTACTCAAATGAGAACATTAAAATCGAATATTTATTTGTCCCGAAATGGTGTTTGGATGAAGGAGATTAAAGCTTAAAGATGATGTATTGCAATTAATTTAAAAGAAGAAAAACCATGTGGGTTTGTCTTCTTTTAAAGGTGGGTTTGTCCACATGGGAAAACAAAGCATTTTAGACTAGTATATATAATGTCACCTTTTAGTAAGGTGTAAGATTATATTGCATAGAGCTCTCTCTACACGCCGCACGGGGGGTGCAAATTGCAGTCCGGTTCGAGCTCGAACCTTTGACTTGTGTGCGGCGCAACTGCGTACGAATGTCGGACGAGAAATCGAGCCACATAGTCTAGCCTATGTTTTACATAATTTTTATTTTGAAATTAAATTTGTAACATATTTTATTTTCGAATTTAATTATATATATAGCAATGACAAATTTAATTCCTACATATGAACATCGATTTAATTTTGAAATTAAATGCAGAATAAATGTAATTCTTTGTGTAACAACAATGTGCCTTTAAATTTCTCGAGGTCTGTATCGGCTTATAAATAGCTTAAATTCCGGCTGATTGAAAACACACTCTCAACATATGCACGTGATATATTTTCACGCATATTGTTCTCAAAAATCCCTTTGGCCTCCTGCGTATATTTTGATGATATTTTCCAGGCATTTCTTGATTAATAGGATAGAAAGGTAATCTCCGGTTATCCGTCTTATCACTGGGAAACAAGCGTCTAGAATAAGGGGCGAATGCATTTTAAGGATAGTGTAGTCAAACACGATTCGGGCCATTTGTTTTTATGAGCATTCCGTGATTTGTAATTCCATTTGATTACGTAATTTTTCGATTCGATTTTATAAAGCATCTTTGCGAAATATTTTTGTAACATTTGGTTCCTTTCATTAATAATGATCTAGCTCTGTTACCCACGAGCTTGTAGCTCAGTGGTATTGCTCATTCTTTGTAAGGGGTGTTGACCGGGATCAAACCCGTTATCTTTGATTCTTTAAAATTTATTCCCGCTCATCCAACCCCTACTCCCAACTTAATAAAAATGATCTAGCTCTATTATTTCATATTCGATTTTAACATTGAGGGTACTAGTTTTTCCTATGGTTGTTTTTCCCTTTGGGTTTTACGCTATATGAGTTTTAATGAGGCACGCCATCAATGGCGTAGCTAGGGAGCCAACCCGAGCCCCCAATTTTTTTCTAGGTATTTTTTAGAAAAATAAATTATTTAATTTTTATATAATTTTTCTTGTAATTTTTATCGGCCCACCCCAATTTCGCATATCGATCCACCCCATTTTATTTAAGCTCTTATTGCTCGTTATGGATTGATCGGCTGTGATTGGCTTTTGGTTTTGTTATTTTCATAGCTAAGCGAGTTGGCTTTGTAACTGCATATATTTTCTTTTTCCTTTTATTGGATTCTCGTTCAAACAAAAGAAAAAGCTATTGCTTATACCTCAAAGAGAGACTGCGGTTGGGGTAGTGAAAGTGGTGAATTGTAAAGAATCATCTCAATAAACATCTATTATCCATTATATTTCTCAATAAAAATCTATTTTCTATTCTTTATTTTTTTATAATAAAATTTCTCACCTCATTACTACACAATGAGGACTTATTGGAAGTGACCTATTGAAGAAAAAAATTAAGATTTGCCAAAATAATTGTAGAGACAACTCAATGGATATAGTTTAAATGTAATTTTGTATGTTTATATTAATTTATTTGACATTGGTTTGTTATATTTATGTAGAAAGAAAGAAGATAGATAAATAAGATGTTTGATTTTTTTTTTCTTTTTTGTTGATAAAATACTCAAAGAATGGTCTGGCCATGTTTCGCCGGCGCACTGCACCGAGGCAACCGTCGACTCACTTATTAGATATATACATATAGATACAATAGGTTATGTTAGTTAGTGTAACTAACTGTTAAGTTTCTTGTGCTTGATTAGATTAGTTGTACTAATTTTTCAATTGTATAAATACTCCATCTTCCACAATAATATCAAGCTCATTTCATTTCTTCATTATGAATAATATACATAATGTCTAACATGAGTATCTAGAGCACAGTGATTGGGACTTTTCCGGCCGATCTTCTCAATCCAATTTCTTTCCTCTGTTTTTCATGTTGTGAGTTTGCTATCATGGAATATTGACTCTGCGATTACTTTCCCTACTTTCACTCGATCACTCTTAAACGTCAGATCGTAAATGCGAATTATTCATACTCGCGATCACAAGTTATGGCAACGTTCGCGCGCATGAATTTGATGGATTCCTTCTTGGAACATCTCCTATTCCTTCGCAATTTTTGCAAGGCACGTCGACTCTCCTCCCGACAATCAATCACGAGTTTTGGCTATGGATTCGTCAAATTCCTATCTCTTGGTGGCTTTTATCATCGGTCTCGAAGGTATGCTTGGTCATGTTAACTTAGGTGTTCGAATTGGCTCAAATTTGGAATGTACTTGAGAAATTGTTTGATCTTCTTCTAAGAGCGAGAGTCATGCATCTGCGATTGCTACTTGAGACTACTAAAAGGAGATATATCTGTTGATGATTAAGTGTTAAAGATCGGGCATTGCGGGTAATCTCTTAATGCCGATCAAGTAATTAGTGATGGTGATTTGATTTTATATATACTTAATGGTCTTGGTCGAGGTTTGAAAGTGTGGTTGTTGACAAATCGAAGTGATTCTCTTACTCTTCAAGAGGTTTAGTTTTCTCTCCAGTCTCATGAAATGAGGATTGCTCGATTCTCTGCTCGATCTGTTGGATTACATCCTTGATTCGTATTCTTAAGGCGTTTTCCTTCTTAAAGAAAATTTTGCTCCTAGAGGTGATTTTGGTAATAGAGGAAGAGCGGGGTCGTTTGGTGGGAATAAGCCACAGCCAGTTGTGGCAAGACTAATCACCTTGCCTCAAAGTATTTCAAGCGGTTTGATGTTAGCTTTGTTGGTTTGGATCTTCTCCCTCGTCTCACTTGCTCGAGGCTCATTTTATGCGAAATGTCTCAGTGTTCTTACGGATTTCCCACGAGGCTTTGACTACTTCTACTATCACATCTCTGATAACTCTTGGTATGTGGGTAGTGGTCTTGCACATGTGACCACGAGTTTGGAAATCGAGTCTTAAATCTCCTTTACCATGGTTACGATAAGTGACCTTAGGTAATGGCTCAAAACTCTCCATTTCTCACATTGGCTCATCTTAACTTTCGATCTTTCTCCCTCTCACACTCTTTTCTTACACAATTTGTTGTGTGTTCCATACATCACTAAAACTTTACTCGGTCTTCTCGGTTTACAAAAAAACTGATAATGTTGTAGTTGAATTTCATGATTATTTTGTTTTATTAAAGACAAAACAACCAATCGAAGTTTTCTTTGAAGGAGTGCTCTCGAGGGCCTTTATCAACTTGAACTCAACCATTTCTTTGCTCATGTCAAGCCCTCTTCCCTCCGACTTACATTCATCGCCTCATTTGCTCGAGTGTAATCTTGCTTCTACTAGTTCTTCTCTTGATGTTTGGCATCACAACTTACATTCATTTGCCTCATTTGCTCGTGTAATCTTCCCTCTAGCTTACATTCCCAAATGATTGTGCGTTGTAAACATAATTCCACAAAACAAAGCTAAGTGCTTTACATGGAGCATGAAGCTCAATTACAAAAAGGAGAAAATAAAAAAGCTAAGATTCTCCGTCCTCATCTTCATCATCGGCTTCAATAGCGGCGAGGGTGGAGGTTGCTCGATAGAGGAAAGGTGCAAGCGCATTAGATCGGTCCATTCATCTATTTCGTCCACCCCACATACATCGCGGACAACATCGAAAGGTCTTCTTCCTCGCTAGCAAGCCGCTCAAATCGTCCGCGCCTAAGTCATCCGTCGGAAGAAATCAAGTTTGCGAAGGCTAAAATCCTTTTTGAAGCGTCTGCTACTAGATGGCACAGGTCTAGACATCGCTCGAACACCTCGAGCGGATAGGCTGCGACACGGCGGGCTACTAGAGTCTCGTAGGAGTGTGAAGTCGGAAAACTTCACCCCTTCTTCGCTAGCCACGGATCGCGGTATACTCATTAGGTTGTGTAATCACGGAAGCCCTCACGGCCCCGTGTCATAGGTCTCTTCGGCTAAATTTGTATGGGCCTCATTTTGTTCGTTCAACTATTTGCGAACTACGGTAACCTCCTCTCTACAGCCCACGAACTGTTTATGAGCGAGGTGTTTTCCTTCATTAGAGAGCGATTTTAGATTCTTGGACAACTTTCTCTTTGCATCTTTGGCCTCGTGAAGGGCTTTTGAAAGCTATCTACTTAGCCCTCTTTGCGTTGAGGATTCGCTTCCAATTGGCAACAAGAGGGAGAGATGGTGCTAGAGAAATTATTAAAAAAACAAATATAAAATGCGAGATTAGAAAAGTAAAGCTAAAAGGCTAACTATTAGCAGTGATATAGCAAAGTGATGGACTCACGAGAGATATTATTATGGGCTATCGGCTCCTCCAAATGGGTGAACTCGAAAGGAATTAAAGAAGGCGAGTGGGGCCAAGGAGTGTGTGTATCGAGGACACAACTTCACCGTTAATCAACCGATTCGGGACAATGCGAGCGGGCGTTAAGGTGGCGAGATATTTGTGGAGGAGTCTCTGCTCTCCATGTCACATTTTAGAAAGTTGTCTCTCGCACATTTCGAGCCATTTGATTTGCGCCTCCATCTCGGGGTTCTTTCCAAGTTTCATCGTCAACCTTGACTTGGTACTGCTTGCTGGATGATTGATGGATGGGTTGAGGCGAAGCATCTTATTAGAAGGCTCCTCGCGAACCTCGCGATCCGCCTCCCGTAGTCCCGGCTACGCTACTTATGGACTTGTCTTTTTGAGACTTTTCTTTGTGAGAGTTTCCTCGCGAGCCGGAGGCCTTGTCACATGCCTGGCCCCCTGAAGCGATGGGGCGCTGAGGTAGAGTAGAACAGTGGGGTGGTGTGGCGACTCTAAGGGTGTCGGCATTGCCAGGTACCTCGATCGGGTCGTGAGGTGAGGATCTTCTTGGCTGCAAGAAGTTTAGGAAATTTATTTAGTAGATTTTGATGATACCATGTAAAACTTAAACTAGGAAGTTGGCACCCCATTTTCCTTGTAATTTGTATTGTAATAGATAGGGCTGGAAAAGCTGAGTCAAGTCGCTACGCCAAACCTACAAAGAAGTCAACGTGGACGGGATTGAAGACTACGATGTGTGTCGGTGAGTATGGACAAGAAGGAAGTCAAGAACTCGACTGAGAAAGCATTGTAAGTGTCGAGTCAAATTAGCTCAAGAAGCCAAGTCTCAAAGTTGAAGTGATAGTTGAGTCATCCAATGACTGGAAGCTGACTCAAGTCACCTGGGTAAAGACAACAGTCTAGTCAAGACAACTGACTTAGATCCGTTGATTAAAGTCAAGAATGTTACTCAGAATAGTAACATGTCAAAGCTGTCAGGTGTAAAGTGTTAGTCCCAGTTTTGTGCAAAAGGAATAAACTAATGGGAAGCACTGCACCGTGTGTCAGAAAGTCTGAAATGCTGCAAGACATTTAATACGAGGAAATGTCAACATCAAGGACTGCAGACAAGACAAGCCAATGATCATAAATGACTTTTGAAATTAGCCTATCTCTTCAACGGGCAAAATTTCAAAAGTGCACAATAAAAAGGCTGAGGAATTTATTGAGAAAAGGTAACCTTGTGAACCTGAACCACGAACAAGCAAGCATCATTCAAGCAATTAACTTGCAAAAATTCTCAAGTACATTCAAGCAAATCCTCAAGCCTGAAACTCGAAGAAAATCGATCCAACACAAAGCTGTGAAGGAAAGACAATTTCAAAACTGTTGAAGAGTAAACTTTTGAAGAATCAAAAGGGGTTTACTTTCCAAGGAGGCTTGTAGGAAGGTACAAGGTTGAACCAGTATCAAGTTATTGGAGGGCTTCATGATCAAATCCAAGAGCTTGAGAAGTGAGCTGAAGTAGCAAGGCAGCTGCCTTGTGAAGCAGCTGAGTCGCAAGAGAAGCCAGCTGTGTGACCAAGGCTGTCTCTAGATTGTTCACCACGTTGTAAACTGATTTGTTACATAGTGGATTCCTCCAGGAGTTGGAGAAGAGAGTATTAGAAGAATTACCCCATCTTGAACCTCTATAAAAACTATCTGTGTCATTTATTTTTTGTACATTTACATTTAAATACTTATATCATATCTGGCGATAAAACTCATATTTTCTATCAGTGATTAATAACCAAGTGCTAAATATCAAGTCTTAAAATAAGCTTAAAACAAATCAAAAGGGTGTTAAGTCTTGTGATAAAACCAATACAACCAAGTTAAAGTTCGGGTTAAACAAGCAGGTTATTCTATCAATAGCTCTATTGGTGCATTGAGTGGCTAACTTAATTTGAATAACCAACTTAGTTGTCCTCGAGGACAAAGCTATTTGAATTAACTCTGTTACATTTTTAAAAGGACTAAAACCGAAAAGTTAGTAAGGTTTATTCAAACCCCCCTTCTAAACCTTACTCACACCCCTTGGGACCTACAAGTGGTATCGGGCGGTTGGTTCATTGGGCATACAACTTGGCAGTTCTTGAACTAGATCTCTATCTTTTCAAAAAGGTTTTAAACAACTTGCATTTTCAAAATCTTTCATTTTAAGCAAAGTTATTATCATGGAAGCAAATTTGACACGCATTCACATGTTGGTGTTGAAGAATTTGATGATTGGAAAATTCGTATGCGAGGCTCATCTATCTGCTCTACGATGAGATGTGGCTTGTGATAGGCGATCGGCTCTGCAAATATTGAAAGTAAACACGGCTTCAAAAAGCAGCATTTGCGGTAGTGTATGAATATTAAAAAATACACACAAAAGTAGATGTGTATAAAGGTCTACAAGCCTCCCATGAATGGGAAATGAAGACTATGGACTGAGACATTCAATGGACCTCTCAAGAACATCTAACCATGAAGTTATTCTCGGACCTCAATGCCCTACGAGTTTGGTGAGAAGAAAAGAACAAGAGGAGGCAGTATACCCCAAGGCAGTTGGCCCGATAGTCGAGGATGGAAAGAGAAGGTAACGAAAGGAAGCCATAGACCAGGAGGAGATTGCATCCCAATGGTTAAAAGATTTAACAAGTTCTTCAATAAGAACCATAAAAGAAACAAGGGTGAAACCTCTAGGAGACATTCGGCTCCCTCTAAGTCGAGGAAGATAGGCCACTAAGAGTGAGGCATCAAATGGTTGAATATCGGAGTGATAACTTGAAGCAGAAAGAGGCGATCAAAGAGTTGAGAACTGTGTGTTGGAATTGTAGACAACCAGGACAACTGCGATTGATTGTTTCTATTCACCGATCCCATAAATATAGGAATGAAGAGAAAAAAAATGTCTTGAAGAAAGAAAACTGCAGGAAAAAGAAGAAAAGCGTGTTGGTTCTTTGAGGCATTTGAAAGTCTAAAGCGACGGACTCGGAGAGTAGTGGTGACTACTCAAGTGACTCGAAGAAGAAGGCCAGTCTTCCTTATGGCTAAAGAAAAGATTGATGGCTCGGAAGATACTTCTAAAAATAATAAACAGGCAAGTGCACTTTCGTTTATAGCAATCTTTAGCGGTATCAGTGTCATTTCCACGGGACTATGAATCACTAGTAATTACCGTCTTTTTATTATCTAGCCTACAAATTAGCCAAATTGTTTGTTGCAAAATAAAAATAAAAGAAAAGAAAATAAAAGTGGAAGAGGCAACTAAGAACACGAAGGATATTAGATCTGCTGGATTAGAAGATGATGGATATAAATGTCTTGGATATGAATTCCTCTAGAGCGTCTTTGTGATTTTACCAAAATGAATACAACCATAACCATTAAGTTTTAACCATCCCTTAACATATTTTCATGCTTCATGGACCGTAGCATTCTAAATTAAGTTAAACCCTGCAGTCGGCGCGAATAACTCCTAACCTCAAGTTGATTAAGCGAAATCTCTTTAGCTAAAACCCCAGAGTGCATAATGATTTGTGAATTCCCATATTAGGTTTGACCACTGTCCAGGAAGATTTATGTAAATCTATATCTAGGATTGCATGCAACTCCTTTCACTTATGTTGGTTCTATTTCACCATGAATCTCGATTTCCGTGAAAAATAAACTTGAATCGATATTAACGCATATACGGTCGAATAAACAAGCATAACATAAGCGACTCGCATAAAAGCATAAGAAAATATATTAAAACATTCAAACCAATAAGCGCAAATAAGTTCTAGGGTTCATCACATTCAAACACTAGCGATTTAACTGCGTGATGGATTTGAGAATGAAAACAACAATTAAACAAAGGCTTCTTTAAATCAACATGAATCTTGAAGTTAAAACTTCCAAGCCAACATAAGACTCCCCTGTTGGAAGTATGATGATGAAGTGGTGGAGTTAAATGCTTCTTCTCGCGGCGATATTCAATCCTTGTGCCTTAGCACCTCTCCGTAGTGATCCAAGCCTTCTAACTCTCTTCCTCACCACAATATGTGTTTCTCTCTCCAAAATATGGACTCTCATCTCAAAAATCGATTTTCTATATGCAGCCCGAATGAATATCTCTTTCAACCGCTCTTGGCTTTTATAGACATTATTTTGGAGAAAGTATTCCTTAATAATGATCTTTTGATAGTTTAATGCTCAAATTTATGAGTTGGGTTATTAGAATCATTATTTTCATGTGATCATGTGGGAAAATAAGGAATTAGTGCAACAAAATGAGGTGTAAATGTGTTCAAAAGTGATCAAAAAGCTTGGTAGATGACCTTTTAACAAATTCCACGAGGAAATTGATGCTTGAAAATGTTCGAAACACGCCCATGTATGCCCCGGCAGTCCAGGTTGTCTGTTTTTATTGTGCGGGAAATCGAGGATAACATGGTCGTGCTTCCCAGACACGGCATGGCGGTGTCTCTGCAGATCTGACTGTGTTGGGGAACACGGCGGGGACGTGTTGGTGGCTATTTTTGTACAAAATGTTTGAGTTTTTGCTCCCGGTGGAACACGGTCATGTTGCCCGACACCCCACCCATGTTGGTCCAAAAGGCGAAGAAATGGCGCGTTTGGCTTGGGATTTCAAAGCATTTTTGCATCCTTAAACCGGTATGTTTGACATGAATCCATAATTAGAATTCACTAAAATTAGCCACGAATGCTCAATCTACACCAATAAAACCACCTCGCGTTAGTATGAACAATATCTGATCAAAAACTAAGAAACTAACAACAAAATAACTCAATTTCTACTCGAATACATACATAAAACATGCATAAAAGACCAACATCAAACCACCTCTAACTTAGAACTGCTTGTCCTCAAGCAAAACATAAAAAATATCTTAAGGGATTGATACATCACAATACACAAAGAAGATCTTTTTCTCAAAACATTGAACAAAAGCGAGTCAAATTCTTAGCCCTCACAACAAAAATTAGCCATTAAGTAAAAACATAGGTTTTCAAGAGATCGGCTTGTCAAGAAAAGCGTAAATCAACGGGCATTATTTAGACTTGAAATCATCACTCACAAATCTTGATAGTTATGAACAAGCTTCAATTCAATAACGCCATGAAATCTGATGAATTCAATAGGTCATTGTAGTTATTCCACTAGTCATATAACCAAGCTTCTCGAACTTTCTTGGAATGAGAATTCAAGGAATATACATTCTCTTTTTTTTTTCGTTTTTTAGGACCTTTAGAGGCATGCTTCCACTAGGTTTATATTTTGAATTTAGTTCAAACACTCTAGGATGGTTTCCCGTACTCATATTCGTGTCGCCGTTTTACGTAAAAGACAAACATGGGGCTCATGAATGCTCACAGTTCTAAGCAACAACAAATAGAGGAGTATAACCTCGATTGGTCCTTTTTTTGCTTTTCTTTTCTTTCTTTCTTTTTTATTTTATTTTTTTTTTTTTTATTTTTTGCTCTTTGGCTTGGTTTAACAAGCCCAGCCACCACTAATAAATCAAAAAGTTCTTGGACTTTCATAGGCACAAAAATCGTCATATATGTCTTAACAAATCAAGTATCATAGTGTTAGAAGTCTCATCTAAATTCAACCCACATCGTAAGTCGATCTATTCAAGAAAATCAATTGCTTTGCATTTAAAAATACAATTATAAAAATTAATTCATGTGTAATTTGGCCAAGTTATTGACTAACAAATACTCGATTTATTTCATTGAAAAATCATATCTTCCGTCAACAAATTGAAAATAAATGGCAAACACACAAGCATTCCAAAAAGAAAAATTCTAACAAGCATGCAATCACATCACTCCAACTTAAAGATTCACATTGTCACTCAATGTGAGAAAAGATGACGAGACACAAAATACACAAAAACAAAGCCCAAAAAAAGAAAAGGAAAAAAGGAAAGAAAGCGACTTCTGAGAGTGAAATCGATGCGGGCGACCATTGAGAATTTGTTTAGTCTAGGTATTTCAGGCATATGCATATCTAACACGAATTTGCAACAAAAACTTCGAATATTGTGAAAGCACAAATTTGCTCAAGTAAGATAGAGGTGATACCAACACCCACCAAAATATCCAATTATTGAATTATGACTCCTAACAACCTATGACTCAAATAAAAAAATAGAAAACAACAAACTATCGGGTTGCCTCCCGGTCAGTAACTTTCTTTATAGTAAATGCAGTGGACAACATCACACTTATTGTGGAGGTTTGTCAGCGAATTGGTCTAATATTACTAAGTAAAGTTTCATGTTCATACGAGTTTCACATTACGCCCAAACAAGATAAAAAAATTAAAAAAAAAACAAAAAATTTAAAAAAAATGACTAGATTAATAAAAATAAGGTGTTCTAATATCCACGAGTCCCAAACAATGCGCAAAAACTTGATGGCTCGGAAAACTACTTCTCAAAACAGCTAGGCAAGTGCACCTATTGTTTATAGCAAAAATGAGTATCAATTGTCATTCCCACGAGGATTATGAATACTAGTAATTACGCAGTCTTTTTTTTATCTAGCCTACAAATTAAGCCAATTGTTTGTTGCAAAATAAAAATAAAATGAAAGAAAATAAAAGGGAAGAGGCAACTAAGAACCACGAAGGATATTAGATACACTCAGTTAGAAGATGATTGATATAAATGTGCTTGAATATGAATTCCTCTAAAGCGTCTTTGTGATTTTACCAAAATGAATATAACCATAACCACGAGTTTTAACCATCCAACATATTTTCATGCTTCGTGGACGTAAGCATTCTAAATTAAGTTAAACCCTCTGTGACGAATAACTCCTAACCTCAAGTTGATTAAGCAAATCTCTTTCTAGTTAAAACCCCAAAGTGCATTAATGATTTGTGAATTCCCATATTAGGTTTGACCCTGTCCCAGGAAGATTTATGTCGTCTATATCTAGGATTGCATGCAACTCCTTTCAACTTATCTTTGGTTCTATTTCATCATGTATCTCTCGATTTCCCGAGTGAAAAATAAACTTGAATCAATATTCTTGGCGTATACCAATTGAATAAACAAGCATAATATAAGCGGCTCGCGCATAAAAGCGTAAGAAAATATATTAAAACATTCAAACCAATAAACACAAATAAGTTCTAGGGTTCATCACATTTTAAACACTAGCGATTTAACTCATGATGGTTTGAGAATGAAAACAACAATTAAACAAGTTTCTTTTTCGAAATCAACATGAATACTTGAAGTTAAAACTTCCAAAGCCAACATAAGACTCCCTGTTGGAAGTATGATGATGAAGTGGTGGAGTTAAGTCTTAACTTCTCGGCGATATTCAATCACTTGTGCCTTAGCGCCTCTCCATGGTGATCAAGCCTTCTAACTCTCTTCCTCACCACAATGTGTTTCTCCTCTCCAAAATATGGATTGTCATCTCAAAAATCTTATTTTCTATGTATGTGAATGAATATCTCCTTCATCCCACACTCTTTGCTTTTATAGACATTATTTTGGAGAAAGTATTCTTAATAATGTCATATTTTGATAGTTTAGTGCTCAACATTATGAGTTGGGTTGTTGGAATCATTATTTTCATGTGATCATGTGGGAAATTAAGGAATTAGTCGCAACAAAATGAAATTTATAAATGTGCTCAAAAGTGATCAAAATGCTTGGTAGATGACTTTTTAACAAATTTCACCCCAGAAATTGATCTTTGGAAAGTGATCCGAACACGCCCGTGTCGCCCCCGAGAATGGTTAGGTGTCTTTGTTTCATTGTGCAAGAAGTTAGGATAACATGGCCGTGCTTCCCAACATGGCATGGTAGTGTCTCTCTGAACACGACCGTGTTGGGGAACACGGCTAGTCGATGTCAATTTGTTTTTGTACAAATTTTTGAATTTTCGCTCCGGTGGAACCGAAGGCCGTGTTGCCCGACACCCCACTGCCCGTGTTGGACCAAAGGCCCGAAATAGCTTTGGCTTGGGATTTGGCGTTTTTGCATCCTTAAACCCCGGTATGCTTTAACATGAATCCGTAGTCCGAAATTCACTAAAATTAGCCTCGTATGGTCAATCTACACCAATAAAGCACCTCACGATGTTTGAACAATATACAATCAAAAACTAAGGAAACTAACAACAAAATAACTCAATTTCTACTCAAATACACACATAAAAATGCATAAAAATCTTATCAAAGATCGAGCGGATCGAAGATGAGGTACACTCAACTTTCGTCTCATTGAGTTAGTGATAGTGATTTTGATACACACACTTCATCACCAGCGATCTTTATGATTGATTAGGAAAAACTCACGGTGACTAAGAAAGTGAGTACTACGGAGTCACATAGGCAGTGAGGACCAAAAGTTGAAGGTTGAAAATGCGAGGTCATAGCGAGTTAGGCTTTTGCTATAGAAAAGAGGGGAAAAGGATCTCAAATATGGGATTGCCTCGTTTACAAAGGCATCGAATCATTGGATGATCTTATCATGAGTTAAAGAGTGTGGAGATAAAACGAGGCATAGGATTTAATTCCTTTGTGCCTTTGTCGAACTCGAAGTGATTTTGGAAAAGGATCTTCAAGCAATGAAGCATCTTAAAAATCGAAACACCAATGTTGCACCCAGCATTCCTCTAAGCACAATCACAAACAAAGCTGGACTTGGACATAAAGGGAAAGAGAAAACAACTTGATTGAGTATCTTTGAGACAACGAGAACAAATCCAGCGAGTTCCTTAGTAAACTCGAAGCTCCCAAATTCTATGTGAAAGCGGGGCAGAGCTACCAAAACCAGGAAGTTTCATCGAGAGAAACACGTGATGGGAATGGTAGAAACTATCAAGCTATGCTGATTGTAATAATGTGAAACATCGGACAAAAACCTATGGAATACAAGCCGGATGGCAAGACCTAAAAGCTCGGCAAAGGTCATTCCAAAAGCGAAAAAGAGCTATTATCGTACACATTTGCACCCAGCTACACTACTCGAAAATTATCTTATCCCAAGAAAGCAATTGCTAAAACAAACACACAATCTGGGACAAAAGGAAACGATTTATGCGAACTAAAACTCCCAAGCAATTTGCTAATGTGCACTATGATTATGGCAGCGATAGATGGCAACCTCTTAGAAGTCGAGTCCTTTGGCTATAGGTTGGTTGGATCATCTTAAACCAACCGCTCGAGGACCCGAGTCAATTATGGGTACCTTGTACATGGATAGGGGATGTTCGGACATATGACAAGAAACAAGAAAAAACTGTCAAGATTAAAGGACATTAGAGGTGCAAAAGTCATATTTGGAGGAAATGAAGCTCCCGGGAAATCAAAGGCACAAGATCCATCAAGAAAGAATGGATTGGAAATCACGGATGTTGCATATGTTGAAGACTTCAACTTTGCTAAGCGTCGGTAACTCATGACAAGGGCTACAATGTTAGATTCAATATGGGGTGTTCCGGATCAAAGATGTTGAATCAAATGAAATAGTGTTGCAAGGATGAGGCAGGAAGAATATGTATGTGGTAGATTGGTCTCTTTCTACACAGCAGCAATGACGGTTGCAAAGAAAGCTGCATGAGTCGAGTTGGTTTGTGGTATAAATAGGTAGTCACTTTGAACTTCAAGACAATCAATAAGCTTGCAAGGAGTCGTCTTGTCGAAGGATTGCGGATTTCGGTGTACAGAGTAAAGTGTATGTGATGCATGCGGATGGGAAAGCAAATAAAATCTTCATTGAGGATAAGCCACCCCTTCTTCAACAAGGATATTGCATCTGCTTGCATATGGATCTATTTGGTCGATTGAACCCGGCCGGAAGCATAATTGGAAAGAAATACACCCTTGTGGTTGTAGATGATTACTCGAAGATATACATGGACAATCTTAATTGTGTAAAAAAGAAAAAACTTTCGCGAGAAGTTACCTCGGTGATGAAAAAGAGTTCAAAATGAAAAGAGGCAAACCATTATAAAGATAAAGATCGTGAGGGAAGCGGTTTGTCAATGGGATAATAACTTCGATGTTGTGTTGAAAATGGTATTGCTCATGAATTATACTAAGCAAAGAACTCCGCGTTGAGAATGGAGCGTTTGAAAGAAGGAACAAAACTATCAAGGAAAAGTACCAAGGACCATGTTAGGCGAAGATGGATTACTGAAATTTTTGAAATTTGAAGCGTTAACACGTAATGTTATACTCAAAATAGATGCATGATAAGCAGGGCGATTAACCAGGACTCCACATGAGATTTGGAGCGGGAGAAAGCGAAATGTTGGATCTTGAGAATAATTGGATGTAAATGCTTCATCCATAACAATGATATAGATAACTTGAAGGCTTTTGATGCTAAAAGGTGATGAAGATATCTTTTGGGACACTTTCGGTGAGGAAGCAAAGCTGTATAGATCGATCTTGAACAAGAGGACTATTTTCCCGGAGAAGAATCTATCCATGTGGTTTTGATGAACCTAATGTGAATGGAGAAGACATTGAAGGAGTAAAAGGCGACAATTGAATCGACCAACTATACGAAAAGAATCCTTATGTTTAAGGATAAGAGCAATCAACCCGGATGAAGAAGAGATAGTTGAATCTCAAAGATAGTAGAAAATGCTACAGTGAATGAATATGAAAAGAAGCTTTCCAAGACAACTTAAGCTGCGAGGCAGGCGAGATCCAATGAGACTTACTCCAACTTTGATGTGAGATGGGCGAGAGACCATCCACGAGTTAGTTATTTGGAGATGTTAGAGATGGCATAAGAACTAGATCGAGCATAACATGAAGCGATGTTCCTTGTTTTATTTCCCCGAATAGAGCCTAAAGATGTGTCTCAAGTATTGGATGACACACATTGGATTAGTAAATTAAGAAGAGCTTTGAATCAGGTTTGAAAAAAAAAACAAAGTATGGGAATTGGTGCAAAGGCCAACCCATCAAAATGTTATTGGCACAAAATGGGTTTCGGGAACAAGATGAATGAGGAAGGATCGTGGTGAGAAACAAAAGCATTGGTAGCGAAAAGTCTGCGCAAGATGAGGGTATAAATTTTGATGAAACGCTTTGCTCATGTTGCAAGATTGGAAGTAATAAGGATGTTTCTTGCTTATGTTGCACATAAGGATGTTTTTAATGACTATTGAGATAAGGTATATAAGCTCAAAGAAAGCATTATATGGATTGAAACAAGCACCAAGCTTGGTATGATACATTGTCCCAATTTCTAACTGACAATGGATTCACAAAGGCAAAGTTGACAGAGAACACTCTTCAGAATTCAAGATGGAGAAATATCTTGTTGTTGAATATATGTAGATGACATCATTTTGGATCATACAAACAAGAACTATGTGATAAGTTCTCAAACCTCGTAAAGAGGTAAATTTGAGATGAGCATGATGGGAGGCGACTTTCTTCCTAGGACTTCAAGTCAAGCAATTGAAGGATGGGGAAACCTTCATAAGTCGAAATATACCAGAGATTTAATGAAGAAATTTGGTATGGAAGAGAAGTCTTCGTGAAAATACCCGATGAACACATCGATCAAGATGGACATTTGATCACCGAAGCAATACGTAA
>JABTTQ020003362.1:0-112178 GCA_016081115.2 Rehmannia glutinosa | reverse complement strand
GGCGTACTTCGTTTCAATTTACGTATTGCTCCGATCACACGTCAGAACGAAACTCCATTGCAGAGCAAGCAACTTGAGGCGTATAATTACTTGGGATGAGCAACTCTTTTCCTTGAACTCAATTTCAATTGATAATCCTTGGTTTGCGATTTTGCTAGTATCTTGCGGAAAGGTTTTACCGAAAAGTGACCCATCAACAAAAGAAGAAATTCTTTTCGGATCTCAACTTATTATATTTGGGACGATCCCCACCTCTTCGAATTTGTGCGGATCAAATCATCGAAGATGTGTCAGCACTTCTGAAAGCGATCTCCATTTTGAATCATTGTCACAAAGGACCCTTGCCGGTGGAAACTACTATCAAGCGAATACCAACACGAAAGGTCCTTGAGTCGGGCTTTTGTTAGCTGCACTTTTCCAGCGCAAAGCGGTATGTTGAAACTTGTGATAATTGTCCAGCGAGGGGAAATATTTCTCGAAAAAATGAAATGCCCCAAAAGCGGTATTCTTGTTTGTGAAATTTTTGATGTTTGGGGGAATATTGATTTTATGGGACCATTTCTGCGTCTTTTGCTTGATAAATACATTTTGGTAGCGGATTATTTACGATATCAAATGGGTAGAGGCTCAAGCACCTAAAAATGATGCTCGAGTGGTGGTACATTTTCTCAAAAAACTTTTTACCCGATTTGGTACTCCTGACCATCATTAGTGATAGAGGCACTCACACTTTATATGATCAATTTGACAAAGTGTTAAAAAAGCGATATGGTGTCACATCACAGGTCGCCACACTTTATCACCCTCAAACTAGTGGTCAAGTTGAAGTGTCAACATGAATTAAAAGAATTTTGGAAAAAATGGTTGGACACTCTAAAAGGATTGGTCCCTCAAGCTACGATGCCCTTTGGGCTTATAGACGGCTTTCAAAACGCTAATAGGGACTCTCCATCCAGGCTCGTTTATGGTAAGGCGTGTCATTTAAGTGAGCTTGAACCACAAGCCTTTTGGGCTATTAAAATGTAATATGATTTGTCAAGTGCATGAGATAACCGTTTATTACAGATTAACAAATTCGAAGAATGGCGAAATTGGCATCACGAGACTCGAGAATTTACAAAGAGCGAACAAAGCGATGGCATGACAAAGCGCATTAAGCAAACAAAATTTCAACCTGGTGATCAAGTGTTACTCTTCAATTCCAGGCTACGACTATTCGGGTGAGTTAAAAAATCCGGTGGTCGGCCATTCCTTTTTACTCAAGTGTTCCCTTAGGGACTATTGAAATCACGCACAAGGAAATGGGAACATTAGGAAACGGACATCGTCAAAGCTTTATTTTAGGCGCCCATCGATGATAGTTATCGAATTCCATCGCGTCTCAGCGACCCCAAAATACACCACACGAGTAAGAGGTAAAGCGAGGTCCCGGCTATCGGCGTTAAGGCGCTATCAGGAGGCAACCCGGTATTTTGTGTGAATGTAAAAAAAAAAAAAAAAAAAAAAATTAATAAAAACCCTGGCCTGGCGTGTTTATCTTGTGGCCAGTGTTCGTCGATCAATTGTGAACACGCTTAACATGTTCTTCCAACTCTTCCAGGTCATGTTGGTAGATCAGCGCGAAAAAGCGGCTGGCGTGTTTTAAAGCCCGTTTTTAATTCATAAAAAAATTTGGGTGAAAAACTTCATCTGAGAACACGGCCGGGCGTGTTAATTAACTGCCGTGTTGTTTAATTTGAAAAAAAATATATATATATAATATATTTTTGGAGTGAAGAAAGGCCAAATGTCCGAACCGCGGCATGGGCGTGCGTTAAATAACTACGACGTTTTAATCTGAACAAAAAATAGGAGTTCGATTTTGACCCTAATTTCTTCCCAAACCCACTTTTTTTCTTCTTCCTTTCTCCCCTTTTCTCAAACTCCCACCCAAAATCACTACTTTTTTCTTTTCTTCCAAAATCTTAACCCACACCACACACACCCTCTTCACACATGCGGCTCTCATCTCTTCCTCCTCACAATGTCTTCAAGGTATGTGTTGCTCTTCTCTTCTTCTTTTCCTTTCAATTTCCAATTTTGATTTGTTTAAATTGCATATTTATGTTGTTGTGAAGATTATCCTATGTTGTAGTTAGCAATTCATGAATTTGTATTGCCAATTTTTCATGCCTAAAAATTGAACGGTAGTAAATTAAAATTTGATAGTTTATTATTAATGGTAAAAATCATGAATTTTTTATGACATATTTGTGAATTCCTTGTGAGTGTAATGAGTTTGTTTGTGGTAATTTCTTGGTTCGTGGGTAATGATGAGAAATTAATCTTGTGATGTTTTTTATCTTGCTAAAATTAGGAATTGGTCATTTGTTCTCGATTTTTGAACTCAATTTGAAAAGGCTAGACTTTGGAGTCATATGATTAATTAATGTTCCTAAATTGTTGTTGAGATATCTTTGTTTTAGTTGAATTACTATTATTGAGATGTTGTTGAAAAAGTGGATGTTTGTTGAATCATTGTTTACGAATGAGTGTATAGCTTGTAAAGATGGATTCTTTTGAATAAAGGTGTTGATATGGTGGAATTTTAAAAAATTGATGCTTTTTCATGCCTGGATATTGTCTATGTTCTTAGAATGGTTTTTCACGTTGCTATAAGTTTATGTTGACATAGGAATCCTGTGTCGAAACGAAGACGCACCGGGTGATGCTTCATCCTCCGCGCCCCACACACGGCGGTCGCCGAGCCATTCTGCACGACTCCACCGGTCCCTACCAACCCGCTTGGTATATCTTTCGAGATAACATCGCAGCTCAATACTACTCACGCCTCGCCCAACGCCAGATCATTAACAATTATTCTTCCGTGAGCAACCTGCCCCTGGATGGGCTCGTCATAAGTGATGATGTGGATTGGATGTTCAATCAACTTGGGTGGGGCTATTTCATAATCTAGCCACACCCGCTAACATCCATCTCACATTAGAATTTACGAGTTCCTATGACACCGGAAGGAGATTACTTGGTGACACGCCGAAGAAGGACGAATCGCTTTTGCTCTTGATAATGATCACCAACTCACGTTGTGCACTTTAATTTTATCTATGATTTACCCACAAATGGAGTTGCGTATAAAGCCATTGGGGGTTAAAGTGATAGACAATTTTGTAGCAAATTACGCATGAGCTGGAATATAATCCTTGCTTCATCAAAATCTCATGCATCAATCCCATACGCCTCGCTATATCCATCGGGTGCTCTAAAGTACCTTTATTTGGCCGAGGCGAAAGCAGGAGTCTTCCAACTTGACGAGCTCTCTATTTTCTATGGTCAATGGTGAATTCTTTTGGGCGACCGCGGGTTCTCTATCTCGACATTTTCGAAGTGAAGCGAGAAAAACCGAGGTAAAATCGTCATTGGTGGCCTTATTACTCCTATCGCCACCCATTATGGTTATAACTTTTCCTTGAGGACTTGAGCAAGCCCTAGACCAACCCGGATCGACTTTGAATCTTGTATTGCTATGGGGAATGATTCAACGGAGCGGATGGGTTATGCTTAAGGTTCAAAATACGATTACACACGTCCATTGCTGATCCTTTCTCGCACTTCTCGTTCGGAGACCGGACAGTTGGAAAGATGATGTACCCACGCGTGATAACCTGGATGCGTTCGATACCCGCACTTTGCCCGGCCCCTATCAAAGTGAGGAACCCGACATTGATGCTCCTGGCGTCACAACCGCAAGGCACCACGAAGCGACCATCGGCCCTGTGGATCATAATAGATCTCTTTCTCCACGCCATTTTATTGAGCAAATGGAAAGCGAGCTTTATTGGATCGCCAGGAAATGATGACGCAACATTGCCGCTGAATTGAAGAGCGACAACAACAATTCTTCATGAATCTTCAACAAAGAACAACAACAATATGACCAACACGGCGGAGTCTATTTTGCCATGATGGATCGTATCCAACAATGGCATATTTCAAGCAAGGACATTTCCCAGCCTGATGAAGGTGGTATTTTCTTGTTTTGCATTTTTTTAACGCCTTCTAATCTAGGCCCGTATCACATCTCCTTCTTCACATTGGGGACAATGTGACCCTTGAAAGTTGAGGTGAGATTTATCGATATTTGGATAATTTTTTTTATTTTTAATTATTTTGTGTGGGATTCGTTTTTAATTAATTTAATAGGATGTTTTATGCACTTTAAATCTCTTGCAAATAAACATGAGATATTTCTTTTTACAATTCGATAAGTTGTTTGTGAATTTGTTTTAACAATTTTTCTCCAGAAAAGTCATCTTTTGAACTGCGAATCGCCAAAATGTTTTAAGCCAGAGTGTGACTACAGTAAAAGGATTTTAATTTGGCCAAAAAGAGTTTAATGTCATGAAAATAGTTTGGATTTTGCTTAAAATTAGATACTTTGTGTCATGATCGTTGGAGAAATCATTATTAGGTTAAAAAAATATATATATATATATATATATATATATTTTATAAAGGACAAATCGAGTTATACTCCTACTTGTTGCTTGCCAGTAACTAGGAACATTCATGAGCCCCATGTTTGTCTTTTTACGTAAAATGCAGCAAGACAAATATGAGTATGGGAAACCACCCTAGGAAAAAATTGGAAATTGCATTGGAAAATTTAAGTAATGGTATTTATGTCGAAAAAAAGTTTCTAAATATTTAATGCGCATACTTAAAAAAAAACCGAGTTTACGAATATTTTTGTTGTATTTGTATGTATCTTCCTAGGAAGATTAACATTTGTGATTTGACCTTTTATGATTAAGCGATTCCATTCATCATAATATTTGTGTTAACAAATTATTTGAATCAAAAACATCATTGGCTCAATCGGGGAATAAAAAGGTTAGCGATTTCTTCCCAACATGTAACGCCATTGTGAAAATAGATACCTCATTTGTTTTATAGATAACTCCATCTTCATTTTAAAAATGCTTGAGGACAAGCAAAATTTACAATTGGACGGTTTGATAAGTGCATTTTTGTTCACATTTTTTTAAAAATCTTTTTAGATAATTTCTCTAACTTTTTGGTTCATTAATCAATAAAATCAAGAGAAAAATCACATTGGCTTGTTTTGAATGATGAAGGCTTGAGATTCTTTGTTGTCAGAATTTATCCGTATGATTCGTGTAACTTTTAAAGAAACAAAAGTCTAAAAAGAAATAAAAAATCTCGTTATATTTAAATATTTAAAATGTGTTGGAAACATGGCCATGCTTGAAAGGAAGAAAAACAAGAGATAAAGATAAAATATAAATGCTTAAAGCAATAATGTTTCCTATCGTAAATCATCAAAACACGCCCAAGCCCAGAAAGACTGCGGAAAATCCCATTTTAAGAAAACAACGGCTTTAACTTAATGTTTATAAACAGCCGTGTTAAATCACAAGTGAACCACGGCTATATCCGTCTTTTAAAAAAGCGATGGCCGTGTTTCTCTCAATCAACAAATTTTCTTCTTTGGTAAATAATGGAGACTTTTGCTTTTTGACAACCTTTGATCTACTTTTTCACACAAATCTACTGCTTTTATTTCATCCCTCAATTTATCGTTTTGTTAATGAGTTCAACTAACTAACCATGATAAAGAATGTCTATGTATCACATCCTTCAGCAACAAGACCAAATGTCACAATGATTCAAACAAGCATGAAAATTTTTATTTGGTATTTCCATGAGATGGTCTTTATAAAAGTTTGAGTTGAAGTCATTCATGTAATGTAATATTCATTCATATATTCATTGTGTTTAACATTTTGAGTGGAATTGGGATCAAGATCTTGGAGGTAAGCTTGATGCCATTGGAGAAGAAGGCTTGGATCAACATCATCTTATCAAAGGAAGAAGTCATTGAAATTTTGAGAAAGATAAATGATAATTTACCAAAGAATTTATTCTTTTGTCAAAATCATGGTAGCCTAAACTACTAGTGTTTGAATGTAATGAACTTCAATAGAATGGATTTGTGATTAAAGGTTTTGTATCATTTTTACAACGAGTTTATCGGGTGATATTTGTGATTCACTTATCTCTTTTATTTCAGACAAGTTGATATTTCAGGTATAAATTTGATATTTATTCTCAGGATAATCGAACATTTATGGTAAAGAACTTATCTCGTGAAAATATTGCATTTGCAATCCCTAGATATAGGATGACATAAATCTTGCACATTAGGGTCAAACCTAATATTAAAATTCATAAATCGTTATAATACAATTTTAGAATTTAACTGAAAGAGATTCCAGAATAATCAACTTGGAAATTAGGAGTTTTAACCCAAAGGTTTAACTTAAATCGGGAATTTCTGATCCACATAACATGAGATTTTTAAACGAGGTTGGTTTTGCTTAAGGGCTTATGGTATTTTTATCTTGATTGAAGCTCACTAGTGTAAACATTCTAGAGGGATTTACATTAAACACTTTCTATCTCTTTGCTCCATCTCTGATCTATTTTTATGCATTTCTCCCCAATGCAATTAACACTAATTCTCTGAGCCATTTTCCATTTTAACAAACAAAACTTTGGGTGTACTAGATTAGATAACAAAAAGACCGGTAATTATTAGTCAAAACAGTCCACAATATAGACTGGTATATACGCTGATAGGTCTGTTCGCCATTATTCGATATTTGGGAACCAATGACAGTTTTAGAGATTTATTATAACCATGCTCATTTAGCGAATTGTCATTTAGATGAAACAATATTTCCATTCTTGCAAAGGGGACATGGATAAAGAATGTATATTCCAAAATGATAAACAAAAGTTGAATCTTTATGAAGTAGTAACAAATATTTGTGTGGAGTGATGATTTCATTTTTGTTCACATTTTTTTAACCTTTTAGATAATCGATTTTGAAAATTGTGTTTTTAGTTCATTAATCAATAAAATCAAGTAAAAATCACATTTACTTGTTTTGAATGATTGAAGAAAAAAATCTTGAAGTTTTAATTTATTGAATCATTTTTGATTTAAAATTTTACGAACAAAAACAAAGTCTAAAAAGAAGGTGGTTTGAAGACTCAATTGCGGCATGAACACACCCCTAGTATGATTTAAGGAAACATGGTTAGTTTCATAAATTTTGATTATCGCAAGTTCCAAAAAACTTTTATTGGTGTAATTGATGATTTGGAGGCACCTTTGGTGAATTTTGGAGAGACGTGGTTTCATGTCAAAACATCACAGGGGGTTTACGGATGCAAAACACTCAAAATCCGCCTAAACCATCATCTCGAGCACACCCGTCAAACACCGGAGTGTGTTTTTAAGCAAACACGTGCTTTTAAAGTTAAAAAGCCAATTTTTCGGCCCACGTACCCACACGGCCAGGCGTGCTTTTCAAGCACGTCAGCCGTGTTCTCCAAAAAAACAATTTTTCTTCTTTTGGGCGTGCTTTTCGTGGAGACTTTGCTTTTGACAATTATGGAACTTTCCCCTTTTTGCATCTTGTGGCCTTTTATCTCCAATTGTCATGTGGACATTTTGATGCCAACTCAACCTAATGGAAGTGAGTATGTGTCATGTGGACACAATGATTCAACCAACTCAACCATGAATGTGCACACAATGATTCAACTAACAAGCATGGAAATGGAGCATTTGTTAATTGGTGTTCTTTCACAAAATGGTTTTATAAAAGCCAAGTTTGAGTTGGAAATTAATTCATGTAATATTATTCATAGAGATTCATTGTGTATTCATTCATACTTAGAAAATATTCATTGTGTTTAACATTTTGAGTGGAATTGGGATCAAGAGGTCTTGGAGGAGTAAACTTGTAGCAACAATGGAGAAGAGGCTTGGATCAACATCATCTATCAAGGAAGAAGTCATTGAGATTTTGAGAAAGATAAGTACACCATGTTTACAACACTTAAATCTTTTTGTAATTTATTCTTTTGTCAAAATCATGAGTAGCTAAACTTCTAGTGTTTGAATGTAATGAACTCTAGAATGGATTTGTGATTGGGTTTGTATGTTTTAATAAAATTCTCATGTCTTGTGATTCACTTTATATCATGCTTTAGTGCATTCAAGTTACTATTTCCCCGTATATTAATTTGATATTTATTCTCATCGATATCCAGAGATTTATGGTGGAAAAACTATATAATCGAAAAGGTTGCATACGATCTAGATATAGGGCGACATAAATCTTCAAATTGAGGTCAAACCTAATAACAGAATTCCATAAATCGTATATAATGCAATTTTGGGGTTTTAACTAGAAAGAGATTTCAGTTAATCAACTTGAGATTAGGAGTTTTCGCCTTGAGAAAGGGGTTTAACTTAAATCGAAATTTCTACGGTCACATAGCATGAGATTTTATTAAAAGAGGTTGGTTTTTTTGCTTAAGGGCTTATGGTTGTATTTTTATCTTGATTGAATCACAAAAAACATTCTAGAGAGGATTTACATTCAACACATTTCTATCTCTTGATTTCTCATTCTACAATCTATTTTTATTTGATTTCTTTTTGTAAGTTGCAATTATCTTAAATTCTCTATTTTTCATTTTCCATTTTAACAAACAAAACTCTGAAAATTACTAGATTAGATAACAAAAAGGCAGGTAATTATTAGTACTTATAATCCTCGGTGGGAATGGCTTTTTCGGTGCTCAATAATCATGCTACAAAGCGATAGGTGCACTTGCCTATGGTTTTCTAGAGTAACACGAGCCATCAAGTTTTGGCGCCGTTGCGGGGATTGTAATATTAAGAACACCTTATTTTTGTTAATTTAATCATTTTTTATTTTCATTAATTGTCTTTCTAGGTATCTATCTTTGTAAGTCTTGGATTATACTTATCCTCCTTGTTTACCATAGTGTGCATACTGCGTCGCCGAATTTGGAAATGCGAGACGCCGGTAGCAACCTGAGAGGAAAGTATTGTCTGAATCACGAGGAGGATACTAAAAGCAAGGATCGATATGGCGGATGAACAACAAAGAACCATGTGCGACTTCGCCAAGCCATCTATGGGCGATGCGTCGTCTAGTATCGTGGTGGTATTTGTTGCGACCATAATTTGAAATCAAACGAATGTCATTCAAATGGTGCAACAATTTGTTCATTCGATGGCCTCTGGATGAAGATCCAATAATCATATCGCGAATTTCCTCGAAATTTGCGATACTTTCAAAATAAATGGAGTCTCCGACGATGCCATCCGTTTACGCTTGTTCCCATTTACTCTTCGGGGACGGGCTAAACAATGGCTAAACACTTTACCGAAGGAACAATCACAACATGGAGCATTATGGCAGAGAAAAGAATTCATACTAAGTAGCTTCCACCCGCTAAAACCGCACGATTGAGAATGAGATCTCTTCATTCCTCAAGAGGGACGATGAAACACCAATCGACACTTTTGGAGAGATTCAAAAGAATTGCTGCGAAAATGCCCACATCATGGTCTTCCCATTTGGATGAGAAGTCAAACATTTTACAAAGGTTGCTCATCGACAAAGCAGATGATTGATGCTGCGGCAGGGGGACATTGAACAATAAAACACCCAAGAAGCCGCCAAGATCTCATAGAAGGAATGGCCATGAATGAAACTATCAGTAGCAATCAAATGAGGAAAAATAGCAGGTCAGTGGGAGTATATAATGCGGACCCAGCGGTGGATTCCACTAATAGCCGCACAGGTCGAGCTTCGACTGAGGAAAATCGATGGTTGGCAGCTTCAAAACCACCACCACAACAAGCCTTCTCATGCGAGACTTGTGGAGGATCACACAACCGCCACGATTGCCCTCACGGCAATCGCCACATGAGCAAGTGGATTATCTAGGTAATCAATCTCGTACCACTTTCAAAATAATCCTTTGTTAACAACATAATCGGGTTGGCGTCAACACGGGAACTTTAGTTGGGAAATCAAGGTCAACAAAGAAGCTAAATCAACGAACTCCCGATTAAATGCACCTCGATTTCCAATCGAGAAAACCAAGTTTGGAGGACTTCTTGTCCAGAATTCGTCTGACAATGAAACGTTTCACGGCCACGAGAAACATCCTTAAGGAACCAAGAAGCATCCATTCGCAGCTTGGAAAATCAAATTGGTCAAATTTACCAAGAAATGATCTCCGAAAGGCCACAAGGAGAACACAGCAACAGGGCGAATCGAGGAAACGGTGAAAAGCAATTACTCTGAGGTGGAACAAAGCTGGGCAATCTACGGATCGGGAGGGGCGAACACGCCCATACAACAAAAAGAAAGGCAGGCATCAGGAAACAAAGAAAATGGTCACAGAATTCCGACCCGCACCATTAAGGTATCAGTGGATTAACGTAAGGACAAACATGACGACCAATTTAGTAGGATTCTTGGATTTATTTAAACAATTGCATCAATATTCCTTTTGTTGAAGCCACTCACGGATGCGAAATGCGAGTTCTTAAAAGATCTTCTTTCAGAATAAGAAGAAGCTTGAAGAAATATCCGTAGATGCAATTAAATGAGGAATGCTTTCGGCAATTTTAAAACAAGTTACCTCAGAAAATCAAAGGTCGGGGGTTTTCACTATTCCTTGTCATGTCGGTAATTTGGTATTGATCGGGCATTGGCGGAGTCAGGGGCTAACATTAATTTGATGCACTATGATTTATTCAAACAAATGGAGTGGGGGAGCGAAACCCAGTAAGGATGAGCACGATTAGGCGGCGGGGATCTATTAAGTATCTAGGCGTTGTTGAAGATGTTTTGGTCAAAGTGGATAAGTTATTTTCTTGTCGATTTTGTAATTCTTGATATGCATGTTGAAGTTCCTTGATCTGGGCGTCCGTTTTATGCTATTGCTAAAGCGATCGTTGGCGTGCGTGATGGCAAACTAATTTTAAGAGTCGAAGATGAACAAGTCGTTTTAAAATCGCTATATCAATGAAAAATACGATGATAAAGATGACTCTGTTTTGCTTTATTGATCTTATCGATATGGAGATAACGTTCTCACCAAGCATGATTTCTAATGAATTCTTGGAGACTTGTATTATTCGAAATGCGGTATATCGGATGAAAACCCCTTTCTTAGAGTCTGTACTCGCATTGGAGAAGCGCGCAGAGCGGCAACAGAAGAGTTCAAAAAATTGAAGAAGCTTCGCGGTGGGGCATATCAAACCATCCGTTGAGGATCCTGCTTGTTGGAGCTGAAGGAGTTACCGAACAACGGAATATGCATTTCTAGTAGGGAAACGCCAAACTCCCGTAATTATTTCCTCCAATTTATCTTCTCATCAAAAGGATAGATTTGTTGGCAATATTAAAGCGGTTATAATAAAACCATCGCTTGGAAAATCTCTCCCGATATTCAAGGGATAAATCCTTAAACTTTTTGCACTTTCGCGAAATTGATGGAGGAAAATTTCAAGCCGGTTTGTTCTACCACAGCGTCATTTAAATCGAACATGAAAGAAGGTAGTCAAGGCGGAGGTAATCAAATTGCCGATCTTTGGGCTCGTCTATCGATTTAAACGATGGTGGGTAAGTCGATTCAAGTGGTTCCAAAAAGGTGGGATAGCGGTGGTACGAAATGAAAAAGAATGACTTATTCCCGATGCGGACTGGTAGCGAGGTTGGCGAGTTTGCATCGATTAAGCGACTCAATGATGCTACTCGCAAGGACCATTTCGGCTTTACCTTTTTTATTGATCAAATCGGCGAAAGATTATCACGGTCACTTGTATTATTGCTTCTTGATGGCATGTCAGGTTATTTTGGATCCATGTAGGAGGACGAAAAGACCAACACTTGTCCCTCGGTACTTTTTGCTATCGTAGCATGCCTTCGGATTGTCTGTTCTGCCCGCTTTTAAAGGTGCATGTTTGCCTATCTTGACGAACTTGTAAGAAGATATCATGGAAGTCTTCATGGATGACTTCTACGGTTTTGGGGACTCATTTGATCTTTGTCTTGCAAATCTTAAAAAAGTCTCATTCGTTGTGAAAAAGAAACCCAGTTCTTGGTCATGGGAAAAATGTCATTTCATGGTATAAGAAGGTATTGTTTTGGGACATAAAATTTCTTGCGGGGGGCATTGAAGTTGACAAAGCGAGGTTGAGACAATTTCCAAATGCCTCCACCCACACGGTGAAAACGTCAAAGCTTTGGGGCATGCCCAGGGTTACATGGCGATTCATCAAAGATTTTTCAAAAATTGCCCGACCAGCTACTCCGCACTGGCAGAAAGGATGCGGTCTTTAAATATCAGATGAATCACCTTGAAGCATTGATACTTTGAAAGAAAAACTCACCACTTCTCCCATCATGGTAGCTCGGTTGGTCTCAACCATTCGAACTCATGTGTGATGCACGTGATTATATCAAGATGGAGCCGCGGTGCCAGGCCAGCGAAAGATCGCATTTGGAGCCCGATCTCTACGAGAGTAAAAACAAATCTAGCTCGGTCGATTACACAACTACGAGAAAGGAGTTACTTGCGGTAGTTTTAAGCTAACTGACAAATTTCGCTCATATTTGATCCTATCCAAAAGTCATTATCCCCTATCTGAATCCACCTCTGCCTTGTTATTTGCTTAATCAAGTGATGCGAAACCACGATTGGTCGATGGGTACTCTTCTCCCGAGTCGATGTGGAAATCAAAGATAAGCAGGGTGCGAGAATCTAGCCGCGATCACTGTCAAGGCTTGAGCACTCGACACCGTTAATCAACACAAAGGACATATCAAAGATTCTTTCCGGGGATGAGCAACTCTTTTCCCTTGAACTCGATTTCAATTGAAGTAATCCCAACTTGGTTTGCGATTTTGCAAATTATCTTGCAGGAAAGGTTTTACCTAAAGGGTGACCCATCAACAAAAGAAGAAATTCTTTGGGACCTCAAACACTATATTTGGGGCATCCCACCTCTTGAAATTTGTGCGGATCAAATCATACGAAGATGTCGCCTTACACTTGATCTCCATTTTGAATCATTGTCCACAAGGACCCACTTGGTGGACCTTTATCAAGCGAATACCAGCTGAAAGGTCCTTGAGTCGGGCTTTTATTAGCCTACATATTTCCAAAGGCGCGGTATGTTGGGAAACTTGTGATAATTGTCAGCGAGCAGGGAAATATTTCTCGAAAAAATGAAATGCCCCAAAGCGGTATTAACTTGTTTGTGAAATTTTTGATGTTTGGGGTATTGATTTTATGGGACCATTTCTGTCTTTTGGCAATAAATACATTTAGGTAGCCGTTGACTACGTGTCACAAATGGGTAGAGGCTCAAGCACCACCTAAAAATGATGCTCGAGTGGTGGTACATTTTTCTCAAAACTTTTTACCGTTGGTACTCCACGATCCATCATTAGTGATAGAGGCACTCACTTTTGTAATAGTCAATTTGACAAAGTGTTAAACGATATGGTGTCACACACCCCGATCGCCACCACTTTATCACCCTCAAACTAGTGGTCAAGTTGAAGTGTCAACGCGAATTAAAAAGAATTTTGGAAAAAAAGGTTGGACACTCTCTTTAGAGTTGGTCCTCAAACTTCGGCGATGCCCTTTGGGCTTATAGAACGACTTTCAAAACGCCAATAAGGACTACTCCATACCGAGGCTCGTTTATGGTAGGCGTGTCATTTGCAGCGTTGAGCTTGAACATAAGGCCTTTTGGGCTATTCAAAATCTTTAATTATGATTTGTCCGAGTCGCAGGGAGATAACCGTTTGTGCGGATTCGCGAACCTTCGAAGAATAAACAAGAATGACGTACAAAGGCTTCGAGAATTTACAAAGAGCGAACAAAGCAATGGCATGACAAGCGCATTAAGCAAACAAGAGAATTTCAACCTGGTGATCAAGTTATTCTTTCTTGATTCCCGACTCACTATTTCCGGTAAGTTAAAAATCCAGGTGGTCCTACTTCATTCACATTGTTACTCAAGTGTTCCCTTACGGGACTATTGAAATCACGCACAAGGAAATGGGAACATTCAAAATCTGACATCGCTTCAAAGCTTGATTTTGGGGGCACCATCGATGATAGTTATCCCAGAGATTCCATCCTGTCTTGTGACCCCAAAATACACCACACGAGGTTGAAGGTAAACAGTCCCGGTTTTAAACGGTTTTAGGGCTGTCAGGGAAGCAAAATGGTATTTTGTGTGAAAAGAATAAAAAAATTAAATATTAATAAAAACAATTGGTGAGGATCACTTACTCACGTGTTATCGATTAATCCAGGACAACCTTGGTCCGAGCTCTTCAACTCAAGGACATGTTGCTAGATCACGTATAAAGAACACGGCACGGCGTGTTTTTATAATGGCGCCGTTTTAAAATCAATAAAAAAAAAAAATTTGGGATGAAAACTCGACAAAACACGGTCGGGCGTGTTAAATTAACACATATCATATGAGTTTTAAATCAAAAAAAAAAAAAAGGGGGTTGATCCGCAGCGCATCGAACAATGATTCACGATGGAGTGCGGAAATTGAATGCACGGCCAAGTGTTGAAGGATATTAGATACAAACAAAAGTCTTGGGAGGTCCGATTTTCATCCCTATTTTCTTTAAAACCCCTTCTCGAACTTCCTTTCTCCCCCTTTTGAAACTCCTACCCCAAAATCCAATACTAATTTCTTTCTCTTTTCTTCCAAAATATTCACTCCACACCACACTTTCACATCACAAGAATCATCTCTTTCTCACAATGTCTTCAAGGTATGTGCGTTCTTCTGATTCTTCTTTTTCTTTCCAATTTCGAATTTTGATTTGTTGAATTGGTATATTTGTGTGTTGTTGTGAAGATTATCCTATGTTGCTATTAAAGGGGAATTCATGAATTTGTATTGGAAAAGATCATGCTAAAAATTGAATGGTAGGTAATTAATTTGGATAGTTGATATTAATGGTAAAATCTTATTTCTTTTTTTTATATTCGGTGTGAATTTTCCGTGAGTTTAATCCCGAGTTTGTTGTGGTAATTTTTTGGTTCTTATGGTAATTATGAGCAATTATTCTTGGATGTTTTCATCTTGCTAAATTGAGAATTGGTCATTTGTTCTTGATTTGAAGAGTTCTTGGAGTAAATATGATTAATGTTCTAAATTGTTGTTGAGATATCTTTGTTTTTGATCGAATTGCTATTATTGAAATGTTGTTGAAAAATGATGTATATTAAATCATTGTTGCAAATGGGGTGTATAGTTTTAAAGATGGATTCTTGTTGAATAAAGAGCTTGACTATGGTGGAATTTTGAGTAAATTGATGCCTTTTTCATGTTTTAGGATTCTATTCATGTCTCTTAAAATGGTTTTTCACGTTGTTGTAAGTTTATATTGACATAGGAATCCCGGGGCGAAATCTGGACGAACAAAAAGATGTTTCATCCTCCGGGAATCGCTAAACACGGCCCGGTCGATGATATACTGGCATTATTCCAAATCGATTTACCAACCCGAGGTTACTTTGAGGGATTAGAGGATGATCATGAAAAAATATAAACAAGCCCTCTACGGGCACATCATTACCACATGATTTTGTAACCCTACCTTGGATGGGCTCAAGTTGCGTGCAGGATGTGGATTGGATGTTCAATCAATTCTTTGGTGGGGCTAAAATTCATGAATCTAGCCACACCCACCTACATCCTTCTCTCACATTAGAATTTCGAGTTCCATGAGCGGAGAATGTCTTTCGCCAAAGGCCAAGTTAAGAAGTCTTTAATCCAAGCATTTTGTCTGCTTACAACAATGATCACCAACTCACATTGCGGGTTCAATTTACATTCTGCGTCGATGATTTACCCAAAAATTGGGAGGCCATTAGGTTCCGTGATCGAAACAATTTTGGCAAGCGTCCAATTACGCGATGAGTTGGAATATAATCCTTCTTCATCAAAATCCTATTAAAGGTTGTCAATCCTGCTTCCGCTTATATCCATCGGGGCTCGAGTACACTATTTGGCCGGGCAAAAGCGAAGGAGTTAATCCGACTTGATGAGTCAGATGGCTATGGAAGGAGAACTCTTCTTTGCTCACACGGGTTAATATCTCATGAAGTTTCAAAGTGAGCAAAAAATTCCGAGGAAAATCGTGGGTGGTGGCCTTGTCTCCTGTGTCATTATGGTTATAACCTCGCGAGGACTTAGAGCAAGCCCGGGGGACCAACCGGATCGACTTTGAATCTTGTATTATCATGAATGATTCAATATGAGGTGGATGGGTTATGTTTTAAGGTTCAAAAATGAAGAACACATCCATTCGGGATCCTTCGCGAAGTTCCGGTTTAGACTCGGACAATTGGAAGATGATGTACCCGGAGTGATAACTGTGGATGCATTCCAACTACCCGCACATGTCTCGAACCATGAGAATGCCTATCAAAGTGAGAACTTCAAATCTGATGCTCCCTGGGGTTTTACAATTAGAGCAATGGAAAATCAACTTTGGATAAGAATCTAGACGTAATACTCCACGCCGTTCGCGAGTAAACGGAGCAATTTGCTTATCGATTCTGAGGGAAATGATGACGCACATGCGGTTGGTCCGACAACAACAATTCTTCGCGAATCTTCAGCGAAGAACAACAACAATATGACCAACAATAAATCTTATTTGCCATGATGGATATCGTATTCAACAGCAAGTCATATTTCATGACATTTCCCCAGAACAATGAAGGTCGTATTTTTTTTTAGTCTTTGACGCTTTCTAATCTAAGGATCACATCTCCTTCTTCACATTGGGGACAATTTGACCTTTGAAGTTGGAGGTTTAATGTTTATCTAGATATTTGGATAATTTTCGGGAGATCGAGATTTTAGTTTTGTGGGATTGCGTTTCAAATTAATTTGTGAAAAAGGATGTTTTGCACTTTTATGCACTATTTGCTCTCTTTTGCAAATAAACATGAGATATTCTTTAACCGATGGAATCTTTTGAATTTGTTTTAACCAATTTTCTCCCGGAAAGTCATCTTTTGAACTCAAATCGCCAAAATGTTTTAAAAACCGTGTGACTTAGTAAAAAGGATGAATTCGGCCAAAAGAGTTTAATGTCATGAAAATAGTCTTTGCCAAATTTAAATACTTTATGGCATGATGCCGTTGGAAGAAATCATTATTAAAGATTAAAAAACACGAAAAAAAACAAATATATATATATATATTTATAAAAAGGACAAATCGAGGATAATATTTTCTGTTTTTGATGTTTATATTAATGTCCAACAACATTAATGAGCCCATGTTTGTCTTTACGTAAAAACTGAAGCCTGAAATATGAGTATGAAACTTACTATCAAAGGAGTTTTTGGAAAGCATTCAAAATTTAAAACTAATGGAATTTACCTCAAAAACGCTGGGAATCCATAATTATATGCATAAAAAAAACCAGTTTTAAACATCTTTTTATAATTTACATTCTGTATTTTAGTCAGGAATGATTAACAATTCTGTGATATTTAATAACCAGGAATGACTAAACGTTATTTAATGAATAACCCTCTTTAACAAATTGGTTGACTTGGAAGAACGAATCGATTGGCTCAATCGAGATAAAAAGGTTAAGGATTTACTTCAAAAGTCAAAATTGGAAAAAATAGAATCATAAGTGCATTTTTGTTCACATTTTCTTAAACCTTTTTAGATAATTTTTCTAACTTTTTAGTTCATTAATCAATAAAATCAAGAAAAATCACATCGGCTAGTTTTGAATGACGGGCGTTAAGACTTGAAGCAAATTATGATTTCGTATGAAAATACGAATTAAACAAAGTCTAAGAGAAGGCAAGAAGACTCAATCTCGCGTGCAACACACCCGTAGTGTGTTGGAAAACATGGCCATGCTTCAAAAGGAAGAAAAACAAGAAAAAACAAAAACACGCCGGCCGTGCTTAGGCACGGCCGTGTTTCACACGCAAATCAAGAAACACGCCAAACCGTGTTTAAAAGCACACCCCGTCGAAAATCCACTTTTTTGCGAAGAAAACACGGCCTGGCCGTGTTTATAAACACGCCGTGTTCGCCAAATTTGACGAACACGGCCGGCCGCGCTTTTAAAGCACGGCCGTTTTTCCTCCACCAACAATTTTTCTTCTTTTGGCGGAAATAATGGAGACTTTTGCTTTTTGACAACCTTTGAGCAGCTTTCACACCTCATCTTGCTGCACCAAAACTCAATTTCCTCCTCAATCGGCATGTGAACACAATGATTCAACCAACTCAACCAACGGAAGTGAAGTATGATCATGTGTATACAATGATTCAACTAACTCAACCATGAATGTGCACACAATGATTCAACTAACAAGCATGGAAATGGGGCATTTGTTAATATGGTATTTCACAAGATGGTGCTTATAAAAGCCAAGAGTTTGAGTTGGAAAATCATTCATGTAATATTCATTCATGTGAGAGATTCATAGTGTTTAACATTTTGAGTGGAATTGGGATCAAGAGGTCTTGGAGGAGTAAGCTTTGTAGAACATTGGAGAAGAAGGCTTGGATCAACATCATCTATCAAAGGAACAAGTCATTGAGATTTTGAGAAAGATAAGTACACCATGTTTACAACACTTAAATCTTCTTGTGTAATTTATTCTTTTGTCAAAATCATGAGTAGCTAAACTACTAGTGTTTGAATGTAATGAACTCTAGAATGGATTTGTGATTAAGGTTTGTATGTTTTTAATAAAATTCTCATGTCTTGTGTGATTCACTTATATCATGTTTATTTCATTCAAGTTGATATTTCCTAGGATATTAATTTGATATTTATTCCTCATCGGATAATCGAGAGATTTATGGTGAGAAAGAACCTATATAAGTGAAAAGAGTTGCATGCAATCCTAGATATGACGACATAAATCTTCCGAATTAGGGTCAAACCTAATATGGGAATTCATAAATCGTTATAATGCAATTTTGGGGGTTTTAACTAGAAAGAGATTTCAGGTTAATCAACTTGAGATTAGGAGTTTTTCGCCTTGAGAAAGGGTTTAACTTAAATCGAATTTCTACTGGTCCACATAACATGAGATTTTATTAAAAGAGGTTGGTTTTTGCTTAAGGGCTTATGGTTGTATTTTTATCTTGATTGAATCACAAAAACATTCTGAGGGATTTACATTCAACACATTTTTATCTCTTGATTTCTCATTTTACAATCTATTTTTATTTGATTTCTTTTGTAAGTTGCAATTATCTTAAATTCTCTATTTTTCATTTTCCATTTTAACAAACAAAACTCGAAAATTACTAGATTAGATAACAAAAAGACGGTAATTATTAGTACTTATAATCCTCGTGGGAATGACACTTTCGACTAATAACCTATACTACAAAACGATAAGTGCACTTGCCTATGGTTTTCTAGAGTAGCTTTTGAGCCACCAAATTTTTGGCGCCGCTGTCGGGGATTGTAATATTAAGAACACCTTATTTTTGTTAATTTAATCATTTTTTTTTTTATTTTCATTAATTGTCTTTCTAGGTATCTATCTTTGTAAATCTTGGATTATACTTATCCTCCTTGTTTACCACGTGCATGCCTACTGTCCGAATTTGGAAGCGACCGCCCCAGAGCAACACGGAGGAAAGTATTAGTACGGATCACGAGGAGGATACTAACGAAAGCAAGGATCCCGCTATGGCGGATGAACAACAAAGAACCATGTATGACTACGCCAAGCCATCTATGGATGGTACGTCGTCCTAGTATCGTAAGGCCCGCCATTGTTGCGCCAATAATTTCAAATCAAACCGAATGTCATTCAAATGGTGCAACAATTTGTTCAATTCGACGGCCTCCTGACGAAGATCCAAATAATCATATCGCGAATTTCCTCAAATTTGCGATACTTTCAAAATAAATGGAGTCTCCGACGATGCCATCCGCTTACGCTTGTTCCCATTTACTCTTCGGGGACGGGCTAAACAATGGCTAAACACTTTACCGAAGGGAACAATCACAACATGGAGCATTATGGCGGAAAAATTCCTCGCTAAAGTATTTCCCACCCGCTAAAACCGCACGATTGAGGAATGAGATCTCTTCATTCACTCAAGAAGACGATGAAACCTTGTACGACACTTGGGAGAGATTCAAAGAATTACTGCGAAAATGCCCACATCATGGTCTTCCCATTTGGATGCAAGTCCAAACATTTTACAATGGGTTGCTCTCATCAACAAGACAGATGATCGATCTTCGCGGCAGGGGACATTGAACAATAAAACACCCGGCCGCCAAGATCTCATAGAAGGAATGGCCATGAATGGCTATCAATGGCAATCCGCATTTGAGGAAAACCAACAGGTCGGTGGGAGTATATAATGCGGACGCGGTGGTTACACTAGCCGCACAGGTCGAAGCTCTGACTCAGAAAATCGACGGGTTGGCAGCTCCAAAACCACCACCACAACAAGCCTTCTCATGCGAGACTTGTGGAGGATCACACAACCACCAAGATTGCCCTCACGCGATACCGCCGCATGAACAAGTGGATTATCTAGGTAATCAATCTCGACCCTTTCAAAATAATCCTTTCAAGAACACTTATAATCCAGGTTGGCGCCAACACCCGAACTTTAGTTGGGGAAATCAAGGTCAACAAACCTAATCCAAACGCACTCCCCAATTCGTGCACTTCCTCCAGGTTTCCAACCGCGAAAACCAAGTTTGGAGGACTTACTCACAAAATTGGCCCAAACAACGGAAACCCGTTTCACGCCACCGAAACATCCTTAAGGAACCAAGAAGCATCTATTCGCAACTTGGAAAATCAAATTGGTCAAATTGCCAAAATGATCTCCGAAAAGGCCACAAGGAGCTTACCTAGCAACACCGAGCCAAATCCAAGAGAACAGTAAAAGCAATCACTCTAAGGAGTGGAACAAAGCTAGACGAAATACGGATGCTTGAGGACGAACCCACACCCATACAACAAAAAGACGAACAGGTATCCAAGGAAACAAAGAAAATGGTACCGAATTCCAACCACCTATTCCGTATCCAAGTCGATTAATAAGGACAAACATGACGACCAATTTGGTAAGTTCTTGGATTTATTTAAACAATTGCACATCAATATTCCTTTTGTTGAAGCCCTTTCACGGATGCCAAAATATGCCAAGTTCCTAAAAGATCTTCTTTCAAATAAGAAGAACTTGAAGAAATATCTATGGTGCAATTAAATGAGGAATGCTCGGCAATTTTGCAAAACAAGTTACCTCAGAAAATCAAAGATCCAGGGAGTTTCACTATTCCTTGTCATGTCGGTAATTTGACTTGATCGGGCATTGCGATCTAGGGGCTAGCATTAATTTGACGCCTTATGATTTATTCAAACAAATGGGTCAGGGGAGCCAAAACCAACTAGGATGAGCCCGCAATTAGGACGGATCTATTAAGTATCCTAGAGGCATTGTTGAAGATGTTTTGGTCAAAGTCGATAAGTTTATATTTCCTGTCGATTTTGTAATTCTTGATATGCATACGGATGTCGAAGTTCCCTTGATCTTAGGGCGTCCATTTTTAGCTCGCTAAGGCAATCATTGACGTGCATGATGGCAAACTAATTTTAAGAGTCGAAGATGAACAAGTCATTTTAAAATCGCTACATCAATGAAAAATACGATAGATAAAGATGACTCTATTTTGCTATTGATCTTATCGATATGGAGATAACAAATTCTCTACCAAGATGATTTCTAACGAATTCTTGGAGACTTGTATTGTTCAAAGTGCAATTATATCGGATGAAGACCCTTTCTTAGGGAATATGTACTCGCATTGGAGGAAAACGAACCAACAGAATCGGCGAAAAGAGTTCGAAAAATTGAAAACTCACAAAGGGGCATATCAAACCATCCATTGAGGATCCACCACCGCTGTTGAGCTGAAGGAGTTACCCGAACACTTGGAATATGCATTTCTAGCCGAGAACGCCAAACTTCCCGTAATTATTTCCTCCAATTTATCTTCTCATCAAAAGGATAGATTGTTGGCAATATTACGGAACATAAAAGGCCATCGCTTGGAAAATCTCCGATATTCAAGGGATAAATCCTTCCTTTTGCACTCACAAAATTCTCGATGGAGGAAAATTTCAAGCCGGTTGTTCTACCACAAACGTCGTTTAAATCCAAACATGAAAGAGGTAGTCAAGGCGAGGTAATCAAATTACTTGATGTTGGGCTCATCTATCCAATTTCTAACAAGAATCGGGTGAGTCCATTCAAGTGGTTCCAAAGAAAGGTGGGATGACGGTGGTACCAAATGAAAAGAATGAACTTATTCCAATGCGACGAACAAAGTTGGCGAGTTTGCATCGACATCGACGACTCAATGATGCTACTCGCAAGGACCATTTTCCTTTACCTTTTATTGATCAAATGCTTGAAAGATTATCCGTCACTTGTATTATTGCTTCCTCGATGGCATGTCGTTATTTTCAGATCTCGATAGCACCGGAGGACCAAGAAAAGACCACTTTCACTTGCCCCTACTTACGCATTTTTTGCCTATCGCCGCATGCCTTTGGATTGTGCAATGCACCGCAACTTTTCAAAGGTGCATGCTTGCTATCTTCGACGAACTTGTAGAAGATATCATGGAAGTCTTCATGGATGACTTCTCGGTTTTTGGGGACTCATTTGATCTTTGTCTTGCAAATCTTAAAAAGTCCTCATTCGTTGTGAAGAAACTAACCTGGTTCTTAATCGGGAAAAATGTCATTTCATGGTACAAGAAGGTATTGTTTTGGGACATAAAATTTCTTGCAGGGGCATTGAAGTTGACAAGGGCGAAGGTTGAGACAATTTTCAAATTGCCTCCACCCACTTCGGTGAAGGCAATCCTGCTTTTAGGGCATGCCGGTTTTATAGGCGATTCATCAAAGATTTTTCAAAAATTGCCCGACCACTCACTCGCCTCTTGAGAAGGATGCGGTCTTTCATATCAATGATGAATGCCTTCAAGCATTCAATACTTTGAAAGAAAAGCTCACCACTTCTCCCATCATGGTAGCTCCGGATTGGTCTCAACCATTCGAACTCATGTGTGATGCCAGCGATTATGCGGTAGGTGCGGTGCTTGGGCAACGAAAAGATAAGCATTTCCGACCAATTTACTACGCAAGCAAAACTCAATCCAACTCACCCAATTATACGACTACGAAAAGAGTTACTTGCAGTGTTTTCGCATTTGACAAATTTCGCTCATATTTGATCCTATCCAAAGTCATTGTCTAGACGGACCACTCGCTTTACGTTATTTGCTTGACAAAAATGATGCAAAACCACGACTAATTCGATGGGTACTCTTACTCCAAGAATTTGATGTGGAAATCAAAGATAAACGGGCGCGAAAATCTTGCCGCCGATCACTGTCAAGGCTTGAGCACTCCGACACCGACAAGCAACACGAAGGACATATCAAAGATTCTTTCCTGGATGAGCAACTCTTTTCCTTGAACTCAATTTCAATTGATAATCCTTGGTTTGCGATTTTGCTAATTATCTTGCAGAAAAGTTCTACCGAAAGAATGACCCATCAACAAAAGAAGAAACTCTTTCTGACCAAACACTATATTTGGGACGATCCCCACCTCTTCCGAATTTGTGCGGACCAAATCATACGAAGATGTGTCGCACTTCCCAAACGATCTCCATTTTGAATCATTGTCACAAAGGACCCACCGGTGGGCACTATCAAGCGAATACCACGGCACGAAAGGTCCTTGAGTCGGGCTTTTATTGGCCTACACTTTTTCAAGACGCAAAACGGTATGTTGAAACTTGTGATAATTGTCAACGAATAGAAATATTTCTCGAAAAATGAAATGCCCCAAAATGGTATTCTTGTTTGCGAAATTTTTGATGTTTGGGGTATTGATTTTATGGGACCATTTCCTCGTCTTTTGGCAATAAATACATTTTGGTAGCCGTTGACTACGTGTCTAAATGGGTAGAGGCTCAAGCCTTTGCCTAAAAATGATGCTCGAGTGGTGGTACATTTTCTCAAAAACTTTTCACCCGATTTGGTACTCCACGAGCCATCATTAGTGATAGAGGCACTCACTTTTGTAATAGTCAATTTGACAAAGTGTTAAAACGATATGGTGTCACACACCGAGTCGCCACCGCCTATCACCCTCAAACTAGTGGTCAAGTTGAAGTGTCCAACCGCGAATTAAAAAGAATTTTGGAAAAAAACGGTTGGACACTCTCGCAAGGATTGGTCCTCAAACTCGACGATGCCCTTTGGGCTTATAGAACGGCTTTCAAAACGCCAATAGGGACTACTCCATACCGACTCGTTTATGGTAAGGGGTGTCATTTACTGGGGCTGAGCTTGAACACAAGGCCTTTTGGGCTATTAAAATGCTTAATTATGATTTGTCAAGTGCGGGAGATAACCGCTTATTGCGATTAACGAACTCGAAGAATGGCGAAATTCGGCATACGAAACTCGAGAATTTACAAAGAATCGAACAAAGCAATGGCATGACAAACGCATTAAGCAAACAAGAGAATTTCAACCTGGTGATCAAGTGTTACTCTTCAATTCCCGACTCACTATTCCCGGTAAATTAAAATCCCGGTGGTCCTACCCATTCATCATGTTACTCAAGTGTTCCCTTACGGGACTATTGAAATCACACACAAGGAAATGGGAACATTCAAGGTGAACGGACATCGCCTAAAGCTTTATTTTGGGGGCACCATCGATGATAGTTATCGAGATTCCATCCGTCTTGACGACCCTCAAAATACACCACACGAGTAGAGGTAAAAACGGTCCAGCTATACGACGTTAACGAAGCGCTATCCGGGAGGCAACCCGCATTTTGTGTGAATTTTTTTTTTTAAAAAAAAAAAAAAAAAAAAAAAAGAGATTAATAAAAACACGGCCTGGCCGTGTTTATCCACCACGGCCGTGTTAGTCAATAAATTGACGAACACACCTTGGTCGTGTTCTTCAACTTAGGCCATGTTTGCAAAACACGCAGAGAAAACACGGCCAGGGCGTGTTTCTAAACACGCCCGTGTTTTAATTTAAAAAAAAAAATATTTTGGGTGAAAACTCGCATGCAGAAACTTGGGCCAGGGCGTGTTCACTAACACGCCTGTTGTAATTCTAAAAAAATAAAAATAAAAATATTTTGGGTGAAAACTCAGTGCAACACGGCATGGGCGTGTTAAATAACACGCCCGTGTTTTTATTCAAAAAAAAAAAAAAAAAAGAAAAATGCAAACAAACACGCATCAACACGTCCGGCCGTGCTTTCAAAGCACGTGTTCGGAATTACAAAAAAAGGGGGCCGATTTTTGGCCCTATTTTCTTCCCCAAACATCATTCTTCTTCTTCCTTTCTCCCCTTTTCTCAAACCCTACCCCAAAATCACCAAATTCTTTCTCTTTTCTTCCAAAATCTTCACCCACACCACACACTTTCACATCACAAGGCTCTCATCTCTTCCTCCTCACAATGTCTTCAAGGTATGTGTTGTTCTTCTCTTCTTTTCTTTTCCTTTCAATTTCGAATTTTGATTTGTTTGAATTGGTATATTTGTGTGTTGTTGTGAAAATTATCCTATGTTGTAGTTAGCAAATTCATGAATTTGTATTGCCAATTTTTCATGCCCTAAAAAATTGAATGGTAGGGTTATTAAAATTTGGATAGTTGATATTAATGGTAAAATCATGAATTTCTTTTTATGACATATTTCTTGTGAATTTTTGTGAGTTTAATTGAGTTTGTTTGTGGTAATTTTTTAGTTCTTGTGGTAATTATGAGAAATTATGCTTGTGATGTTTTTATCTTGGTAAATTGAGGAATTGGTCATTTGTTCTTGATTTGAAGAGTAGACTTGGAGTCATATGATTAATGTTCCTAAATTGTTGTAGATTGAATTGCTATTATTGAAATGTTGTTGAAAAATGGATGTTGTTAAATCATTGTTGCAAATGGGGTGTATAACTTGTGAAAATGGATTCTTGTTGAATAAAGATGTTGATATGGTGGAATTTTGAGTAAATTGATGTCTTTTCATGTTTGGGATACTATCTATGTCTCTTAAAATGGTTTTTCACGTTCATCGTAAGTTTATATTGACATAGGAATCCCGGGACTAAACGCGACGCACGTCAGGATGCTTCATCCTCCGCGCCCCCACACGGCGGCCGCCGAGCCACTGTGATCGACTCCACCGGTACTACCAATCCATTTGGTATAGCTTTCCGAGATGATGATCATGAAGCACAATACCATCGTCTGCCCAATGTAACATCATTAACACACGATTCTCGGATAATCCTACCTTGGATGGGCTCGGGCCAAACGTCATGATGTGGATTGGATGTTCAATCAACTTGGGGGGGCTATTTCATGAATCTAGCCACACCCACCTACATCCGTCTCATGTTAGAATTTCGAGTTCCTATAACGCGAGATTACTTGGCCGACACGCTGAAGAAGACGAATCACATTTCGGCTCTTCAACAATGATCACCAACTCACATTGCGTAATTTAATTCTATCTATGATTTACCCACAAATGGGTTGCGTATAAAGCCATTGGGGTTCCGTGATTGACAATTTTGGCAAGCAATTACGCATGAGCCGAATATAATCCTTCTTCATCAAAATCCTCATGCATTGTCAATCCTTGCTTTCGTTATATCCATCGGTGCTCTCGAGTACACTATTTGGCCGGGCGAAAGTGAAGGAGTCGTCCGACTTGATGAGTCAGATTTTCTATGGTCAATGGTGAATTCTTCTTTGGGTGACACGGGTTCTTATCTCGCAAGCATTTTCTCAAAGTGAGCAAGAAAAACCGAGGTAAAATCGTTATTGGTGGCCTTATTACTCCTATTGCCATCCATTATGGTTATAACCTCGCAGACTTGAGCAAGCCCGGGGACCAACCCATCGACGACTTTGAATCTTGTATTGCTATGGGAATGATTCAACGGAGCGGGATGGGTTATGTTTTAAGGTTCAAAAATACAGACTACACACATCCATTGCCGGATCCTTCTCGCACTTCGGTTGGTTTGGACCCTGACAATTGGAAGATGATGTACCCACAAGGTGATAACCCTGGATGCATTCCGACTACCCGCACCGCCTCGCATACGATGCCTATCAAAGTGAGGAACCGGATATTGATGCTCCTCGGCGTCACAACCACCAAGGCAACCATCAACCCCTATGGATGATACTAGATCTCTTTCTCCACGCCATTCGCTGAGCAAATGGAGCAAATGAGCTTTATTGGATCGCCAAGGGGAAATGATGACGCAACATTACGCTCGAATTGAAGAACGACAACAACAATTCTTCATGAATCTTCAACAACAACAACAACAACAATATGACCAACAAGAAATCTATTTTGCCATGATGGATCGTATCCAACAATGGCATATTTCGCAAGGACATTTCCCACCACCACAATGAAGGTCGTATTTTTCTTGTTTCATTTTTTTTTCTCGCTTTCTAATCTAGATCGTATCACATCTCCTTCTTCACATTGGGGACAATGTGACCTCTGAAGTTGGAGGTGGTGGTGAGATTTATCAAAGATATTTGGATAATTTTTACCGTTTTCTTTTAGTTTGTGTGGGATTGCGTTTTTAATTAATTTGTGTGGATGTTTTAGTTTTTTTATGCACTTTTAAATCTCTTGCAAATAAACATGAGATATTTCTTTTACAATTCGATAAGTTGTTTGTGAATTTGTTTTAACCAATTTTTCTCCCGAAAAAGTCATCTTTTTGAACTCAAATCGCCAAAATGTTTTAAAAACCGTGTGACTCTAGTAAAAGGATGAATTCGCCAAAAGAGTTTAATGTCATGAAAATAGTTTGGATTTTGCTTAAATTTAAATACTTTATGTCATGATCGTTGGAGAAATCATTATTCGGGTAAAATATATATATATATATATATAAAAAAAGGACAAATCGAGGTTATACTCCTCTGTTTGTTGTTCTTTAGTAACTAGGAGCATTCATGAGCCCCATGTTTGTCTTTTTACGTAAAACGGCAGCACAAATATGAGTATGGGAAACCACCCTAGGAGTTTTTGGAAAGCATTCAAAATTTAAACCTAGTGGAAGTTTACCTCAAAAAAATGTCCTAATTTATAATTATATACACTTAAAAAAAAAAAAAACCCGAGTTTTTGAACATCTCCTTTTATCATTACATTCTTGTATTTGGTCTAAGCGAATGATTAACAATTCCCGTGATATGACAATTGTGATGACTAAACGATTCCATTTACTTGAATTCACCCTCTTTTTAACAAATTGGTTGACTTGGAAGAACGAATCGATTGGCTCGATCGGAATAAAAAGGTTAGCGATTTACTTCAAATATGTCAAAATTGTGAAAATAGATACCTCATTTTTGTTTTCAACTCCACTCTTTGTTTTAAAAATTGCTTGAGGACAAGCAAAATTTTCAAGTTGGAGGCGGTTTGATAAGTGCATTTTTGTTCACATTTTCTTAAACCTTTTTAGATAATTTTTCTAACTTTTTAGTTCATTAATCAATAAAATCAAGAAAAATCACATTGGCTTGTTTTGAATGATGAAGGTTAAGACTTGAAGCAAATTCGTATGATTTCGTATGAAAATACGAATGTAAAACAAAGTCTAAGAGAAGGCAAGAAGACTCAATCTCGTGCGAACACACACCTAGTGTGTTGGAAAACATGGCCATGCTTCAAAAGGAAGAAAAACAAGAAAAAACAAAAACACGCTCGGTCGTGCTTACAAAGCACGGCCGTGTTTCACACGCAATCAAGAAACACGCCAAACCGTGTTTAAAAGCACACCCCGTCGTAAAATCCATTTTTGCGAAGAAAACACGGCCTAGCCGTGTTTATAAACACGGCCGTGTTCGTCAAATTTGACGAACACGGCCAGGCCGTCTTTTAAAGCACGGCCGTGTTTTCCTCCACTCAACAATTTTTCTTCTTTTGGCGGAAATAATGGAGACTTTTGCTTTGACAACCTTTGAGCAGCTTTCACACCTCATCTTGCTGCACCAAAACTCAATTTCCTCCTCAATTGGCATGTGAACACAATGATTCAACCAACTCAACCAATGGAAGTGAAGTATGATCATGTGTATACAATGATTCAACCAACTCAACCATGAATGTGCACACAATGATTCAACTAACAAGCATGGAAATGGGGCATTTGTTAATATGGTATTTCACAAGATGGTGCTTATAAAAGCCAAGAGTTTGAGTTGGAAAATCATTCATGTAATATTCATTCATAGAGAGATTCATAGTGTTTAACATTTTGAGTGGAATTGGGATCAAGAGGTCTTGGAGGAGTAAGCTTGTAGCAACATTGGAGAAGAAGGCTTGGATCAACATCATCTATCAAAGGAACAAGTCATTGAGATTTTGAGAAAGATAAGTACACCATGTTTACAACACTTAAATCTTCTTGTGTAATTTATTCTTTTGTCAAAATCATGAGTAGCTAAACTACTAGTGTTTGAATGTAATGAACTCTAGAATGGATTTGTGATTAAGGTTTGTATGTTTTTAATAAAATTCTCATGTCTTGTGTGATTCACTTATATCATGTTTATTTCATTCAAGTTGATATTTCCTAGGTATATTAATTTGATATTTATTCCTCATCGGGTAATCGAGAGATTTATGGTGAGAAAGAACCTATATAAGTGAAAAGAGTTGCATGCAATCCTAGATATAGGACGACATAAATCTTCTGGATTAGGGTCAAACCTAATATGGGAATTCATAAATCGTTATAATGCAATTTTGGGGGTTTTAACTAGAAAGAGATTTCAGTTAATCAACTTGATATTAGGAGTTTTTCGCCTTGAGAAAGGGTTTAACTTAAATCGGGAATTTCTACGGTCCACATAACATGAGATTTTATTAAAAGAGGTTGGTTTTTGCTTAAGGGCTTATGGTTGTATTTTTATCTTGATTGAATCACAAAAACATTCTAGAGGGATTTACATTCAACACATTTTTATCTCTTGATTTCTCATTTTACAATCTATTTTTATTTGATTTCTTTTTGTAAGTTGCAATTATCTTAAATTCTCTATTTTTCATTTTCCATTTTAACAAACAAAACTCAAAATTACTAGATTAGATAACAAAAAGACGGTAATTATTAGTACTTATAATCCTCGTGGGAATGACACTCGGTACTCAATAACCTATACTACAAAACGACAGGTGCACTTGCCTATGGTTTTCTAGAGTAGCTTTTGAGCCACCATATTTCTATTGCAAAATTTTATTTCGATGTTGCTACCCTACAACCCAATTTATGAGGCTAAAAACATTTCGGATGTTGCTACCATGCAACCCAATTTATGAGGCTAAAAACAAATCACAAAAAACCTGCATATGAAGTTATGATTTGGTGCTTATGTAGTATTGTTATATTGCTTTAGAACCATTGTGTGATTACACTTCCGATGTTGCTACTCTGCAGACAATTTATGAGGATAAACAAACTTGTAAAACACTACCTATGAATATTTGATTTGATGCTTATGAAGTATTGTTAAATTATTTTTGAACACCATTGCATGACTACACTTCGATGTTGCTACTCTAAAAAAAATTATGCGGCTAAACAAACTCGCAAAGCCCCGCCAATGAAGATATTAGTTGGTGCTTGTGTAGTATTATTATATTGCTTTTGAATACCATTGCATGTTTCTACATTTGTATTAGGATGGCAAAGGGCCACAAAGAACAGGAAAGACGCTTTGGGTAAAATCATTCCAAACACAAGCAAATGTTATCGATGCAACAAGAAATGAATACAAATATAGTGAACAAACAGACGCGACCATCGAGGACTTTGGCGGAACTACATCACAACTACAAGTTCTAGTTTTGCCACCAAAAAGAGGCAAAGAACAAGGGTAACGGTAGTCATGTTAAAAGTTGAATGCAAAGCCAAAAGGAACAAAGCAAGCAATGCAAGCAAAAACTAAAGAGACGTTACGGAAGTGTGGAGAAGTTGGGAACCATAGGACATGCGGCAAGCAAGCATAGAAGATGACTCGATAAAAAAATTGATGGTTTATTTCCTTGTACATTTTACATGGATAGTTTATGTTTTGTAACGTATCCACATATATTGTTTAGCTTGAAATGATATACTTATGTACTTGCAAAGGATTCAAATAAATGTTATGATGACTATCCCTTCATATGCATAATACTTATTCTACATATGCATCACAAGTACACTTCATAAGCATATGCAATTTAATGTTGTATATTATTGCACGAAAAAAAAACTCAAAGACTATACATTTTATCACTATTTTACATCCTTCAAGGTGTTACGTAAATTCTTTATATTATTTTTTGGTTACACATATGTTTTTAAGCTCGATCGATATACTTAATAATTCAAAACCGATTTATTTGGAATATAATAGTTATCTCTTGGTAAGTACTAAAACTTTTCTACACATGCATCAAATACATACATTCTTCAAAAGCATAAAAATAATTTAACAATTTTAGGCCCTCACAAAATAGTTCGACATCAATTAGCAATACCGATATCTACCCATGCATCTAAATCTATCCACATTATAAATTTGCTTATGTAGTATATCACAATTGCGTCTTTATTATTTATTTAGTGTATGCTATTGTATGAAAAAGGATAAACAATAATATAATTTATCACTGAAAAAAACTCAGAGATACACCAAAAATACCAACCCAAAAATATTTCCACATAACCTCCTATGTAACCAAAAACCGAAAATATATAATCCTACCTAAAAGTTTATCAAAATATTTCCAAGAAAACAACAAAAATACAAATGTCATAAAGTATCTTGTTCAACATACATTTACATTAATAAAAAAATATTCGTAAGTCAAGATTAAATCAATATTTCTTCATCCACCGAACTTCTTTGCCTTGTGTTCATTCATATCAGCTAGTGCAATAGTGGCACAATACTTCGCCTTTTCCTTTACTCCCAGCTTATTGAAGTTTTATCATCTTCTGCACATCAGGTTAATCTTGTCGATCGATATCACCTTCGCTACTCAAATTCTTTCTTTCGTCGTTACCTTTATCTATCATCTTGAAAAATCAGAAAATAATCACACCTAGAAAGAAAAATACATACAATAAAACATGATAAGCAACACAATACTACTAAACATGAAATTTGTCCCCACATAATCATGTAATATTTAATATGCATGAATCTAATAGTTCATAAGCAAAACTAACAATGTACACAAGCATAACAAATACCAATCACACAAAAATATATCAACTTTGCATAAAATCAATATTACACAAGCAACATACAAAACTTTAACAAGTAATACTAACAAAGGACATAAGCATAGTAAAAAAAAGAGTGACAATATAAATGTTAACAGAAGCAGCGAACATAAAATACCCTAGGGCTTCCAAAACTAACAATGGTTATCGCTGTTAAAAAACCAATATGATAATCACTTCGTTTGCAACATTTAATACATTCACATACAAAACTAACCAGTTACACAAGCATAAAACAACAACCCACAGAAAAATAATTCTGCAATGAAGTCAAGATGGTAAACAATCCCCAAGCAACATGCACATACTTAACAAGCAACCTTAACAAGGCATATATGCGGATCAAAAAAGATACAAAAAAATGCACAAGCCTACCCAATTCAATGCAACTGATACAACTACAAGCATTCTGAACAATTCCTCAATGTGTCAACTGAAGTGAAAACACCCAGAAAAATAATAAAAAATCCAACCTTAGGCAACACAATGAGTAGATGCAGTTCGAAATCGAGCGAAAAAATCAAACTAGGGCTTCAAAAAACTATGAAAAAGACCAACATAGAATAATCTAAATAATAAACTAAAAAATCGCAATCTCAAGAAACAAAAAAAAAAGAAAAAGAAAAAATCACAAGATGATGACTTACCTTCAAAGTATCTGCAAAAATCTTGAATTGTCGATTTAGGAAATACGAAAATCCGCTTCATTAAGAGAGAGAGGAACAAAAACTTCTTCAATGAAAGAGACATTGTGGAAGGCGAAAATCGAAAAAATCTACACGTCGAGTTGATTGGAAAGGAAAATAATGTGATTAGGATCTAATCAAATCTCATTAACTGCTTTAGAATATAAAATGACACCAATACCCTTTCTGATTGTTGAATCAAAAAAATATAAAAATCCCTCCAAATTTAGACCATTCAAAATATTTCACCAACGATTGAGATTTATCCCCGTGGACTCACCCCAAATGGTGGGCTCATAGGATCCACATCCTAATATATATATATACATATATATATAGGGAGGGGATCCTGTTAGACCACCCTCCTAGGTAAGACCATAGGACCAAATCTACACCATCAAAAAAATAAATCAATGGCCAAGATATAAACAAATCTATTCAGCAATTCATATGAAAGTATACATTAGAGGGGGTAAAATAGGAATCCATGAAATTAAATATAGTAACCGCTTCCTAAAACTTAGGGACGTGATCTTGTATTGATCATGTCCCCATAATCAAGCGATTCACATTTCCTTTCTCTCCCTTCCAATTTGAACCTGCAAATTATTCAAATATGGCAACAGAATCATGCAACAATTAATGAAAAGTATACAATTCCACTAAACGAACTATACATTAAAACATTACTAAGTATACGAAACATTTAACTAAGTATACAATTACATTGAACTAACTATACATTAAAATATTACTAAGTATACATAAATATTTAACTAAGTATACATTCTTACACTCAACTAAATACACAATTCCACCGAGTTACTTATATAACTAAGTATACAATTCCATTGAACTAAGTATACAAATCCACAGAACTAAGTATACAAATTCACTAAACTACTTACTAAACTACTTATATAACTAAGAATACAATTCCACTGAACCAAGTATACAAATTCACTGAACTAAATATACAATAAAACATGACTAAGTATACAAGTCCACTGAACTAAGTATACAATAAAACGATTGTTCACAAATATGGCGGAAAGAAGTATCAATTTTGAAAAAAACGCTTGAAGTTGATGATTTTTCCTCCCTAAAAATCGGGTAAATCGAAAAGGTAAGATTATGTTTCCTTAAAAATATCTAATATCCGTTCAATTAACAAAACGATTAAATATAAAAGTACAATTATACTCTTATAAGCCTAAATTAACTAAAATGATCTACACCATCCAAAATTTTAAATCAAGAGTCCATAAGTGTTCTTATGGACTAACCTAAAGGGATTGGTCTCATTTGAACCAATCCCTATATATATATATATATATAAATATATATATATATATATTAAAAAACAAAACCCCAAATCTGGACCATTTAAAAATATTGATCAACAATTGAGATTTATCTCTATGGACTCACCCAAAATAGGTGGACTCATATATAGGATCCAAATCCTATTATATATATATATATAGGTATTGGATCAAATGGGGAAGAGGTCTCTGTGTAAGACAGTATCGATCAATCCCAACCATTTATTTGTCAAAACCAATGGATGAGAATATTTCAATTCTTAATTATTTAATTATTTATTTCCCTTCATTAAGGGTATTTTAGAACTTTCATTATTTGACAGGTTTTTTAAGAAACATGACTGCTTCACTTTCGTGATTTAAGGGATTAGATATCTTATATGGAAACTCCCGCATTAAGTTATTTTACATATGCATCACATTGATTCTAAATATACAATATGTTCCCTTTACGTATGCACCAAAATGAACATAATTATGCGATAAGTTTCCACAATATAAGCAAGATTAGTCTTTTACCCATGCAATAGATGGGGTGTGTTGTATCAAAGCATGTAAATTGCATTCATATAAGAGTTGCAATGTTAATGAATATAAAAAAATATATAATAAAAAAATTCAAATAAATCAAGTTATATCACTACATTTTAAAATTATAAATTTTGGAATACTTTGTACACAAAATTATTCACAACTTGTTTTTGGGTTTACCGTCGTCACAAACTAATAGTTTCAAACCTTTATGGTGGTGACTCGTGAATACTTTATAGGAGAACTAATGAGAATAGTTAAGGAAATTAATTATTTTCATTATTTGGTACATTTTGTAACATTATTAGATTATTTTATTTTCTAATATTTGTTTTGAGATAAATTTTTTTCTTGAATATTTTGTTGTTAAATGGTGTAGTAATTTATATTTTTTACATTATTTTCACTTTTAATTAGGAATTTAATTATCCATCTTTTTTGATAATTCAATTAAGTTTTTGAGAAGATGTTAACTCATATTCAATTTAACGAAGCATAAATCAGTAGATATATTAAATTTTCTTATTGTCAATATTTTGCATGTAATAATTTTGGAGTTTTTGCGTATCCGAAATACTATAATTATGCATAGACGATCCACTGTAAATTAAAAACCCATCAGCATTAGATTTAAAGAATTATCAGCATAAATTATTTAATGGTTAATTGAGTTTATTTCTGTAGGGACAGAATTGGAATGCAATGAATCAAATATTCAAAGTGTCAAAAAGATCAGAAATTTACCTTAATAAAATATTTGTTCCAACAATTATAATTAAAGATTAATATCTTAACGAATATATATTGCAGAATTACGAGAATCTATAAGTGTTGGTCCGGTTTTTAATCATATACTTTGTAGAATTACTTCGCTAATTACCAAAATTGACGTAACATATTGCAATTATATTATTATTATTATCGGAACGTAGTTTAGGCGAAACAAATAAGAGATATTATTTATAAGTGGCTTACTTATTTTATATATAGATTAAACAAAAATCATGTTTTATATTTAGCAACATATTAGGAAAAAATAAAAAATATATTTTTATATATACGAGATATAAAAAAGTATCAAACAGACAAATTCATATCTAATAGTCCAAATGTACAACTTTTAAATTTAAATATCAAAATACATTGATAAATATAAAAATAATTACTATTAACATGAAAAATATGTTAATAATATAAATATTAATTTTTTTATATGAAATTGTATTATGAATATAATATTATTTTAAATATAAATTTAATTTATTGTTACATAAATATATATAATGCTATGTATGGAGATACATAATATATATAATATTTGATTACATAAAATTTGAGATATTTTCTTTAATTAAATTAACAAACTTAAATACAATTCTATACAATTAACAAACTTTAATATGATTAACAAACTTAAATATATATATATATATAAATACAAAATACATGAATATACAAATTGATGTCCAATAGCTCAAACACATATAAGCCCATTATAAAATAAATTTTGCGTAAACATATCTTATATTATATTTTTATCTCTATGCTTATTTTTTTATTTTATATATGCAATATAGGTGTCAAACTGATGATCGTAAAAAGATGACTAATTTGATATATTGTATATCAAAAATAGATCGAAAACGAAAAAGTTATTAAACTTTAACTATGAAAAAGAAAAGGCAAATATAATAATTAATTCAAATACACACAAAGTTGGAAAACTAATTTTTATATAAATTTTTGTTATTATATATATATATATATATAATTTGGATTCTATGAGTCCACCCATTTGGGTGAGTCCATAGGGACAAATCTCAATCATTGATCGAATTTTTTGAATGGTCCAGATATTGAGAGTTTTTTAATTTAATTTTTTGATTGAGCAATTAGAAAGGGTATTGAGTTAATGAGATTTGGTAAGATCCTAATCACATTATTTTCCTTTTCGCCACGTCTCTTTCGTTGTGGAAATCTCTTTTCCCTCTCTCTCTCTCTCTCTCTCTCTCTCTCTCTCTCTCTCTCTCTCTCTCTGTGCACACTTTTGCATTTTTTGAAGGTAAGTCGTCGTATTGTGATTTTCGTTCTTTTCTATTCTTTCTGGTTGCGATTTTTTAGTATATTATTTAGATTGTTATGTGCTGGTATGTTTCACAATTTTTTGAAGCCTTAGTTTGGGTTTTTCGATTTCGAACTGTATCTACTCATTGTGTTGCATGGGGTTGGATTTTTTATTATTTTTTGGTGTTTTCAATTCAGTTGACACTTTGGAAAATTATTTAGAGTTGTGTCTGTTGCATTGAGTGTGGTATATTTGTGCTTTTTTATATCTCTTTTGATCTGCTTATGTGACTTGTTAAGGTTGCTTGTTAAGTGTGTGCATGTTGTTTGGGGAATGTTTTACTATCTTGACTTCATTGCAAATTTGTTTTTTTTTCAGTGGGTTTTTTGTTTTTATGCTTATGTAATTGGTTATTTCTGCCTGTGAAAGTATTAAATGTTGCATATGAAGTGATTATCATATTGCAAAATTGGTATGAGTACTTTCCTTGGCTTCATTAATTCTGTTTTTAAACATGCTTATGCAATATAATTACATTGTGTATGTTGTATAATCATACTACATGTATAATTTAATCTTTTTGTTTGTTTATATTCATGTTTGCTTGTTTAGTGTAAAAACATTGCTTATGTATATGCAATTCTTGCATTTTTAATATTGAGTTGTGTTTTTTTTTAAGTATATGCGCAATTCTTACATATTGTAATTCTTGCTTATTGGTATTGTGTATTGCATATGTAGTATAGATTTGTTGCTTACGTAATGTCTAGGTGATACTTATGTATAGCTTTTTGCGATGTCAAGTTTTATGTAGTTATGTTGCATACATAGTGTATATTCATTGCTTCTATAGTAGAGGGTTGTTGCTTGTGACGTTGTCTATGATGCACATGCATTGCAATTTTCTTTGTTTCTATAATGTGAGTTTATTGAAGTTGTAATCTGATTTTGCAAAATGGAGATGTTTTCTCAAGACATTTTGTTCAAAGGTTGTACATTGGCGAAGAAATCGTATACAAATTTCTAAGGTAAGGAGATCTGCTAGATTGAAGGGACAATGAAAACAAAGTGGATTGTGTCATTTTTGCTATGCGTCACATGGAAACGCATACATGGGCGGAGGCACGAAAATTGGGACAAAGGGGTGAAGAAGAAAGATCTTGCACAATTATCTATATCGTGGGCGAAGTATTGTGTCGTTATTGTTGTGGTGACATGAATGAACATAAGAGAAAGAATTCGGCCAAGGCAAAAACGTTCGGTGGATGAAGAAATAGTGATTTAAAGCTAACGTGGGAATTATTTTTGTTAATGTAAATGTATGTTGAACAAGATACTTTATGCCATTTGTGTTTTTTGTTGTTTTCTTGGAAATATTTTAATAAACTTTTAAGTAGAATCATATATTTTCGGTATTGGTTACATAGGATGTTATGTGAAAATATTTTTGGGTTGATATTATTGGTGTATCTTTAAGTTTTTTCAATGATATATCATATTATTATTTATACTTTTTTCAGACAATAACATACACTAAATAAATAATATCGATGCAACTGTGATATACTACATAAGCAAATTTATCAATTGTATATGCAATGCTAATGTAGACATATTGAAATTCATCCATATATAGATATCCGATTTTGTTAATTCAAGATGTCGAACTATTGTGTGAGGGCTTAAATTATGAAGTATTTGTTCTTATGCTTTTGAAGAATGTATTTGATGCATGTGTAGAAAAAGATTAGTGCTTACTAAGAGATAGCGATTTTGTAATTCCAAATAAACCAATTTTCAAGTATTAAGTATTTCAGTTCAGCGTAAAACCATATGTGTCCAAGAAACAATATGAAGAATTTATGTAACACTTAGAAGGATGTAAACTAGTGATAAAATATATTAGTGTTAAGCTTTTTTTCATGCAATAGTATACACCATTAAATAACATATGCTTATGAAGTGTACTTGTGATGTATATGTAGAACATTTGTTATGCGTATGAAGGACAATCATCATAAAATTTGGCTGAATCATTTGCAAATACATAAGTATATTAGTTCGGACAAAAATTTGGGTATCCAAAGATTTGTAGAACCAAATGATATTTCTAGTCGCTCTCGAGGTTTATTGGTATTGCTCCCTTGCATATAAGTAACAATCGGTGATGAAGCATCATATCACTTGTTAGTATGCAATACTCAATATCTACATAAGCAATCATTTTTTTTTTCTCGAAGCATTCATGTGTTTAAAAGCAATATAACAATACTACACAAGCACTAATTTATATCTTTATAGGCGGTTTTTGTGAGTTTGTTTAGACTCAATATTTTTCTACAAGAACAATATCCGGAGAAACCTTCTTCAATTACGTAGTCCATGCCTTCATGCATCATGATTTGAGCGTGTAATGTTGTTTCGGATTATGATCGTGGGATAAAACTGGTTACGTAGCAAGGATGGGAGCTTATGTACGCAGAATTGACTGACGGTTTTGCTATCTCGGAAGTGTGTTGAAGACGATGGTGGAATGATTTTGTGATTCTCGCCGTCTTTCTCGCTTGATATGGTATGAGATTGTGCAAGGATTGTGTGATTTCGATTTGGTAATCTGAATCCTATTTTGTTGGTATGCATTGTTTTTGTTGGACTAATTTACCCATATGTTAAATTAATTAGGTAATAAATTACAATTAAGCTTGTTAAATCTTGCCTCTTGAAAAGATTAGATCTATGGCTAGGATTGGTCCCCATGTACTCACCCTATGACATGGTCTCATATAACCCCTATATATATATATATATATTCCGAATTAATTCAAGAATTACCAAAATCGAGGTTAGTTCTTTGCAATTATATTTTACAATTCTAGGAGGGTGGTTTGAGCGGAAAAAACTTTTTTGATTATTATTTATAAGTGACTTAGTTATTATATATATATATCTTTATGGATCAAATGGGTTCTCCTACTTGGGGTAAGTCCATAGGAACACATTCTAACCATAGATCAATAATTTTGGGTGGTCCGTTTTTTAGGGGTTTTTTATGTTTATTTTTTTGTTTCAGCAATTAAGAAGGGTAGGGTGGTCATTTTGCATTATAAAATCAGTTATTGAGATCTCACTCCCTCATTCACGTCGATCACCCACTCTTCAATCTCTCTCTCTCTCTCTCTCTCTCTCTCTCTCTATCTATCTATCTCTCTCTCTCTCTCTCTCAAATAGTTTCGATTTCAAAAACATTTCTCTCCGTGTTCGAGTTCGATTTTTGATTTTAAGTCTTCGAGTTCTATTTCGAAGGGTTTGCAATTCTTTTGAAGGTAAGTTTTCATCTCTCTCGGTTGTATTTTCGAAGGTTTCGATTTGTAGGTAGTTGCCGCTTTTATAGGGTTTATGAAGGTTCATAATTCGTGTTTGTTCGTTCGATTTTTGCAACTTCAATCTATTTTTTTATTGTTCGGAATGGTTTTTTAGTTCTTTGTTGTGTAATTTTCATATCGGTTTGCACATTGGTTTTTTTTTGTTCGTGAGCTATTTTGGTGGTTGTTTTTTCACGTACGTGTTTCTTTTTTCTCATTTGCTTATGTTAGTTGTTAAGGTTTCTTGTTTAGTTTGTTTATGGTGCTTGTGGAAGGTCAATAATTTGACTCCACTTGCAATTCTATTTTTTATGTATATTTTTGTTTGCACGCTTTTGTAATTGTGTAATTCTCGCTTATGAAGGTATTACTATTTGCTTGCGAAAATTTCATCGATTAGATTAGATTTTAGTAGTAGTGTTGCATGCGTAGTGTTCATTAAATGCTTATGTAGTTGAAAGTATGTGCATATGAAGTTGTTTTGATGCACATGCTTTGTGACTTTTGCAGCACCGGATGTTTGCTCGAGACATTTTGTCCAAAGGTTGTACGTTGGCTATGCACTATATACGAAATTTTGAAGTGTTGAGGCGGCTATGGACCTGAGGAACAATAATAATCTTTTTGTGGATTGTGGTGTTTTGCCATGCGCCACATGGAAACATACACGGGCGGAGGCATGAGGAATCGAGATAGTGGGTTGAAGAAGAAAAATTCCACGATTATCCATGTTACGGGTGAAGTACTCTGCTGCTATTGTTTTGGCTAACACGAACGAATACAAGGCGAAGGATTTGCTCGAGGCAAAAAGTACAATGGATGAAGAAGTTGTGGTCTTAGGCTTTTTGTAGGAATTTTATTTTGATATTGTAACTCTATGTCGAACAAGATACTTTTATGCGGTTTTTGTTTTATGATGTCATGTTGCGAGATATTTTGATAAACATGTAAGTAGGATCGTACTTTTCTATTTTTTGGGTATGTACGAAGTTTTTATGTGCAAAGTTTATGGGATGGTTATCCTGGTGTATATCTATTTTTTTTTCATGTATAAATACTATATATGCAATTGTGTTATTCTATATAAGCAAATTATTTCATTTGTACATGCAATGCTAATGTAGACTTAGTATAATGCATGTGTAGATATGCAATACAACAAATTTGATGCGGCTTATGAATGTTAAATAGGTATGTTGCTTGTGAAGGATAATTTTTATGCATATATGAAGAAGCATGTTGGTGCTTACAAAGAGATAACAGTTATTTCCCACAAAATATATTTTTATATTATCTACATATTACAATTCTTGCTTTTGTAGTACATATTTGTTGCATATGTAATGCATGGGGATGTATAACTTTTATGTGATTTTAAGCTTAACGTAGTTGTATTGCATATGAATTGTTCATACATTGCTTATGTACTTGAAGTTTGTTGCATACTTAATTGTTCATATATTGCTTATGTACTTGAAGTTTGTTGCATACAAATTGTTCATACATCCGACTCATCCTGAGGTTCGTATGCGATTTCGAACATTCACCGGATCGTTAGCTTTATTGTTATCCCCTTCTCGTGATGTGGCAACATTCTTGAACCCCTTTTGTTGCATACAATGTATTGCACGCGTCTATTTCACTGAAGCGTTTTGTTGTACTTATTAGTACATCAAAACCAAAGAATCTGGCCGTAATTTTGGTAGAATTGTACTCCCTTAGCCAAATCATCAAAAATCATTGATTGTTGAGGTTTGATTTGTTGTTCATATTCGTATCCAAGACTTCATAGAGTCGATCGATATTTCTAGTCGCTCTCCGAGGTATATTCATGTTGTTCCCTGGCATATAGGTACCAATCATTTATTAAGCAATATACTTTGCTTGTTAATGCACTACTCGATTCTACATAAGCAATCATATTTTCATGAAGCATGCATGTGTTTACAAGCAACATAACAATATTACATAAGCAAAGAATACTTTTATTCATAAGCAACAAATTAATTATTCACATGCATGATTTTTTAGAGCATCTTTTCATGATATGTTTTTGCAATTTTTAACACTCTAACGAAGTAATGCTTTTCATAAGCGGTATGGCGATACCACGTAAGCGAAAAACCGTTACCTTCATATGAAGATATATGACTACGAGTTTTGTTGAGTTTTTTTAGAATTACGAATGCGTTGCGGATTAGCTAGCATCATATTGCGATATTGATTTTATATCTACGAGAATATGATGAATATCATACATACTTTCTCCAAGCGATGTGTATAATCCTTCTTCAAATATGTTCATCTCTTCTGCATGCATCATGATATGCGGTTGATTCTCCACAAAATTACGCAGCAAAAATAGTGTTCTACTCAAGCTAGGGATGTTGGTTCGCCTTTATTTTATGAAAAGCGTTCGACGAAGAAGAAGGAAGAGTCTATCTCGTTAACGCCGATTTTGTTGGATTCTTGATTTTGCTTTGATCGATTTTGGAGAGATTTTTCATTATTATAAATGTTAACAGAATCCGTTTTTGTTGGATAATTATGTAGGATTACTAATTTACCCCTCCCCTCTATTTTCTAGCATTTAATTTTTAATTTTAGTCAAAATCACAGCCATTAGAAAATCTAGATATGTGGCTAGGATTGATCCCTATGGACTCACCCTATAAGGTGGTCTCATATAACCCTCTCCTATATATATATATATATATATATAATATATATATATGTGTATTCTAAATATGCGCTTTATTCAAACCAAGTACGCATTATATCAAACATCATTCAATAACTAACTATGTATTGTGTTACAGTTATATATGCATCAAACAAAGGATTATGCATCTAAAAATAACTACCTTCGAATTCTCTCAATATTATATATGTGTCAAACAACAACTAACTATGTGTTGCCTCATAATTATATATGCATCAAACAACAATTAACTTAACATTATCTCATTATTATCTCCGCACCAAATAAAATATGAATATGTAATATATTATAACCATGTATACATTAAACAACAAATAATTATGGGATGTCTGATCACTATTTATGCAGTATATTTATTCTAAAGCATTAGAATCATAATAATTATGTTCTGGGTTAATGGCGGAACTATGAGAGAGAGAGAGAGAGAGATTTGATTGTGGTGTTGATGACGATTTTTGTGGGATTGATATATGTATTGAAAGTGAGTGTATTGTTTGATTTTATTTCTATTTTTATCTATCCTTACTTAATGGTAATATGTTATTGTGATTTTACGATGTTATCCTTTTTGTAATTAAATTAAATATTAATCTAATTTTATTTATTCTAATATCAACCATCAATTATTTAATGAGAGTTGTTGTGATTAGTTCTTAAGGTCTCGGATCAAGGGATGTCTCCCATTAGTCGTATATATATATTATATATATATACACACACACACACACACACACAGAGAGAGAGAGAGAGAGAGAAATGCAAAAATGGTCCTATAACTTTACCTAGTTGGTAATTTTGGTCTGCCGATTTGAGTTTTGCAAATCTAGTCCTCTAACTTTAAAATTATCGCAATTTTGGTCCTCATTGACCAGGAACTACAAATTCCGGCCACAAAAGGTCACATGATTGACACATGGCCCATTATGAGGTGACTTGGACCCATTATGAGCTAAATTGGTCCTATAACTTAATTTCACTCTTAAAAAAATAAAAACCAAAATCAATTAACTAAATTCGCATAATTGGTCATATAACTTATTTTAACTCTTAAAGAAAAGAAAAACAAAAAACAATAGACCAAATTGGCAAAATTGGTCCTATAACTTATTTTAACTCTTAAAAAAATTATTTTGCCTAATTTGAAATTTATTCATGTGATTAAATTTATTTTAAAATCTAAAAATTAAAATATAAAAACTATAATAATTTGTTTAAAAAACTAAAAAATTTAAATAAATCGAAATTACAATGAAAATTGTTAAAAAATTAAATATGAAAATTAAATACACTTTTTTAAACATTTAAAACTTATTTAAAATATTTTGGAATTCTAAATAAAAATTCCAAATTGTTTAAAATTCTAATTAAAAAAAACTCAAATTTTTTTAAAATATAACAATTTTAAATGTTACAAAAACTCAAATTTTTTTAAAATATAACAATTTTTTAAAATAATTTTGAATTTTTTTATTTAGAATTTTAAAATATTTTAAATGTTTAAAAAAGTGTATTTAATTTTCATATTTAATTTTTTAACAATTTTCATTATAATTTCGATTTGTTTTAACTTTTTTAGTTTTTAAACAAATTATTATAGTTCTTATATTTTAATTTTTAGATTTTAAAATAAATTTAATCACATGAATAAATTTGAAATTGAGCAAAATAATAACTCTTTTTTAAGAGTTAAAATAAGTTATAGGACCAATTTGCCAATTTGGTCTATTGTTTTTTTGTTTTTTCTTTTCTTTAAGAGTTAAAATAACTTATAGGACCTTCCTCAAAAAAAATAACTTATAGGACCAATTGCGCGAATTCGGTTGATTGGTTTTGGTTTTTTTTTAAGAGTGAAATTAAGTTATAGGACCAATTTCGTTCATAATCTAGTCCAAGTCGGCCTTATAACTTGCTATGTGCCAACCATGTGACATTTTGTGGTGAATTTGTAGCTTCAGTCGATTGATAACCAAAATTGCAATAATTTTAAAGTTATAGGAGTAAATTGCAAAACTCAAATCGTACATAATCAAAATTGCCAATTAGGTAAAATTATAGGACCATTTTTGCATTTTTCCCTACTAAGATAAAATGCCAAGTGCAACTCATATCCATTGTCATCAATCATTCACTTTGAGCATCCATACGCTCGCCATCTGTCCAAGATGCTTCACAGTAATCATTTTTTCCCAACAAGAAAAAGGCCCATCTCCCTATGTAAAAAATATAAACAATCTAAAAATAATTAAAAACAAAAAACAAATGAAAAACAACAGAACGGACTTCTTTAAAAATCTGTAACGTCCTTCCTTACCTATCCCGTAATGGTGGGCCCCCACTTGAAGGCCCTCCAACCGATGTTGACGTCTGAAACCTCGATGTTGGCCCACCTGATGTTTGCGCTCCATGTGCTGAGACGGCCGAGTCAAGTCGCGTGCATTCCACCTTCCGATATCAGCCGTTCCGCATTGGAGGGTGGCGTAAAAACAGGTTTGTGGCGCGTGAGGTGGTTAGTTGACTCTCCCCGTGCTGTCCATGTGGGTAATGGACCAATAAAAATGTTATTTTCCGGAATATAGAATTGGGCCTACGTCAGATTCTCACACACTATTTTTAGAGAGCATGTTGACACTCTCAACCAAGCACCCAAAAAAGCACAGCATATTCATAACCAGGGAAATAATGTCCCTTTTTGTTTTAATCAAACATATTTTTAAATAAAAAAAACATATAAGATGATGCATATAAGGCGTATGTTAAATGAATTATTAACTTAATTATATATGAAATTAAGAATACAATGAATTGAAGGCTAATGGTCCGTTGCAGTCCTTTTTCGCAATAAGAAAATAAAATAAATTATTAAATTCTCAATTTGAGATCAATCGTTAAAAATTCGTTTAGTTTGCATCGATGATTTTAGAAAAAAGTTTGAATATGTTTTTCATCTTAGATATGAATCTCGTTCTAGCTAGACCATATTAACTAAGAAGCCATGATACTCAATTTCCATTCGAGATCGCAATTGCAATTAAAGCCTATTCAACTTCGATTCAATAACCAATCGGATCAAATTCAAATGTTCTTAGCTTTCAATAAAATTTTAAATAAGGTTTGAATAATAACATGCCCAACACAATTCGATTCATTTACGCCGAGGCATCTTGAGAGGTCACTTGGTTGTGGGTGAGGAGGGGTTTATTCCTATTGATATTTTGTAGCTTAGTTTTGTACTTCCATTTCATTTAAGGGCAAGAGGTGAGTTTAGTGGTCATTTAGCGAGATGTAGTTTATTAATGTGAGATTTAGTTTTCTTGATGTCAAGGGGATTGACAAATATCACAATTATGTTATGTTGAATGGATTGAAAATAAGAAAGTTAAGAACTCCATCTTAATTTATTGGTCTAGACCTTGTTCAATGCTAACAAACTAAGGTCTATGCTTTGTTTATTAATCAAGTTCTTTAATTTTATTTTTTCCATTTAAGGGTCATATCATTCATGCTTGTTTCTATTCCACGTTGCTAGTTATAGACAAGGGTTTATAATTAATTTTCATATTGTTTTTTTATTCTCTCTTTACAAGCAAAAAAATCTTAACATTAATTATTTTGGTGAATATTTAAGTCATGTTTGATGTTATTATCTTAACAAGAATTATTTCATAAAAGCTTTTCTAATCACTGAGAAGTTGGCCTAGCGGCCGAGATTATTCTAACTATCGCGGAGTGTGGGGCCAAGGGTTGTCCCTCCTCCATGATTAGTAACATCCTTAGGAAGAATTGATGCATTATAGTTCGAAGGAAGTGTGGAGTTTGTCTTTCTCGATTGGTGGGAAGATAATCTAGGTTTAAAAAAAAAAAATAGATTTTATTAACTCGAAAAACTATTATGAGGGAATGTTTTCGTTTTTAACAACTCAACTTCTGGCTTCACGTCTTTGTAGTATGCCTAAGGGACGAAAGGAATGTATTTTGAATAGTGAAATAAGGAAACGTCTGGAGATTGAGGATGTAATTGGATGTCTTATTGGGAAAATAATAACTTTTTTATTTTTACATTTTTGTTTCAACAGTAGATGTTAAGTCACTTTTATTTATTGTTGTTAGTGGGAGAAACTTTGAGTCGTTAAATTGTTCCAAAAAATCTACAAACACGCTAGCTAGTTGTTCGTTTTTATAATTCTTCGTTGGCATGTGCATAAATCATGCTTAAGGTAGTTTACGAATTGTTTCAACTTCTCCATTAAAAAAAATAATAGTAAAAATATTATCAGATTCTTTTGAATAGTGGTAAATATCTTATATTCAGTGAGTTCCTTCTTTTTATAATTTTTTTTTTTTTGCACTTTCATTATTTGTTTTTTTATATATCCTGGTAGAGAAAGGGTGATGAGAATTAAACCCAAACATCTCGTTTGGGAGTCTTAACCACTCAATCTCTATTTGATTCCACATTATTTGAATTTATTGAATATATGTGGATTATGGTTATATGTTTTACCTCCTCTTACATTCAAACACCTCCTCGCACAAAGAAAAATAATAACGCTTTTGAAAAATATACCATGGTATTATATAAAAATTAAAATCACTTTGCCCTCTCTATTATGAATCATATAGTACTTTATCCCATAGTGAAATGTTAACTATTTTATAATACCAAATTAGTTTTATCAAATAAATCAACCCTTAATCAAAATTTAAATAAATAATAATAGACAAATAATAGAAAATAAATTGAAAAAGGTATATAAGAAATAATTATATTACTAAAATTTTGTGAATAAGTAAATTTTACAATTTAGAGTCAGTTGATATTATTTAATTAACGGGTATGTACTCATTCATATAAGGATATTCCTACTTGAATCATATAATATTAATTTTACATGTATTCATCCTAACCCGATTAAAACAGATACACATATTATCCGGCCATACTTATCCCAAACCTATTTGTTGATACGGGCATACCACCCATACCCGCCCAAGACCTATTAATTTTATGTAAAAACTTATTATTATATGAATTTTTAAATGGGTATCCTATGAAAAATTAGTTATTATGTAATTAATCGTCCTTAGCAGGGACTTTGGTCCTCTGAAGAAGGTAGGGACTTCTTTAGTCTTTATTGGTACTTTGTAGATATGAGCTTTCTTAGCTTAGTATGAGGGAATCGTCATTGGTTTAGTAAGTTGGAGTCTTCCTTGAGTTCTCGGAGGAAGCTCTCCTTAGTACTTAGTCTCTTAGAGGCCATTTTATGGCCTCATTAATATTTAGTCTCTTAGAGACTTCTTCTGAGCTCTCATAACTCACTAGTAAATTGTCTTATGAGTAGCATGCCTTATTCACTTCCTTACTCTATAGGATGGCTTACAACAAAGGTAGTCAATTGGAGAAGAGATCAAATAGGGATAGAACTATGTTGGGAGTGAGAAGGCAACAACAATCGGCGGTTGGAGAACTAGGTCGGGAGTGAGAAGGCAACAAATACAACAGTTGAAGATCATCACTAGCCAAGAGCCAGCCAACGGCATGAACCTACTGATGGCCTAGTGGGATAGTGGTGCAGCCGCTCATGCCAGTGTGGCTGGGGGTGAAGGCCATGCCCACCTAGATGGTCGAGCAGCATCTAATCTATGGTGTTTCTACTGTTCCCGTTCTCTTGGGCTCCTTTTCCTGAGTGCTATCGTGTTTTCACTTCTTATGTTTCGTAGTTCCTTTTATTATTATTTCTTATGTTGTTTACTTGTTGGTACTTGTGCAATTGCCTTATAGATTGTCAATCTTTGTTGATGCATGTGACAAAGGCAAAGTCTTGGAGTGGGAGGTCAGTGACTCCATTGATGGAAAGGGCGAATAGGATGGAGATGGAGCTTCTCATGTTTGAGTCGCATGCTACTGTGGAAAGGCGTTTGATATCTTTTTCCTTCATCCAAGTGTTAGGGTCTGCCTTCGAGCATTTGCTATGCTCATTTGTTTGTTTGAGATGTTTATTGCCTCGGAGAAGTTGTGTTGACGTTCTTGTTTGTCTATGATATTGAGTAATATGCTAGCCCTTTTTCTTCAAATGTCTTCGCATATTTTGAGTTTCTATGATCTTTTCACTATTGGTGAGAGCTATGTGAGGGTCTTAGTACATGTGTAGTTCCTGTTTCACCAAAAATATTTTGGTTAAAACAATGCAAATGTGCAGTGTAGTTTCTGAGGATAATGGTAAGAAATGCATCGTATTCCTCGGGATTGAATCTCAAACACTTAGGCTATAATAACATCGTATTCTAATTTTATTGAAGCGACCGAAAATCTGAGTATTTTAATCTAATAAAAATCGAAATTAAAAGAAATAAAATAAAAATAAATTCGTGAACCCCACAAGTCTTTTCAACATCTTTAGGAGCAACCTTAGGCACATAATCTCAACATGTTTCTTCAATATTAAATGCAATTAAATTTTAAAAATCAATTAATGCAATTCTATGGGTTCAATTCCTAAAATAGTTTATTGTGCATATAAACAAGAGATTAATAATAATTGAGGTCTCCCGATCCATCACAATTATTACTAACTACCAAAAGATCTTTGAATTGAAGTACTCCCCACAAATAGAAGTAGTCTCCCGATACATTACCATATTTATGTCTGAATTCGATTTTCGTCTTACTAGAACTCACCTCCCGAATTATGGACTAGAAGTATGACATGCAAATTATTGATCGGATAAAAAGTAATTAAAATAAGCACTCGAAGTCAATAAATAGAAAGCATGAATTAATTAAGAAAATAAATAATCATATTTAACATAAAGTAACAGTTTCAATTATGCCCTAAGATCCGAAAGATATGCCAAACATTGATTACAAACTCATATACAAATTGAATCAACATTATGATATCATTTAAGCATATACAAGAGATCTTAGACATGGAAAGAAAACCCCTTCTTGTCAGGATGGATTCTCCTTCCAAGCCCTCGAAGCTCTTGTGCTCCCTAGATGCGAAAGCCTTGTGGTGTTCTTCGCGACCTAGCCTTTTGCTCTCATAAGCTCCTCGATTCCTTCGTTCATGTGTTATTTGATGTGTTTTCTATGTATCCAGTTGTGAATTTCGTGCATAGTCTTGGGTCCCTTTTATAGATGCTTGGAGAGATCATTTGCATAGTTTGAGTAGGAAAAGGAGACCAATTCACCCCGGTTAAATCGACGCCCGTGTCATCCCACACGGCCTGGTCGTGCGATCGAATTTGATTTTGGTGTCTTCATGAAAGTTGTAGATCTTTCTCTTGGCTTTCCATGGCCACTTGAATCACCTTAATATCAATTTTTTAGAGGGAGTTATTGCCAAAATACTAAACCCTTCCATCTTTAAACTGACACCACGTAGGAATGGCAATGGGCGGGGACGGGGACGGGGCCGGTATTGGACATACCATCCCCGTCGCAGAATCCAACCCAAATACCATCCATGTACCATTCCCCGCTTTGGGTGCCTGGGGCGGGGAAGGAGAATCCCCGTTCGGGGAATAGGGACCCATGCGAGAATCGGGTTCCCCATTTTATATCTTTTAATAAAAAATCAGAAAATAAATTACTTGAAATAAATAAAATAACATAAATCAATACATAAAAAAATAATGTGAACAATCAAAATTATAAATACTTAAGAGTTTAGTTTTTAAAATTAATAAAATAAAATATTATAAATAAAATTAATATAATAATAGATAATATATATATATATATATATATATATTTGGGGAATGGGGATGGGGATGGGGAATCTTAGTTTTATCTAAATGGGGACGGAGATGGGACGGGGATGGATTCTAGAGAAATGGGGAATCACCATCGCCGTCCCATCCTCAAATTAATCGGGGATTCCCATCCCATATTGCTCGGGTACCAACGGGGATGGTTCCCCGTAGGGATTTTGCCATCCCTATTAACGTGTTTTGACGTTTTTGAAGGAAATTTTCTTTTGTTTGACCATCCATGCTTCTTCCTTCACATTTTTTGCTCGTCGATTGTCTTTTTACATATCATTTGAAACATGCTATCATCTTTTGTCCAATTTAGCTCCATTTTCTCGCAAAATTCACAAGAGTACGCAATATCATGCCCAACAAGAGAAACCAAGTAAAACATACTCTTTGAATATGCGTGCAAATGCATCAAATATATATCATTTTAAACCTCAAATGCACGTATATTTTACACTCATCGATTCCTCTAAGTATGAGGGACTTCTTTATATTATATTTGGATAAGAGTTATCTCTTTAAAGAGCATGCGTGAGAGTTTGCATGGATATCTTGAAGCTATCTCTTATAGGAATTTCGCTTATTGAGTGTCCTAGATAGCGCATATCTACTCTCTTAGGAGACTTAAACTTTGATAGTATCATGGATAGTGCGTTGCTACCTCTTATAGAACTTATCATTATACAATGTCATGAATACATAGCTATCATTTATAGGACTTAACTTCTTCCCTACGGTAGTGTGTGGTCATCTCTTGCAAGAATACATCTTTCGTGATATCTTTGGCTTTTATCCGGTTGAGGTATTAGCTAGTCTCGTGATTATGTTAAATACCCATTGTTCCTATGAGGTTAGGATCTTGTCTTTCCAGTCAAGGAGAAGAGTCTTTTCTTTTACTAGAGGCTTGTGACGGTCTTTAAATTAGGGGCTTTATCTGGACCTTAGTCTGTGAAGCCCTTTTGTTTTCTTATCTTGCAAATTTTTGAAGTGTTGAGGAGCAACACTAGGGGAAAACCTATATTGACTTTAGTAGTTGGAATAGTGTAGGCGTGAATGGGTACATAAAATATAGGAGAATAGCTCAGTCGAACGGATGAGCATAGTCGCGCTACCTACGCAGTATGCGCCACCCTACCAATGGCGCGCAGATGTGCATGTGCGTGCATCGTGCGAGGGAGGCTCGATGGGCTGGTTTGCCGTCATTTCGGCCTTTTTCATCTTTTGTTTCACTTTCTCACAATTTTTAAGTAAAATTCCTAAGATTTGTTTAGCGATCATCTTGATGTGTTAAAGACTTTTGCATGACTTACAATTTCTAGTAGATTATTGGAGTTTTCATGAGAACTTTTGATTTATCATTGTCAAGTGTCATAAACTTTTTTGATCTCTTGAAGAAAGAAATTTAGCAATCTATAGGTTGTCGGACTAGTGGTGAAACTCAATAGTCTAGGCTTTGGGGAAAGTCCCTAAGGATATTATTGATCCTTGGGAGCTCGTAGCCCCAGACGACCGGAGGATATAGAGTTTTGTGCTTTTCGAGGCTCTTTGGATGCTTCCAGTGGAAATTGTGAGTTAAATGGTGATGGATCCCTCTAGCATGAGTCCCATTTGCCTTAGATATGAATTTGTTATCTCTTAGTCTTGTCCATGCATTATCACATTTGGTGCTTTTTTAGTTCCTTATTAGTTAGACCTCATAGAAATTCTAAGAGCTTGTTTCTTCCCCGTAAGTGTTAGAGAGGTTGTTTGGGTTATACTTGAGATATAAGTTTGGCGATTTAGTCCTTTGGACTAATTTCTTAAACTTTACTTTAGCTTAGTAACATGAAGTTGTTCCTTTTGAGGGACTTTAGTTTCTCTGGGATTTTGTTTTCCCAACGGAGCGCGGAGATTCTATATGAGGTTTAGTTTGGTGAGTGTCATGAATAGCGGAAAACTATCTTTTATGGGACCTATGCTTGGTTAGTGCCCTGGATAGTACGAATCTACCCCATACGAGACTTAGAAATTTATATTGGATAACACATAGTTTGCTTCTTACAGGAAGGCATGGCACAGTGACACGAGGCAATGATAGTTTTCCACTTACAAGACTTAGAAATTTACCTTCGACGGTGCATAACTACCTCTTACAAAAAGGTATTTTCCGGTGGCCTTGGGTAGAGAGTAGTTTTTCGCTCATGACACTTAGAAATTTACCTTGGACAACACATAGTTGTCTTTTACGGGAAGAGCGTGGCTTGGTAGCCCAGTAGTAATCGTAGTTTCCACTTATAGGACATAGAAATTTACCTTGGGCCCGCGCATAACCGCCTCTTATAGGAAGACATTGGCTAGGTGGCTCGGGATAGTGGTGTAGCTTTCTGCTTACGGGACTTAGAAATTTACCTTAGATAGCGCATGATTGTCTCTTACAGGTATGCATTGGTCTGGTGGACTATTCAAGTGGATTGTGTCGATAATAACATTAACATTATTCGTCATGTAGAAAGTAAGAAACATTTGTAGCGGTCAGTGGGTAGGAGATAAAATCATAGAAATAAATCGAAGTATTTAGGAGAGAAATGACATAAAATCTTCTGATTCGCAGACCCAAAAAATGGACAAAAATCATTTGGTACCTCTAGGGCACTTACACAAAGTAAAATAAACAAGTAAGAAGAGTAGCCTTAAGAATGGTGATGTGCTTATTAGAAAGGGCGGAGAAGAGTCTTTAGGAATTCATTCTTCAAGCAAGTATGGTCGCTTACTCCATCCTGAAGCTTATTTCGGGTCTTAACTTTCGTCGATGTTGGTTCACATACTCCTTAAGTGTTATCCGTGGACAAGTCTCTCTATCTCTACCTCCAATTGGAATCATTGCCCGTAGTGTGTCTCTGGCCTTGATGGAAGCAACAATACTTGTTTGACCTTGCTCTCTTTGGGTTGTCTTGTAGTTCTTTGGGAGGCTCAATTATTCCTTGCTACGTAATGTGATTAATACTTTTGAGATGGGCACATTGAAGGGAGTATATCTTGTTTATAGTGTCTTCTTCCATAGTTCTTGATTATCCCATCCTCGGCTTAACCTTATCCTCTTCTCGAGACTTCCTTCTACTTCCATATTTGGTTTCATAGCCTCTTCAACTCGATGTGCTTCTCAAGACGATCTAGTAATTCCTTTGAGGATGTGGGAGGCTTTCCAACTATAGACTCCTTAAATCTCATTCTCTTAAGTTCTCACTGCGAGAATACCAGGTAGGGTCTCATGTTATACGTGGGAGACCTCGTTGACTCCTTCTACGAAGCGCTTCATAGAGTCTCTTAGGGGTTTCCTTTTTTTTCTCTTGATGAAGATTAAATTTGAGATAGTCTTGGGGCACATCCTATTGATCAAAAACTGATGCATGAAGCACTTTGTTAGCTTGTACATCTCATTAATAGATCCATTATAGAGTTGATTGAACATGACAAGATTCTCTTGATTAGGGTAGTCATGAGGACTTTGCAGTAGGAGGCATCAATCATGTATACATTGTCTATCCTTACATGGAACTTGTTAAGGTGTTCTTGAGAGCCTCTAGTTCCACCACATACTATTTATATATTTATTTCAAACTTACTTGAGGTTGATTTATTTAATAAAATTATTGTTAAGATTTAAGGTTCTTTAGTATAATGGGGTAGTAGGGGAAGGGACATACTCATTTGAATGAGATCGAACTCATATCAATCACTCTTATAACACAACACTCTACCACTGGCCAGAGGTTGATCCCAATAAAAGTTATGGTAAAGTTAATTGATATTTGATTGTCAAGGGGCTAAAGTGTACCTTACAAGATTCCTTTTATTTTTAAGTTTAGTTTTTCCTTTTACAAATCAATAATACACAATAAAATAAGATTACTAAATATAGTATATACCTTACGCATTTCCATCTTAGATAACACAATTATTTTTACCGTGAACTAAATTAATGAGTCCTAAACTAATTCCCATTTAGGGGCACTGGGCAGGTTTATAGCTAAGACGGATTAAGAAAAGAAAAATTCAAAGAAAAAGAAAAAGAAAAGAATGCTAAAAATGAAATTACATAGTATTTAGGGGCACTGGGCAGAAGATGCAGATGTGATGTGGAAATGTGTGGTCCTTTGACAGAGGCAATCGCACCTTATCACTCTCTCTCTGCCATCTTTTTAGCATTGCGGTGTTCCCACGGCTCTTTTTATGCTTTTAAGTCCCTCCCGGCCCCATATTCCCTTTCCTATAACATTTTTTATTTTTATTTCTATTTGTTTAAACAATAACAAAAAAATCCATATAGTTCAATAATTGGGAAGGGAGTAAAAATTTGAGAGAATAGAGTATATGTTTATAGTTATTAAAAGTTAATGATTGTTTTCTTTTTTTTTTTTTTTTGAGGGAAAAAGTTAGTGATGTTATATTAACGGAATGCATGTATTTTTAGTGCAATCTACATTGATGACCAAGGATTAATTAATAGCTTTTTTTTTTTTTTTTTTGAGGAAGGATTAATTAATAGCTTAACTTGTAGAAGAAAAAGCTAATGCACACATAGTACTATTACTTCCACACATTTTAATGCTTGAATTGAATGAACTAATTGTTTGGAGACTTTAATCTATCCCTATTAAATAGGGATAACTTACATAAGAACAAGTCTCATGAAACCAATTAAGGAAATCTTGATGTACCTTTTATTTGACCTTTATAATATAAGTAACATCTGATATAAAATGCTTAAATAATTGACAAGTGTCATATCTTTTATAAAATTAAAAGATTTAATTTTTGTTTTCTGTCCCGATTTCGGCTTCACTTTGGGCTAATCTTGGGCCCCCGAAAGCACGTCTTTAGAGTCCCGAAAGATGTAAATTGTGGTATGTCGCCTTAATTAGCCTCGGGTTCCCAAGAATGATTGTAGACACTGCTGCACAAAAGCGCCTTGCCACATTGTACTTTCTAGTCTCTCACAAGCCGCTGACTTGAAAGGGCAAGGACTCACTTTGGGAAGATTTCATAATTATATATAGACGTGATCTTATATGAGGCCATCTCATAAACTTAAATTAATGGGATGAATACTAAAAAAAAAAACAAAAAATATGAGTCTTTTCTAATTGATTTGGGTTTAGGTTAGAACTCGATTTACATCAAGATTAAATGCTTATCAACTATGTTAAATGAGATCGTCTCATGTAAGTTTTTGTCTTATATATACACACAAACTTAATGTATCGTCCATAGAATACAATAATTCAAGAACACTATTTGAGTAACAAAATTATTAATGAATATTGTATGCCCAAGCCTCTAATATTGACCCTTATATCTAATTGAAGTATTTCATTATTGTAAAGCATATTATATATATAAATAATATTTATCACATGTAGAAATTACATATATCCAAAGTAGCAAATATTATTAAGCGTACATATTGTTTTACCAAAACTCTGAAAAAGTACCACCACTACGAGCGCAAACAATTAATAGAAAATAGCAATTATTATCTCATTTCCTATTATGTATTATGAGAAAATGAAAAGATAAAGAAATTGGAAAGAAAAAAATGAAAAAAAAAAATTGAAAAGCCCTCACCTCACCTCACCATTATTATTATGGCTAGGCTTTCTTCTCTTCCTTATCTCCTGCACTACCCCTTCCCCCTGTTCCCCTCTTGAAGCTCACGAGCCTCCTTTTTCTATCCCTCTTTCTTCTTCCCTATTTTCCAAATAAAAAAATCAAAATTTAACTACCAAAGAAAGGCTGCAAAAAACCAAGCAAAACCATGACTTGCGAGTTTCAACTCACCCACTTGTAGTGATCCATGTTTCTTGAAACAATTGCCCATCAAAAAAAAAAAAAAGGAAAAAAAAAAAAAGATCCCTCTTGCCAAAATCCCGTTTTAATTTTATTTTTAAATGAAAAGAGATCGTGATCGTGGAAAGGCGGAGGCGGCGGCGAGTGGCGGCGCCACCGCCGCTCCACCGGAAAAGCAAAGATGTGTGAGGAGAAACAGCCGGACGCCGGCATGGACGAGCTGTTCGCCGTTTTGGGTTACAAAGTGAAGTCCTCAGACATGGCGGATGTTGCTGAGAAGCTTGAGCAATTGGAGATGGCGATGGGGACCACCATGGAAGATGGGGTTTCTGTGCTCTCCACTGATACCGTTCATTACAACCCGTCCGATCTTTCCGGGTGGGTCGAAAGCATGTTATCCGAGCTCAGCACCTCCTGCAGCTTCGAAATGGTTCCAAACCAAATCGGGATTTCAGGTGAATCTTCTTCCAGTAATCTTATTCAGCAAAACGGAGGTATATTCAATTATGACGACGATTTGAGAGCAATTCCTGGTGGAGCGATTTTTAGTAACAATCAGCAAAGGGATGTAATTGATTCTGAAAATTCGAATAAAAGGATTAAAACTTCTCCATTGCCACCGCCGCCGGCGAGGCGCGGCCGATGGTGCTGGTGGATTCCCAGGAAACCGGAGTTAGACTCGTCCACACTTTAATGGCGTGCGCGGAGGCTGTTCAGCAAGAAAACATGAAATTAGCCGATGCTCTGGTTAAGCATGTCGGGATTTTAGCTGTTTCTCAGGTGGGGGCTATGAGAAAAGTGGCCACCTATTTCGCGGAGGCGTTGGCCCGGAAAATTTACAAGATTTACCCTCAGGACTCAATTGAGTTTTCGTGCTCCGATGTTCTGCAGGCCCATTTCTACGAAACGGTGCCGTATTTGAAATTCGCCCATTTCACGGCGAATCAGGCGATATTGGAGGCGTTCGCCGGAGCTAACAGAGTTCACGTGATTGATTTCAGCTTGAAAGAGGGGATGCAATGGCCCGCTTTGATGCAGGCTCTGGCTTTGCGGCCCGGTGGGCCGCCGGCGTTTAGACTAACTGGAATCGGGCCTCCGCAGCCCGATAACAACGACGCTCTGCAGGAAGTGGGCTGGAAATTAGCCCAATTGGCGGAGACGATTGGGGTCGAATTCGAGTTTCGTGGTTTCGTGACGAATTCGTTGGCGGATCTTGACGCGAATATGTTGGAAATTAGGCCTAATTTGGAGACGGTGGCTGTAAACTCTGTTTTCGAGCTGCACCGATTGTTGGCCCGGCCTGGTTCGATCGAAAACGTGCTGAATTTAATAAAATCGATGAACCCTAAAATTGTGACGATTGTGGAGCAGGAAGCGAATCACAACGGCGACGTTTTCCTGGACCGGTTCAACGAGGCGCTGCATTATTACTCGACGATGTTCGACTCGCTGGAGAGCTCCGGATCGACTCAGCCCAACAACATGAGCCGGGATTTGGTGATGACGGAGGTGTATTTGGGGAGGCAGATATGCAACGTGGTGGCTTCCGACGGGCCGGACCGGGTCGAGCGGCACGAGACGCTGGGTCAATGGCGAAACCGGATGAGGTCGGCCGGGTTCGACCCGGTTCACCTGGGTTCGAACGCGTTCAAGCAGGCGAGTATGTTGTTGGCGCTTTTCGCCGGCGGGGATGGGTACAGGGTGGAGGAGAATGATGGGTGTTTGATGCTGGGTTGGCACACGCGGCCGCTTATCGCCACCTCGGCGTGGCGGCTCACGGCGGCGGAGTGAGTGGCCGGTGAGTCAACTGGGTGTTGAACCCTCACTGAGTTGTGGGCCAAACTCGGGACACTTGCCACCACATAAAATGGCATAAGCTGAGTTGTTTGAGAGAGAGAGAGAGAGAGATAAAATTGGGTCAAATTCTGTCTATATTTACTTTTTACTTCTCTAAGTCAGGAATTTGTTTTTTTAAACCCTTTTTACTTTCTGTGTTTGGTACATTGGGTTAAGGTTATGAAACTAATTTACTGTTTTTGCCTTTGTTGCTTGGGTATCTAGTTTGGCTTAATTGTCCCTTGTTTTCCTGAAAGAGTGGCAATAATTCGTTACTCAGTTGCATGTGTAAAATCTTTTATTTATCTTTAAAAAATCATGTTTTTTGACTTAATAGAATAGAGGGTAAATGCCATTTTATTCATTAAGTCTAATTATTTGAACACACTATTTAAAAGTAATTTATTTATTAATTTTTATTTATTAGAATGAGTTGTCTTCAACTTCAACGCTATTTTCAGCTTTGATCGAAAAGCACTTGGTATTGGATTTTGAATTTATTTATTTTTTTAAGAATAAATGTTACAAATGGGACCATAACCTATAATATATAATAATTCAAACAAGACCCAAGTTGCACTATCAGGATAGAAACGAAACCACACACAATGATGGAAAATAAACCTACATGTCATCAATGAGAATCGAACCTTTTAATCTCAATGCATTCATCTTAATTGGAAAGGTCTCACATGCAAGTTCAGTTATTTTGTAACCATAAAATTTTGCATTTGTCGCTGTCATTTGTGACCACTTTAACTACTTCTTGCACGATTCATATTATTTCAGTAAAAATGTATAATTTAACATGTTTTCGCCATAAAAAGTAATACAAAGCTTGTTTCCTACTACTACTTTGCTTATGACTTTGGGAATAAAATCTTATAATAAATATATATTACATGGGTAAAATACTTTTAATTTACTTTCAAAATAATGTGCTTATTGCTTTTTTTTTTCTATCGAAACGATAGCTTATATATTCAAAACTCGAGAACAAAATTACACTCCCAACCGCAAAAGGGCCACCTTGAAACTTCTCGCTTTTAAAAGTGATTTATTGAAGTAGAAGTAAAAAGTTGAGAATCAAAAGTTTGTAGTCTTTGAAAATAGAATCGAGAAGTTGGGAGTGTTTGGTGTAAAAGTTGGAAAAGTATTTATTTGTTTGTACAAATCCAAATGTAAGTAGGTAAAAATCCAAAGACCTCTCATTTGCAAACACTACAAAGTGAATATTTTTTCACCAAAAACTAAGAAGTGTTTTTTTAATAATTGCAAACATTCTCTCTGTCTTGACTCTTGGCCAAAGAATTTAAATACATAATAATGTCTAATTAAGATATATGAGTGGATAAATGATTATATTTAATGACGGCCGAGAAATCTCGGGTAAGGAGGCCAACTAATATTAATATAGAAAGAGTCCGTCGGATTTTTGGTCACTTCTCTATAATAAAAATAGTTTTAACCATGTTTTATTAGCCATTTTTTATTTCAAATTTCCACTTTGTCATTTCTCCTTTCTAGGGATCGATCTATGACCCGATACCGAAAAATGTACCGCATCAATTTTTTGAAATATAACCAAGTACCTCATCGAGAATACAAGAAGGGTATGATCGTGTCAAAATGGCTAAAAAATATGTTTTAAAAAACTATGACTATTTAGCATTTTTACAAAACATAAGTGGACAATTTGTCTATTACCACATGTAAAAAATTAAAAACAATATATCAAATTTAAAATAAGTAGAAATTTTGATTAAGCCATTGTATTAATTCAATCACATCTTTCCTCAAAAAAAAAAAAAAATCAATCACATCTTAATATTAACAAATAAATAACAAGATGCAATTACATCAATATACCAAAAGGGACGAATAGAGACACAAAAGAATAATGCAAAAATTGAAATTAAAGTTTATGACAGAGCTTAAAAAATGTACAAAAATTTAAAAATGGGCAAAATGACCAAGACTCATATTTTTCAGGATTTACAAATGAAAGTAGGAAAGAAGAATGCAAGATAATTGAAGATTTTTTTCTATTTTCTATTTTTTATTTATATTAAGATTAAAAAGTGAAAGGACCAAAATACCCCTACTTTTTTCCAAAATTTGAGGGGGCCCAGTGCCCCCGTTGGCCCATACATGCCTTCGTCCCGATTACATTGTTTTTTATAAAGATATATGTTCAAAACTTAATAATGAATAATTTTTTGGGAGCATGTTTCAAATTAACTTTTGGATCTAAAAATTAACTTTATAAAAATAATAGTAGTTTGGTAATTAAATTTTGAATGAACTTTTGGATAATCACTTAAAAGTTAATTCTAGAGAAGCCAAAGATAGAGAGAATATGAAACCCGCAAAGAATTGTTGCAAGATACAACTTTCGATTTTCTTTTTTATTGCAATATATTTTTTTATTTGTTATGCTTTTGGCCCGACAATCACCGCCAAAACAGAAAAACTTATGACCGTATTGACGGGAATCCTAACTATATAGGCCCTGGAAATTCTATATATGCCACCAAAGTAGGTAGCTACCCATTTGGGTATATGACTCTTGGATCAAACACATACTCACGTGAGTGTGTATGTGTGTGTGATGATCCAGGTCATGACCCCATGTGGGTGGCCACCCACTGGGTGACATGGTCGGCGTGATTAGTTTGAGTCTCATTAATCACACTTCTAATCTAACAATGTTTCCACAAGAGAAAGAAGAAACTATGCACTAAAAGCAAGTCATTTTTCAATGAATGATTTAGCTCGAATCGAGATTAGCTCATTTGTCAACTATATTAGTATTTCATGTCGGCATTCCCGCTATGTACATCAATTATGAAGAGTATTGATATATTTAGATGTATTAATCGGTGTTAGAATAATTAACATACATTTTTGTAAGAGAAAATTGGAAGAAGAATTCTATATAATTTGAGAGTCTTGAATACAACTTGAGAATTACAAATGGAGGCTACCCAATATATAGGAGCAAACCCTAGCTAAGACACACAAAGGAAAATACAAAACTACCCTCACAAATATAAATTAATAACTAATTATAATTCTAACATCCCCCACAAACTCATGATGATGTAGTAGAAATCATCGAGAGTTTGCCAACCAAAAACGAAAGCGGATGGATGTGACTTGGTGAAAAGATCAACAATCAGAAAGATGATGAGATGAAAGGTAAGTGAAGTGTCCCATGTTGCGGATGATGACGAGTGACATGACAAATCTCAATATGTTTTGTTCTTTCGTGGAAAAATCGAGTTGTGAGCAATCAAATAAAGCACTTTGGTTATCACAATGCATGGGAGTAGGTGAGGACAAATGAACACCCATATCTCTGCAAGAAGCCAACGTAACCAAACTATTTCGGTTGTAGTAGAAGCCATTGCCCGATACTCGCTCTGTGGAGGATCGAGACACAACATTTTATTTCTTACTCTTCCAAGAAATAAGTGAGTCTCCAAGAAAAACACAAAAACCAAAGGTGGTGGATTTTCGATTAGTAGGATCACCGCCCAATCCGCATCGAATATGCCCTCAACTCTAATGAAGATGTAGATGAAAACAAAAGACTCTCGAAAAGAGTACCACGGAGGTATCGCAAGATACGAGTAATCGACCCAATGAACGGTAGTGGGGCAAGTGACAAATGACTCACAATATGAACCGCATATGCATATCTCGGGCCAGTAATGGTTAGATAAACCAAACTTCCAACAATAGTGCGATATAAAGTAGGACCGGACAATGGTGTGCCATCGAAGGAGAATATCGAACATTAAGTTCAAGAGGCGTATCAACCGTCCGAGTATCGCAAGACGAGCTCGATCAAGTATGCCAAAGAATGTACTTGGACTCGTGAAAGAATTCTATATAACTTGAGAGTCTTGAATACAACTTGAGAATTACAAATGGAGGCTACCCAATATATAGGAGCAAACCCTAGCTAAGACACACAAAGGAAAATACAAAACTACCCTCACAAATATAAATTAATAACTAATTATAATTCTAACAATCAAGCACTTGGGTCTTTTTTTAGCCTTTATAGCATCGAAAACTAGTAGATTGCCTTAAGGTAAGGTTTTAAGCTCAACTTTTAAGACCGATATTTCCATTGTTTGATAATCCAAAATGTTAGGACGATTTTATCGTCTAAAATATTTTTCGAGAAAAAGATAAAGATTGGTTTTTGATTTGTTTTGCCTTTCTAGACTTGTGATATAATTAGGACTTTTTAGATAAGGGAAGAAATCATATTGATATGGTATTGATATATTAGGATTCTTGATAGTTATCTTGTTTCCTAACATAAGTGATTTACTTATCATATATTTGTATATATCTTCTTTCCTTGTGTATTAGGTCTCTTGAAGGGTGTTGGACGGCTATTTAAAGGGAAGAGGACGTCCATAATGTATACACAAGAAATACACCAGTTACAAGAGTCTTGAGAGAGTTAGAGTCATTCAAGCACAAGGAGTCCGAATCGCCCGGATGCGACCTCGAATGTGACTACATCCGAGATCACATTCACCCTCAGCCTTGTGTTTGTTAGCTTTTCATCCATTATTTTTGTTTTGTGATTAACGAAGTCCGTACATATCTATTGTTGGATGAGTTGAATTACATAGATTAGATATACTCGAGATAGGAGTTTTTCGTTGAATTTCTACTAGTTGGATTTGAATATTTTTGTATACGAAATCAAACCGATTTTACTAGTGGAAAGTTTTGCCATATTGGCACGTCTACAAGCTTGTTAGCTTGTAGACAATTTTTACTTCGTGTCTCTTTATTGTTTTCAAATTTCCGCTGCATGTGATTGTGAATGTGATCACATCCGCAATCACATCCTTACTCTGCAAAACTTTTGGTAAATATCCGTGCTATAATTTTTTCAATTGGCATCTAGAGCTTACACTTGACGACACTAAGTGTTGATCCCGAGTGTTTGTTAGCACGGATACTCAAAATAACCCCACTTTTCGTCCCCCCCATTCTTGATGGCTCCAATTATTCTATTTGGAAAGTCAAAGTTCGGGCCTACATCAAATCAATTGATGAAAGGGCCTGGCGTACAATCCTTACTAGGTGGTCACCTCCAAAACTCATCGATATTGATGGTGACTACAAGGACAAAGGAGAAATTGATTGGACTAATGATGAATTAATTTTGTCCAATTACAATTCTAAGGCCTTGATGGCAATCTTTGGCACTGTGGATCAAAATATGTTTAAAATCATTGCTAATTTTACTGTGGCAAAAGATGCTTGGGATACTCTGCAAAGTCATTGTGAGGGTTCAGCAAGTGTGCGAAAAACCAAACTTAGGTTGCTCACAAATAGGTTTGAAAACCTGAGGATGCGTGAGGATGAGAATATCACTACTTACAATGCCAAACTGTGCGATATAGCCAATGAAGCTCAAGCCTTAGGTGAACCCATATCCAACGAGAATCTTGTGAGCAAAATGTTGAGATCTCTTCCTATTAGGTATAATATCAAAGTTTCATCCATAGAAGAAGCCCATGATGTGGCCACTTTAAGTCTAGAAAGACTTGGCTGGCATTCTTCAAACCTATGAGATGAACATGGCTCAACAGATGGAGAGTTTGGGTCACAAAGTTGCTTTTCAAATTGAGTCTCCTTTCACTCGAGTCCCAAGTTACCAATGATTTTACTGACCTTACCAATGAGATTGAAAAATCTGATCTAGGAGATGATTCTATGGCCATGTACTCGAAAAAGTTTGATAAAATTCTTAAGCTCAAAAGTCAGAAAAAGTCTCAAAATTTCACCAAGCCTTTTAAGTCTGAGTCAAGCAAGTTTCCTCAAAAGCACACCTTTGATAAAAGTCAAGAACGTTTTTCCGTGATAAATCAAACAAGTCTGACACAAAAACTCTTGACTCCATTAGGTGTAGGGCTTGTACTGGGTATGGTCATTATGCTGCCCAATGTGCTAACACTCTTATGAAAAAGGGGATGAGCCTGACTGTGACCTTGAGTGATAACGAATCTGACGGTGAGAAGAATGATCAGGAAGAAAACAAGGTTCTGACTACCTTGGTGAAAAATCGAAAGTCCCTCCAAATTAATCCTTCAGTGTGTGCCAAGGGGTGTGGCCCGAGATGTGATCACACCTTCTCTGATCACATCTGAAGTCACATCTGATGAACAGGATCTCTCATCTATCTCTAATCATTTCTGTTTCAATTCTACTTCTGTACCTAATAATAATGAACAGGATGATGAATCTGATGATGAAAGTCTGGAGGACACATACGCGAACCTTTACAAGGATTGGTTGAAAAGGATAAAAGTGAACGAGATGCTGAAAAAGGAGAATGACCGACTTACAAAGGAGAATGATGATCAAAGGGAAGTGGTTACCAGGTTAGAGGCTTCTCTTACAAAGAAAGAACTTGAGTTCGAAAAGGTAAAGTCTAAACTTGGAAGAGTCTCTTGAAAGCATAAAATGGTTTAATTCAGGAAAGCAAAACTAGATGATATTCTTTCCATGGGCAAAGTGATGATAAACTCGCCTTGGTTATAAAACTCCGATTTTTGTGAAAGCTAAAGAACAAGGAGAATCCTCGATTCCTCCAATAATAAAATGATTTTTTCCCGTAAATCTAAACCACGAAACGCTACTTTATCTGTCATTATTGTCATGCTCCTGGACACATAAAACCATTCTCGTTATAAGTCAAATCGGATTTAAGGTCCGACGCCGATGTCATCGCAGATGTTACGACATCCTCGTAATCATTTTTCAAAATCATGCCTGGGTAAAAAAAAAAAATCTGAGGTTAAATGTCATGTTATCTATACTTCCTTGAGATCTAACGTTGCGGATCTTGGTACTTTGATATTGGATGCTCACGACACATGACAGTACCTTGAGTATTTGATCGACTATGAAGTGTACAATGGAGGCAATGTTACCTATGGAGGTGGAGCTAAAGGAAAGATAATTGGGAAAGGAACGTTGAACGTTGAAGGACTACCCAAGCTTCGTAATATGCTTCATGTAGTTGGTCTTAATGCTAATCTCATCAAAGATAAGTCAACTATGTGATGATGATCTCTATGTCAAGTTTAACAAAAACTCATGTGAAGTGTTCGATGAGAATGATACTTGTATCCTTATCGGCTTGAGATCTTCTCGACAATCATTATCAATTTTGTAATGATCAACTCACACACAGGGCACACACAAATGACACCGATCTATGGCACCAAAAGTTAGGGCATGTAAGCCATAAAAAGCTAATGGAACTTGTGAAATATGAGGCTCATCATTGGTTTGCCTAAGTTGTCCGTGAAAAGTATCAATGTTTGTGAAAGTTGTCAAAGGGTAAACAAAAGAGAGTGTCGCATCAAATGACATCACATTTCCATACCACTAGATGTCCGGAGTTAGTTCATATGGATCTCATGGGTCCTATTGAGATTGAAAGTGTGGGTGGTAGGAAGTACTCTTATGTGATTGTCGATGATTTTTCACGTTACACGTGGACTTATTTTCTACGTGAGAAATCAAACTTTTGATATCTTTAGAAGTTGGCATAAAAAGGTCTCAGAATTTGTATAATTTGTCGGTTGCGCCGAATTAGATCGGACCATGGTAAAGAATTTGAAAATTCTTCTTTCTCGACCTTCCGTGATAGAAAGGGGATTTCTCATGAATTTTCCGCACCTAAAACTCCACAACAAAATGGGGTGGCGAAAAGAAAAATCGTACATTGCAAGAGATAGCCCGTGTCATGCTTAGTTCTAAAAACTTTCTAAAAGGTTTTGGGTCAAGCTCTTAATCTTGCTTGCCATATAGCTAATCGTGTGTATTTGAGGCCTGGATGTTCTATGACCCCGTATGAAATACTTATGGGAAAGAAACCTAACCTCAAATATTTTCATGTTTTTGGGTGTGTGTGCTATGTCCTTAATGATCGTGATAATCTTGGTAAATTCGATTCCAAAAGTGACAAGTGTCTTTTTTCTAGGCTACACTTCGAATAGTCATGCCTATCGAGTTTATAATCTTCGTACTAAGACGATCATGGAATCAGAAATATTGTCTTGATGATCTCTCGGATATTGCAGAAAAAGTGAAGAAGATCATGTAGATCTACTCGAATTTGTTGAGACTTGCTCCAAAGAAAGGATGGTGGCACGAGATGTTATGGAGAATGTGATCAAGCTCCATCCACAACCGACTCAAATGCGAGAACCAAATGTGACGGCATCCGAGCCCACATCCGTGTCCGCCGCAAAATGAGTCGACTCGACTCGACTTTGAACCTGTTGAAGAAACTAATAATCCAATTGTGGATCGTGGCGTGACATACCTACAAGGATTCGAGAAATCACCCTACGTCTCAAATCATTGGTAACACTACGATGGTATTAAGACAAGAGGGAAAGGTAAGTGAACTATCGTGATATGGTAAGAATGGTTTGCTTGTCAACTGATTGTACGAATGTGAGAACATGCTGTTTTGTGTCCAATTTTGAACCTAAGAATGTTGTTGAAGCTCTTAAAGATGAATTTTGGATACATGCTATGCAAGAGGAACTTGATCAATTTGTCAAAAATGATGTGTGGTTTTTAGTCCCTAGGCCGAGGGATGTTAATGTCATTGGAACAAAATGGATTTTTAAAAATAAAACAGATGAATGCAAAATTGTTCGCAACAAAGCTCGATTAGTTGCTCAAGGGTACACGCAGGTTGAGGGGGTGGATTTCGATGAAACCTTCGCTCCTGTAGCCCGTATTGAGTCCATACGCTTGTTGCTTGCAATTGCATGTTACTTAGGATTAACTCTTCACCAAATGGATGTCAAAAGTGCTTTCTTAAACGGATTTCTAGATGAAGAAGCTTTTGTTGAACAACCTAAAGGCTTTGAGGACCCTTTTAAGCCTAACCACGTATATAAGCTTAAAAGGCTCTCTATGGTCTCAAACAAGCCCCTGAGCTTGGTATGTTAGGCTAATCGAGTATCTTCTTCAAATTGGCTTTAAACGTGGTGAAGTTGATAAAACCTTGTTCATTCAAAGAAAAAACCACGACATCATGATTGCTCAAATCTATGTCGACGACATTGTTTTTGGTTCCTCCTCTGATAAATTGTTAAAGGAATTCATTGCTTGCATGTCCTCTACTTTTGAAATGAGTATGGTAGGTGAGTTAAATTACTTCCCGGCTTGCAAATAAAACAATTAAAGGAAGGAATTTTTATCTCACAAAGCAAATATGCTAAGAATCTTGTGAAGAAGTTTGATCTTGAAAATGCCTCTCACTTGAAGACTCCCATGGGGTCGAGTCAAAAGTTGAGCAAAGAAGATGTGGTGAAAGTGTTGATCACACCTTGTATAGAAGCATGATAGGAAGTTTGTTGTACTTAATCGCTAGTCGTCCGATATTATGTTCGTGTTTGTCTATGTGCTCGATATCAATCGATCCCAAAGTTACTCATTTAAAAGCCTTAAAACGTATTATTCGATACGTAGGGGCACAACTCGATTTGGGAATTTGGTACACCAAAGATACTAACACTAATCTTGTGGGATTTAGTGATTCGATTGGGTGAGATGTTGTTGATCGTAAAAGTACAACTGGTGGATGTTTTTATTTAGGAAATAATTTGGTCTCATGGTATAGCAAAAGCAAAATTGTGTATCTCTTTCGATCGCTTGAATCGGAATATGTAGCGGTTGGGAGTTGTTGCACACAACTTTTATGGATGAACCAAATGATTGAAGACTATGGTTTGCAAAGTGAAACCCCGATTGTCTATTGTGATAATATGAGTGCGATTGATATTTAAAAAATCCTGTCCAACACTCTCGTACTAAACACATAGATATTAGACATCACTTTATTCGAGATTTAGTTGAGAAAAATATTATTCGAATTGAGTATATTGCTACTGAAAATCAGCTTGCTGACATCTTCACCAAGGCTTTGGATTTTGAGAGATTCTCCAATCTAAGGAAGTCTCTTGGTTTGTGTGTTGTTTGAGATGTTACACGAGATGTCACAGCATTGCACATCACATCCGCTGTGACATCCAAAATCTGCATCCCTTCTCTTCTCCTCTATTTCTTTTTTTCATTTTTTTTAGACATCCCTGCATTATAAGCCTTCATGCATTTCTGCAAAAAGTGGATTGATGGTTCGAACTAGTCACATATATTGTCTCCCTTGGAAAACTGGTGTGAGTCGATCTCTCCAATTCAAAAAAAAAATTGATAATATTTTTCCCAGTAGCTGAGTTGAAAATAAAGTCTTGATCATGCTTGGAGGCCTTCCAGGAAAAAGCTACCAACCCATTGTGTGCAGCTATTCCTTGTGACCTATTTCATCAAGCATCCTACTGTTTAACAAAGGCATGATCATGTGAAAAAGAGCTACCTTTGGCACTTGAGTGAAAGCTCCCTGTTTGGTTAACTCCCTCATGAGACTCGGAAAAAGTGAAGAAAACTCGAAAATTTTGATAAGCTGGGATTTCGGATTGCGATTCATTGAATCAACGAGTACAGGTGTGACTCAAAATGGGACGACATTTGAACCTACATCCATTGCTGCAACACTTTTCACCTTGTGTGTGCGTTTTTTTTTTTTTTTGCTGCATTAGGCATATTAGGTTTGCATGTCCTGGTGATCTTGGATTCTTTGCTGAGATTTGGTTTCCATATATAATTTGAGGATAATATTTTTCTCTTCCCAAATCTTGAAGATCTTGATGTATATATTTTGTGGGTTGAACCGATTTGGAGGATCGGGGTAAATCTTCTTTTTGATTTTATCACAAGTTTTTTTTTTTTTTTTTTTTTTTTTTTTTGATTTTATCACAAGTTGACATAATGTGGACACTTTGAGAACCGTAGTTTGATATTAATTGGGATCTTGATTTTCTTTCTTTTTTTTTTTCGATTATTACCATGAGAAATTCTTTCCTAATCAAACTCTTCCCATTGTACTTTTGATTATCGTGCCCAATAATGACTCTTTGCTATCACTATTTACTTGCAGGCACTTGAGTGTTGTACACCCTCTTTTCTCTCACATTTTCGAAGCTTGTGTGTGGTTGAGATTTTTTCAGTTATTCGGTCATCTTCCTCACCATGGCAAGATTTGTTTCATCAATCAAGAACCTTTTTGGCCCCAAAGAAATCTTCTTCTTCCTCGCACAATTCCCGAAAGCCCCAAGTATGAGAAATCCATGGAAGCAAGTCTCATTGCAGGATCTTGCCGAGAGATGGAACCCCATCTCGACACCGCATCTCCATCCGCCTTAATCCTCCTTCTTCTCCGCATAAGGAGAGCTCTTTACCGCCGCAGGCCGCCGCCACGCCTTCCTCTACTCCCACCGAGGTCCTCGCAAAACCATCACTCCTCCATCGCCACAAATCGCCGCTCCCGACTGCTTCACGATGCCCCCGCATCTTTTCCTCAACATGTCCCCGCATCTGGGATCGCATCTCCCATCGCTTCAATCAAAGATCCGGTTTGGATTCTTCTCTCCCCGAGCACTCATCCCCTCCAAGTTCCACTCCAACGGCTATCATCCCCTGTTCCATTTCAAGACGAGGCCCTTGCCTCCTGCTCTTCCCCGTGAGAAAAATAATGAAATTGATGTCGACAATCCTCCGGATTTTGAGGTCATTCGCACAGTTCATGGGCCTTTGGGAAACCCTAATGTGCGCCGTTCGAAAAGACTTCGTGGTTACTCTCCAGAGGACTTCGAAGATTCAGACTCTACTCCTGAAATTTCTCCAAAGAAGCAAAAGACTGTTGTTGAGGGTACTTCGCAGACAGGGGGAGATGATTTGCCTATTCCTTTTGTCCCTTTTAGTGATTCAGAGGACAATGCAAACCAGTTTTGTTGTTCGCCTGCAGAACGAGTGCAACCCGAGTCCACAGATAATGATGAGGATGTGCCTTTGGCACAAATGCTTGCGCAGGTCAGAAAGGGCAAAGGTGTGGCCAAGGATGTGACCACATCTAGGCCAACACCTATTGCACCTGAGTCAAGTTCCGAATTCGATGACTCAAGTGATGAAGATTTTGATGCTTCAAAAGAACCAGACCCTGAGATTGATCTTGATGCCATGGTCGAAGAAGTGGGTGATGAAATGATTGCTGAAGAATTAAAGGAGGCTGCTGCTGCAGATGTTGAGGAAGATGTCATGTCATCCGACGACACATCTGATTCTGAGTTTGATATTGCAAAAGCTCACTCTGAGCAATTTTACACAGCTGCTGCCGCTTCCAGGTTTCATGCTATCCTTTCCCGTTCCTTTATTGATGAGAAAAATCGAGATTATGAGCACTTTGAGAAGTATAACTTGAATCGATTTTTTGAAGAACGCAATTTGTTAACCACAATTGATACTGCACTGCCTTATATTGATTACTCGTGGTCCAGTGAGTTTTATGCTAATATGTCTACTCGTATTGATTTGTTTCGTCGATCTCCCAATCTTGGAAAAGTGTTTGTTCGAAATAAGATATATGAGTTCATCCCTCGATCATTAACCTGGTTCTTTGACATGCCCGATTTTGAGGAAAGTGAGATGCCCTCCGATTACAATGCAATGGCTCGCTTTCTATCCGTGGGGCGTATGCAAGATTGGCCCGCCCATCCCAAAAGCTTGTCTCCTCCCGCCTTTACGCCCTTCTATGGGTTTTTGCACAAAATATGTTGTGCAAATTGGTCTCCTTCAAGAATAATTCCATAGTTACACGGACACATGCTCGAGTTCTATATCAAATTGGGAAAGGATCGCTGTTCAATTTTGGGAAATTAGCATTCGAGGAGGTCACGTTCTTTGCTACCGATGAATCTAAAGCTTGGTCCCCGCCCATTTCCAAGCCGATCTATAAGATCCTGGTGTCACAAGGTTTTCAACCCAAGAAGGATGATCATTTTACCAACCCACCCGGGTCTTTCATGTATCCAAACCACGCTCAACCCTCAAAATCGTATTGTTGATTTGCCTCTCGCTATCCGGAGATGCTCCGCCGCTCCTACGACTCCAACCTCTCGCTTTGCTTCTCCGGATGTTGCTACCCCCTGCTTGGGACTGCCCAGATGTGGCCCCGGATGCGGTTCCGGATCTTGGCCTCATTCCCGATCCCATTTTCTCTCACATTTCTTCATACTGCTTTCTCTTTGCTTTTTACAGTCCAAATGGCTTTTTGCTGAGCAATGTTTGCTCACTTCACGCTCTCCGATCTCGGTTGCCCCAAATACTTGGCTCTGCTTTCGCCAAAAAGGGGGAGAACATACCGCAGTGGCCCAAGCACGCTTACTGGGGAGCTATGGAGACGAGACTCCTAGAACTCGATGCTCACATGTCCGAACATGCCGCAATCAAGTGGTGCTTCGCCGCACCACCGACTCGGCTGAATGAAGCGGCGACGAAGGCCTTGATTTGATTTTGAAGGACAATTGGACATGAATGTGTCTACTTGATAAACTTTATGATATTTGATTGGGGATGTACTAAGACTACTATTCTACTAGGTTTATTTATTTTGTCTTTTGATAACTTGATGAACTCTCGTTTTTTATTTGCTTCTTATAAATGTGACCTGAAATGTGATCGCATCTGTTTGATTTTTTTTTTAAATCAAAGATGATATTTAGGGGAGTTGTCACACTTAGGGGAGTTTGCTTGATTTGTGCTTATTATGTGTTTTGTCCAGAAAGCAAAAAAGGGGAGATTGTTAGACGATTTTATCGTCTAAAATATTTTTCGACAAAAAGATAAAGATTGGTTTTTGATTTGTTTTGCCTTTCTAGACTTGTGATATAATTAGGACTTTTTAGATAAGGGAAGAAATCATATTGATATGGTATTGATATATTATGATTCTTGATAGTTATCTTGTTTCCTAACATAAGTGATTTACTTGTCATATATTTGTATATATCTTATTTCCTTGTGTATTAGGTCTCCGAAGGGTGTTGGACGGCTATTTAAAGAGAAGAGGACGTCCATAATGTATACACAAGAAATACACCAGAGTTACAAGAGTCTTGAGAGAGTTAGAGTCATTCAAGCACAAGGAGTCTGAACTGCCCTGGATGCGACCTCGAATGTGACTACATCTGAGATCACATTCACCTGCCTTGTGTTTGTTAGCTTTTCATCCAATGTTTTTGTTTTGTGATTAACGAAGTCCATACATATCTATTGTTGGATGAGTTGAATTACATAGATTAGATATACTCGAGATAGGAGTTTTTCGTTGAATTTCTACTAGTTGGATTTGAATATTTTTGTATACGAAATCAAACCGATTTTACTAGTGGAAAGTTTTGCCATAGTGGCACGTCTACAAGCTTGTTAGCTTGTAGACAATTTTTACTTCGTGTGTCTCTTTATTGTTTTCAAATTTCCATTTGCATGTGATTGTGAATGTGATCACATATGCAATCACATCCTTACTCGCAAAACTTTTGGTAAATATTCGTGCTATAATTTTTCACAAAATATTAAGTTAATTCTTTTCGTGAATTTCCTACATTGGCATATAAAATGATCTAAGTTTTAATTATCGCCCGCATGGGAAAGTAACCCTGTGGGTTTTGAGAAAAAAATGCTTTGTTCTCTCTTCTTCCATGGTCGACGATCTTGATCTTCTTCATGGAGCTCGAATTTTCTCTTTTCCCTCGAAATTACGAACACAAATCCATTGTCTTCCTCCCATGATCTATCTCATGATGTTTTCCCATGTTTTTCGTCCTTGCATAAAGATTTACGCCTTCTTCAATAACCCATGGTTTCGATGAGGACTCTCAACCCCAAGTTGCATCAACCTCCCCACGTAATCCCCATGGCTGCGTACTCTCCATCGTGCACGTCCTCAAGGAGAACAAATTTCGAGAGTTCTTCATCGTCCACCCATGGCTAGTTTTTCAATCCTGCTCCTAGGGTTTTAACAAAGATTTTCCCAAACCTTAATTCTCGCTACTCACAAGAATGGTGCAAGATTCGAACAAGAAGAACATCAAACGGTTTCTTTTACTACCTCTCTTGATCCTACTACACAAACGTTTCAAACCGCCGCAAGAATTGATCAATTAAATCAAGAACCGTTACATTCCACATGTTTTCCTCAAGTTTTTATCATCCTGTTGATCACGCTTCCCTCAAGAATCATCTAAGAACGGATCAAGATTTTCAAGGGATGTGAAGAAATCTTTTGCAAAAAGCGGTGCACTCTAGGGAGGATACAATTCCAATTAAGAATGGAGATTTTTATTCGTAACGATGGATGAAGGAATTTATCATCAATGTACAACGGAGTTAGGAGATTCATTAATCGAACGCCTCTCCTATATACTTCCAAAGGGGCAACGCCCACACATTAGCGATGCTCAAATCAAAATTGCATGATTGGAAATTGGTACCACTAGGTACGGGTTATTTTAGTTTATAATTTAATAATATCAATGTTGTAAAAACGCTAGCGCTCGCTAAAGCGGATCGAGGCCTAGCGCCTAGGCGAGTCTAGCGGGGTTAGGCGGGCCTAATTGGAAAACATATCGTAGGCGGACAAGGGGCCTAGCTCTAGGCGGGGATTAATCGGGGCTAAGCGGGGATTTTTACAACAGAGAATAATATAATTGACCATAAAAGCGCTTTTGTTAAAGCTTCATGGTATTTGAATTGCACAATTCGCATCACTAATTGGATCCCGAATTTCAATCCTTATAAAATTAATACTTCCATGGTACAAGTTTGGGTTCGAATTTATGAACTAAGTATCGAGTATTGGCATCCCTCTTTGATTACGAAGATTGCAAGTGTGATAGGTACTCAATCCAAATTGATGGTGCTTCGTTGTCCGGGAGGTGGGACAATTCGAGTGTTAGTTGAACTTGATTTGAATAATCTCTTCAGAATTTATTATGATTGAAAGGGTGGGACATTGCTCTGTTGTTTCGATCACTTATGAGAATTTGCCGATTTTTTTGCATTAATTGTCGATTGTTGGGCATCGTATTTAATTGTTGCCAGGCCAAAAATCAATATGTGACAAAAAAAAACCTGACATTATTCAAACCGATAAGAGCCCGGTTCATGGACGTTCGACCATTAGGATGGGGAGTGGTGGTAGGATTCCAACTAACAAAGGCAAGCGAAGTAGTTTTGAAAACTTGGGTTCAAGTTAAGCCACGGAAAGCCCATTTTGTTTGATAAATGGTTTTATCATGATTTTGATGATTTTGATTTTACACCAAAACAATGGTTTTAAAGGTTGTCCAAATACTCCTAAATGATTTAAAATGGTTTTAATATTTTCCGGAGTATTTCCTCAAGTTTACTTTCAATAATATTGGACAACACTTTTAAATGATTTTATGTCAAAAGGTTTTTACATGGAAACTTAGTTTCCAAATGTTGTCCTAATACTCCCGATTGGTCTAAAATGTTTTTATGAATTTTTCGAGTATTTATTGGAATTTATATCGGACAACACTTTTTGTACTAATGTGTTATTTCATCAAAACTATATTTCTAATGTTGTCCTAAATACTCCCGATCGGTTTAAAATGTTTTTACGAATTTTTCGGAGTATTTCTTGAGGTTTATTTTCGACAAAAATCGGACAACATTTCATTTTGGAGGTCGGCCAACCAAAGAGGCGACTGCACAGGGAATGCATTGCACGAAAGCAGAACTTACGGAACTCCCAAAATGAGTCGAGGGACCGATCACTATGGTGGGCGGCCAGTCGCACCCTAGGCGACCGTCGACCACCCCCTGGACCGTCTCCCGTTGATTTTTTGCTTTGTTCTTTTCTTAACTTAATAGTGTGCGACCGGTCGCCCTGTGTATTGACAGCAAAAATATGACCGTTTGACAGCAGACACATTTCCTTAAATTATGGGATTGATTTCTAACAGCTATATTCTTGATTTTAATTGTATTTTTCTGTAGATTTTCAATCCCCAAGAGGAGCCTATGCTTGATCAATCATCTCCTATAAATAGAGGAAGTTTTGGAGCAACCAAAACAACAATTGAGATACAACACAACAAGATACACTTCAAGCAAACACTTGGTCTTTCATTGTTATTATTCTTGTTGTAAAATTGCCTAGCTTATCACTTTCACATCTTTGAGGTCTAGGCTTTTCTTGATTACACTTCGCACTCAAATTGTATTATTCATTATTGAGTTGTAATCTTGATTTTTGGTTATCATTCAAACACAAGATATCCTTGTGAGTGTTCTTGTGGTAAGAACACACTGGATGATCTAGGTGATAGGTGAAGAAGATTGTGGTAATCTTCTTATTGAGGTGTTGAAGAATTTGGTATTCTTCAAGGTTGAAGATTGTGGTAATCTTCATAAGGTGCCGTTGAAGGAAGATTGTGGTGATCTTCAAAGGAGATTGTGGTAATCTCCAAAGGTGTTGTTGAAGAAGAGTGTGGTGCTCTTCAAGGTGTTGTAAGTTGAATTTGTATTAATTTTGGTAATTAATAAAATTCTTTTTCTTTTCAAAATCCATCCCTGATATCTTTGGGGTGGTAGAGGATTAGGCCCTAGGTGGGTTGAACTTCTTTAAATCGATGTGTGTTGTTTATATTCCGCACCTTAATTATTGTATTTGAGCATTCGGTTGTAAAAAGAGGGCGAAATCGAAAAGATGGAGATAATCTATTCACCCCCTCTAGATTATCGTAGCCGCTTGGACTTACAAGTGGTATCGAGCCAAACTCTTTGGCAAGCTCGTTTCACATCGCGAGTGAAGAGAAACGATCGTCGGCTCTTTAACGAAGCTCATCTTTCCTAAGACTTCCTCCACCACCAAGCCACCTCGGTTTGATTCCAAAAATTTTACATTTTGGAAAGAAAGAATGGAATGCTATTTACAAGGTTGCGGGTTCGACATTTGGAACACCGTTATTAATGGAGAATTCATTCCGATGAAAGATACACCACACACCTCAAAAGGCTTCAAAAGCTCAATGATGAAGAGAAGAAAATCATCTCCTTAAATGGTAAAGCTCTTAATATTTTACATTGTTCACTTACCACTTTGGAATTTGATCATGTTGTAGGTATTCGATCGGCACATGAAGTATGGCAAAATTAGAAGCCATCTATGAAGTATATGCAAATGAAAGGAGCAACTCAAAAGCATCTACTTCACAAATGGATACAACATCAAATCCAACAACATGGGATAAGCCTTCTACAACCTCCCATGATGAAAAAGTTGAACAATGCCTCATAGGCATCGAAGAAAACGAGGTAAGTTCTAAACCCTACTTCCTATGATAATGATTATAGTGATTTACAAAATGATTATAATGAGCTAAAAGATGAATTCCAAAACTTACTTGTTAAATACAAAAATTTGAAAAAGGAATTCATTGTTTTGAAAAATGATAAGGATAGTTTATTTACTTCCTATGAATCACTATCATGTGCTCACACCACCACTCTTTACAAGGTTAGAAACCTTGAGAAAGAAAATAGTACTCTTGTTGAGGATATAAATTGCTTGAAAAATGACTTATCTAAATCCAACTTGAGTACCGATAGAATAACCAATATTGTTGATTGTTGTAATAATTCGAAATTAGAACTTGATCATAAGCTTTAAGGGTGTCAATCACATGAAAAAGAATCAAGTCTCTAAGCACGTTGGTCATTATGCTCCTAGAATTATTACATGCTTTTATTGCGGTAAAAAGGGTCATACGGTATATACTTGTCGGGCTAGAAATAGCTCTAATTATTGTTGGAGACCTAAAAGTCTCAAGACTAATCCCAAAGGACCCAAACACATGAGGGTACCACAAAACAATGTCATATTAGGTACCCGTGAAATAATGATCGAAGAAAATTTATACCGCGAAGAAGACATCAAATGACCGTTTCATTTGATCAAAGAAGGAGAAACTATTTTCGACAAAGCCATTTCAAGAAGAGGATATAATCAAAAATGGGAAGAACACAATCCTTGAAATGGCAAAGACATCATCAACAAGATGATTTTCAAAGAAGAAGAGACTATCAACAATGGGAACGACACAACCCATGGAAATGGCGTAATTGGTAAACCGTATCTCCCCATTTAAAATATGCATTTTATCTAGTTAGTATGCATGTTTTTATTTGTGCCTATATTGCAAATGAGTTTTCAAGTATTTATTTTGTTAATTAAGGTCTTCAATATATATTTGTGCTTTTAAAATTGTTTTTGAAAAAGAAGACCTCATATGATGTTTTTAAAACTCTTGTGCATTTTTGTAGACTAGAGTGTGTTATCATCTCCTATGGATTTTTTTACATGAGCTTACTTGTGATATCTCTTAGCCTACACTTCTATCATTATGATTTGTGCTAGATTTGTTTTAAGAACGTGTAGGATTTACATATTTTCACAAATGGCCATTTACGTCATTATTTGTCAAGAAAGGCATAAATTATCGAGGTACGTTTACTTGTGTTATTCTTACTCTTATAGACTCGATATATGTATTGCCATGTGCCTATGTGCTTGTTTTTCATAGTATTTCATACAAGTGCCATTAAGAGGATTTTTAGATTTTTTGAAAGGCACTATTCGATATTTGATTGCACATATTTGCTTTGTCTACTCTTGTTCAAATACTTCTTTTAAATGAGGTCTCAACTATATGCTATCGGATTTTCATATTTCAAAAAGAGACCTTTTGTAGCTTTCTTAAGCTTATTTGAACTTGCATGATTTATTAGACTCTTGATGATCTTCTAAATGCATAGTATGTGTTTCTTGCTTCATGGTCTATATATATATAGTATCTATTCCTACTATGCTCTTTTGCAAGATATTTTGTGATTGATGATTGAGGCATGTTTTTACACTTGGGCTATTTTTTCTTGCTTATATAAGCGTGCCGTTAATGAGTTTGTTAAGTTGTGTAGATGAGAAATGAAGTACTCCAAATATTTGGATGTAAATGTTCTATTATGAACACCTTAGATCAATTGGATGCCCTATGATGATAGTGATGAAGAAGATAAAAAGGGTATTCCGGAACAAACTCGATGACCAAGGTAACATTGGTCGAACTAAGGCGAGGTTAGTAGCTCGAAGGTATTTTCAAGAAGAAGGTAATCGATTTTGATGTAACATTTGCACTCATAGCACATTTTGTAGCTATTTGCATTTTACTTGCCCATTCTTGTTTTAAGAAAATTTCAAGCTTTACCAAATGGATGTTAAATCCAAATTTCTAAATGGTTTTATTTAAGAAGAAGTCTATGTAAAACAACCTCCTGGTTTAAAATTTTTCTAGGCCAAATGATTGTTTTTAAGACCTTGTATGGTTTAAAACAAGTACCCGTGTATGGTATGATTGACTTAGCTATTTTTGCTAAATAATTTTACAAAAGGTAAAGTTGATACTACACTCTTTGTTTGTGAAAAAGGGCAATATTGTTTAAACTTGTGCATATTTATGAGAATATTTTTGGTGCTACTAATGAATATTTGTGCAAGATATGGTTTTCTAAGTTGATGCAAGGTGTACTTGAAATGAGCATGATTTCTTGCTTGGACTTCAAATCATTCAATGCCAAGTAGATGGTTACATTTCAAAAGAACTCTTGAAGGAGTTAGGCATTGAAGAAGGAAGAATCATCTCAACCTCTATGACTACCAATGAAGAGATTGGCAAAGGTTGAGAAAGGCATGTCGGTTGACAAACAATTTCGAGGTATGTTTTCTTGTATTATTTCTATAGACTCGACATTCCATATGCCTTATGTCTATATGCTCGACTTCAAAAATTATCCCAACGAATCTCATTAAAGTGCCGTTAAAAGAAATTTTCAAATATTTGAAAGGCACTTCTTCTTATGACTTGTTGTATCCAAAGCTTTAAAATGTTCTTATTTTTCGGGTAACAAGTCCGTGAAAATTATTTAAAATATAGTTCGTCATAATCGAACTAAACATATTGAGATTCGAAAAACTTTCTAAGGGATTGCGTTTTTAACAAAAACTTGAGATGTGTTTAATTCCGTCTCAAGGATAACTCGCGGACATTTGTTCATTTACCGCCGAGTATTTTACCTCATTTCGAGCTTGATTATAACATAATGTATATTGAATGAGGTCTACGTTTGCATTTTGCACGTTTTTAAAACTTAGGGGCGAAAAATCGGATTTTTGGATAAAACTTCGGATTTTCAAACAAATTCTCATAATGGGCTGCCAGGGCGAAAATGACCGGTCGCCCACTAGCTCGACCGATCGCCCATGCCCTGGACCGGTCGCCCTGGATGATTTTTTGGCTAAAAATAGTTCTGTTTCCAGACTTCGCCATTTTGGCTTATTTTGTCCATTTTTCGTCCCCTTCGCAAATTGCACACAAATTTCACTCCAAATTTGTTTTATTGCTTACATTTTATATTTTGGGGATTATCTAGCTCGGTTATCATCATCATTGCTCTACTTTACCGATTGAATGGTAAGAATTTCACTATCTTTAGCTCAATTGGGTTGAACCCTCGAGTTTGTGGCTTATATGTATTTTCTTGATGTAATTCATATATGTTTGTGATGAGCTTATTAATTGTTGATGAATGATATTTGTTATATTGTATTTGGTGATGAAAAACTTGGCTTGATTTCATTTACAAGGGCTATATATAGCTTTTTCTATTTTTGACGCCCGCCAAGTGTTCGATAAAACGTTTCAATGAAAAATTCATCACCTACATGACTCTCTCGATTTCAAAAGTCTCATATATTTATAGAGATCATGTTTTTGCAAATCAAATGATTTTTCATAAGCTTCTACAAGTCGTATGATTCGACTCTTCTATTTGGTTTAAAAGCTTCAATGTTCAAATGGCTCGATACATCGGTTTACTTGCGCACTTTGATAAGAATATATGATGTATTAACATTCTTTTTGATGATTCCAAAGGGGGAGAAACAGGTTATAAGCTCATTAGCTCATAAAAGCTAAGATAAGCTTAACGAAAAGAAGCTATAAGCTATGGCTTTTTAAAGCCATAAGTTGTGGATCATATTTAGTCCACTTGGTGCATTATGGTTATGTATGAATCTTGGTCCATTGATTGTAGTATGGACTTATATATGTTTCTAATGATGTCTCTTTGACAGGGGAGCTTTTAAGTTATTGATACTTAAGCTCAATATCGAAAAGTCGATATTTTAGCTTATGTTTAAGTTGCTTCTATATAACTCTTTGTTGTGCATGTTGATAGGGGAGCATTTGCTATATGTGTTTGAATATCTCTACTCCCATCCTTGTGTTTTTTGCATGGAATATTGTCGCTCACAACGGATAGTTCTCTTTAACCTTAGAAAATTGTTTTGTTTTCAAAATCGACCTCGTTAAAATTGTTTTGGTTTGTAATCATCAAAAAGGGGAGATTGTTTGATAAATGGTTTTATCATGATTTTGATGATTTTGATTTTACACAAAAACAATGGTTTTAAAGGTTGTCCAAATACTCCTAAATGATTTAAAATGGTTTTAATATTTTCCGGAGTATTTCCTCAAGTTTACTTTCAATAATATTGGACAACACTTTTAAATGATTTTATGTCAAAAGGTTTTTACATGGAAACTTAGTTTCCAAATGTTGTCCTAATACTCCCGATTGGTCTAAAATGTTTTTATGAATTTTTCGGAGTATTTATTGGAATTTATATCGGACAACACTTTTTGTACTAATGTGTTATTTCATCAAAACTATATTTCTAATGTTGTCCTAAATACTCCCGATCGGTTTAAAATGTTTTTACGAATTTTTCGGAGTATTTCTTGAGGTTTATTTTCGACAAAAATCGGACAACATTTCATTTTGGAGGTCGACCGGTCGACCAAAGAGGCGACCGGTACCTGGGAATGCATTGCACGAAACAGAACTTACGGAACTCCCAAAATGAGTCAGGGGGACCGGTCACTATGGTGGGCGACCGGTCGCACCCTAGGAGCGACGGCGACCACCCCCTGGACCGTCTCCCGTTGATTTTTTGCTGCGTTCTTTTCTTAACTTAATAGTGCGCGACCGGTCGCCCTGTGTATTGACAGCAAAAATATGACCGTTTGACAGCAGACACATTTCCTTAAATTATGGGATTGATTTCTAACAGCTATATTCTTGATTTTAATTGTATTTTTCTGTAGATTTTCAATCCCCAAGAGGAGCCTATGCTTGATCAATCATCTCCTATAAATAGAAGAAGTTTTGGAGCAATCAAAACAACAATTGAGATACAACACAACAAGATACACTTCAAGCAAACACTTGGTCTTTCATTGTTATTATTCTTGTTGTAAAATTGCCTAGCTTATCACTTTCACATCTTTGAGGTCTAGGCTTTTCTTGATTACACTTCGCACTCAAATTGTTTTATTCATTATTGAGTTGTAATCTTGATTTTTGGTTATCATTCAAACACAAGATATCCTTGTGAGTGTTCTTGTGGTAAGAACACACTTGGATGATCTAGGTGATAGGTGAAGAAGATTGTGGTAATCTTCTTATTGAGGTGTTGAAGAATTTGGTATTCTTCAAGGTTGAAGATTGTGGTAATCTTCACAAGGTGCCGTTGAAGGAAGATTGTGGTGATCTTCAAAGGAGATTGTGGTAATCTCCAAAGGTGTTGTTGAAGAAGAGTGTGGTGCTCTTCAAGGTGTTGTAAGTTGAATTTGTATTAATTTTGGTAATTAATAAAATTCTTTTTCTTTTTCGAAATCCATCCCTGATATCTTTGGGGTGGTAGAGGATTAGGCCCTAGGTGGGTTGAACCTCTTTAAATCGACGTGTGTTGTTTATATTCAGCACCTTTATTATTGTATTTGAGCATTCGGTTGTAAAAAGAGGGCGAAATCGAAAAGATGGAGATAATCTATTCACCCCCTCTAGATTATCGTAGCCGCTGGACTTACACATTTTACCACTACAACATAAATGACATTAGGTAACACAAAATTGTAGTTACATAAAACACATTGTGTAATACATGTTTCTAGCACTTTTACATTGTAATATTTATGTAACACTTTTGTAGCACTTTATAAATATGTAACGCTTATTTGTAACCGTTTCAAATAAGTAACACTTTTAAATATCACTTTTTTGTTATTGTTTGGTAACACAAATAGATATCACTTTAATTAAATAACTCTCCAGGTAACACTATATTTAATTAATTGTAACACTTTTTTGGCTATATTTTGGTAACACAAAATTACGTTGCTTTAATTAAATAACGCGCGAACGATTTATTTAGTTAATTGATATCGCAAAATTAGGTAGAGACAAAAACAATATTTTTTTCTTAATTTTTATTTTAGTTTTAATGTTTTAGTGATATTAATCTATAAATATTAACAAATCATATATTCTTACCTTTTATATTGCCTCTTTATTATACAAGATTTTAGCGAGTTTACTTGTAGCATTAGTATAATTTCATATTTCATAAATAAAATAACTGATTATTTATTTGTTAATTTTTAACTTATTGCTATTAATTCTATTATATGGAGTATATATATAAGTGATACATAATCAATTGCTAAATGTTATATGTTATTACAAGAAACTTATAGAATACCACGGATTTTATCGTGAAAACCATTTGTAGATAATACCGAAGGTTTTTTATTTTTCTTTTAGCTTTGTTTTTCCCAAAAAATTACTATATAATTAATTACATAAGTAATATCCACGAAAAATACCTAGGTAAATTTATTATTTTTATTTAATACTTTTAATTTTACCCATGGAAATTAATTTCGGGCAACAACTTTTTTAAAGAAAATTACCAACGAGTATCGTCGGTATTAACTTATGGATTTTTTCCATCGTACATTAATTTTTTTTTATTTATATGCTTCGTTTTCTATTTACCAATGGAAAATCAATTCATCGATAAATTTATTTGATATTATTATTATTACTTTTATTATAATCTTTAATATATAATATAATTTCAAATATAAAATATAATTTGTAATATATAAAATATATGACCTAAATTTATATTTATAGTGTATAATATAATTTTAATACATATGGTATATAATATAAATTTTAATATATAAGCATATATATATGTATATATAAAAATCATAACAAAAGATGCAATAATAATCAACTTAGCCCAGTGGCAAATTGTCATTTCCAAAAAGCCTAGTCTTGGGTTCGATGCTTATTGAGAGCAAAAAATCACTTGTTAAATGCAAGGAAAAGTGCTACAAAAAGTGTTACATTTTGTAAAAAAAAAAAAGGTATATTTCACAAAATAAGTGCTACATTAGACCCATATGTAACAATTTATAATTTTTTAAAGTATTACAACAGATGAGTACTTAACGTAACACTTAGAAAAAGTGTCACTAAGGCTATTAAAAGTGATACCGTAGACTATAGGTAGCACGGACAAGTGCATCACTATAAAAAGTGTTATCTATTCTCTATAGTAACATTTTATGGCTATTATGTAATATTTTTGGGTATTACTTTATGTCACTTATGTTGTAGTGTGCGGAGAGGAATACTGCCCCTAAGGAGGGTGGACCTTCCACTTCGGGTATTTAAACACGGAATTCATTTAACGTGTTGGGTGATACATCGGAGGATTTGCATGGAGAGAATGAGCCCTCACACGTCCATGCGGATGTGGGCCTCAAAGTTTCGAATGCCAATCCGATAGAACTATGATTCTTTATCAATCACCGAACGGACTTTGGTTATTGTTCATAAGGACACGATGATTGCACTAAATTTGGATGAAAAGAATCAAGGAGATCTCTAAAGTGCCATTGAAGTTGTACCAAGAAGTCTTCCGCTTAATGATTATGTCCTAAGCTCTAACGATCCATCGAGGGTTACAAAGCAATGGGCCGCAACAACAAGGAGCGTTGGTCCGATATGGCGGATGAGAAAGAACAAGACAAATTGAAAGCTTTAAAGACCAAGCTGGCGACTCCTCAACTACTCCGCTTGTCATTCACTCATGTGCTTCCTCATAAGCTATGAAGGCAATGGAAATTATGGCTCGAGGATCCCGAGCCAACACTCCACAGCTACATTAGACCATCAAGACGATATTCGAGCACGTGAACAAAAGACAAATGACAATGTCCTCGAAAATCCTCTAGAAATAAATGCCCTTCATTTAAATTGCATCTTTAAGTTATTTTTATTGTTTTTTTCCCGAAATTTTGCATTGTTTTTCTTTGCTACGATCGACTTGTGATCATGACATTTTCCATTCATTTTATATATTTCCATTTATTAAAATAAATTCTTGGCTTGCACGTGTTATTTCCTTTTTGGTGTTATTTATTTAAATCCTTGCACAAGGATAAGTTTCGTGTCCTTAGGGACAGAGTGACATGTAATATTATAAAGATCGTTCAATGAGGAAATTAGCGGTTAATCGATTGGATCTCCAATTGAAATTTAATTACTTAAGAGCCGATTCGAGATTTCAACAATATCATTTTGACACTATCGGTGAGAACAAAACATGAACACTAATGATGCGGACTGGATCCAAAGCCGGAGGAACTAGATCACAAGCAACAAATCTTGGATGAACAACCCCCAATAAGAAGAGAACATACCTACCATCATCCAACTAAATGAGTACCACAAGGAGATGAGATACACATGTCTTTGGAAGCACTACTACCCTTAGTTGAGAAAAGACATGAGATACACATGTCTTTGGAAGCACTACTACCCTTACTTGAGAAAAGACACGATATACATGTTCTTGGAAGCACTACCACCATTCTTTGGAGGAGAGACATATATACATGTCCACGGAAGCACTACTACATGTTGGAGGAGAGACATGATATCATTTCCATCAAGCACTACAAACCCTTACTAGAGGAGTGATGGAGATATACATACCCAAGGAAATCTTCGTCGGCTTTGGAGAACGTCGTGAGGCGGATACTTCTCACACAAGCTACATGAGGGCTTTCTCGGGCTCCCGCATCCATGGATGATTCTAACCTAATAGGAGTAGATGGAATGAAGACTTCAAGAGTTGAAGTTGTAACAACTACGGGCTATCCCTTAGGTTTTCCATCTGCGTTGTACTATGGACTTAGAAGTGATAAATATGCATGCATTTAGAGGTATATTTTGGTGCATAACCGATACATTTGCATGAATATTAAGTGTGGTTAGGTTAGATTCTCTTGTTGGGCGTGATATCTGCGTATTCTTGTGTACTTTTGTAGGAAACAAAGCTATATTTGAAGGATATCAGAGAACAATCCAAAACAAAATGTCCAACGCCAATGGACGATCAAAGACGCGAAACAAAGAAGCATGGACGGTTGAACAACATGGAATTGCTTTTGAAAACAACCAAACACGCTAACAACGCTTTTCAACACTGGCGGGGTTTAGTATTTTGGTCATAACTTTCTCTACAAAATTGATATTGAGTGACTCAAGATGCTATGGAAAGCTAGAAAAAATGGATAGAACTTTCATAAAGACTCTAGGAGTAAATTTACACGTTTGGCCATTCACACAACCGTGTGAAAATCACACGACTGTCTAAATAGTCACACGATCGTGTGAAGTGAAAAGTGCGATTTATAGAGACCGAGCACCATTCGCATGACTGCCTGTGTAAATTCACACGAACGTGTGAATGGTTACGCTATTTGCGGATTTCATTTCCTTATTTTGCAAGGACTCAAAAAGGGATCCCGAAAGACAACTATAAAAGGAAAATTAGACCTAGCGAGTTGGGATAATTCATCGAGGAGATAAAAAAATACATCCAGGAAGAGAAAAGAGAGATTTCAAGAGAAAATCACGTGAGAGAATTAACTACGAAGAAGCACGAATGGTTCAAAATGTGAAGATTGATTCTTCCACACAAGGGGAATTAATCATCATAGTTTATAACTTATTTTCCATCTTTTCCATGTCGCATATTTTGTTTCATGATTTGTCTATTAATTTGCAAATGATTATGTTAGGCTAATTTCATCTTGATTCTAGGACTTGACGTAGACTGTGGATTTGATTTATATTTGAATTGGTTTGTTTCGTATAAATTGGTTTCACCTATTTATTTGTGGTTTCTTATGCTTAATTCTTGTGGATTACCTGATCAATAATCCGCATGTTTGATATGTTGGTTCATAATTCAGGAGATGAGTTCTAACTACAGATTAAAGAAGTCACAACATAAACAATTGTAGAGTCGGGAGACTTATGATGTTTATGGGTTTAATACTTGATTCATTATGGTTTTGGTTGATATTAATTATTGAGTATGGATGCCAACAATCTCATATTGATCTACGGTTTGCTCACTTTGGGAGAGGGAATGAACTAGGATAGAAACTGAGTCCATAGAGGTGTAATTGGTTCTTGCGAAACACAAATCAGGTATAAATTTGATGAGACGTGTCGAAATCATAGCCCTATGATCACCTTTATTTGTTGATTAAACCTTGTGCGTGTTTTTGTTAGATTATTTGTTTTGCCATTTTTACTTAGTTTTAAATTATTAGATAATTTAATCATCATATTATTCGGTCATTTTAATAAAATTGAAACTATTATAATTGATTGTCTAATCAACTATGATTATTTTGAGGAAATAATTGAGATCGAGAGATAATCTTATTGTCAGACTAAATTCAGTTAGGAGTTTAGATATGAATCAGAAATGTATTATCATACTTGGTTAATTAATTGTGTAAATTGGATCTGGATAGACTTAATCTCTGAATACGAGAGTTATCAGGGCATTGTTCAATCCCAATGTTTCTTCTATTAAGGTGCCTTAGTGTTTAAACGTGCTTGATAACAATCATCTTCTCGACCTAAAGAGGCAATTTCGTAATTTTATGATAAACATGATGATACCCGAGCAGAGTTGGACAAATTTGTAATGATTGACATGTACACGTGGCAGCCCAAGACCTGTTTTCGTGGACCGACCAGACAACCTGAACCGAGAAGAACATCAAGCCGACCAGAGGCAAACTAGAGGCATTCCATGGATGAAAACCCCGTCTTTAAAGTCAACGACTACCGAGCTGGAACCCCAATGGCAGACCAATCTGCCACCTGGCAAAGCAACAATGAGACGAGTCAACAAGTACTTTCTACCACATGACAGTCATGCAACTCATGCACAACAAGAAGGAGACAAGTGTCCTACTAACATTGTAGATATAATGATTGCTAGGCTGTTAAATGTAATATTATAAATAGGACTCATTTATGTGGAAAAAGACAACATAAAATCCATATATAAACTTGTAGATTCGAACTCTACCAAGCCAGAGACCGACCAGATAATTACTGCTCGGTTATTCAATAAAAAGCATTTTACTTTATATTTCAAGTCAGTATTCAGGCCTTTTATTTATTGTTAAGCGAAAACAGGCATCAACAAAATCAGTTCGGCCTAGTTTGACCTCTATCAAAGCAGTTTTTACCGATTTGACCTGTTTAAACATATCAAACAACCGGAAAAAAGGGGTGTCATTCGGAAGAAATTACTCATTATTTAATGGCATTGATAGGGCCAACCATCTCATCAACTCCATAAAATTGTAAAATAGAATAAATTTTCGTATGTATGAATTTTAAAATTCTAAAAATATATATATTTTTTTAATTCTAAGAAAAAGATGAATTTCATCCCCTAGTTTAATTTTTCTTACTCCATTCATCGGGATAAGGTCAAATGCAATTATGCAATTATACATTTTGGTTAGTGATTACCCTTTTTCACCAAACATTATCCCAAATCCACCTGAGGAGATGTTTAACCAAAAAGCCGTATTATCGGAGGATTAAGCCCGCTAATGATTCGGCTTTGGAGCTGATTATGACGTGACGGTCTATTCCAGCTGATAATGATGGGATAATTTTATCTATTTTTTAACCCTTAATATTTCTTCTATTGAAGATTGAAACAAGATAAACTTTTTAAGGTTGACGAAGCCTTGATTGAATTTTAACTTTGAAACAGGATTACTAAAGAGGTGTTTTATCTCTTTACCAAACTATACTTTCATTTTATTATTTTTCTTTTGGTTTATATATATTTTCTTCACTAAAAATCATTGTTCAAAATTCAGGCGCACTCCGTCTTGGAGTTGAAAAGTAAATTAAGTTACTTGGTACTTGAGTCGAAATTGATGTTTTTAATTTTATTTGAGATCGATTCGTTAATATAACGAACCAAATCCGAATACAATTTTTGGTTTGGCAAAAAATGTGAAGAAAACGAAACAAATGATTCGATTAATGAAAATAATAATTATTTCCAAATATATCAAGTTGCGAGCTTTGATCTGAAGCTCAAACCTAATTTTTGAAACTCGGTAAAATTCCAAATAGGCTTGAAAAATAACAAATCTAGCTCTACATGATTCTAGCTCTACTTGATTCGTGTAGTAGATATGATGGTAAGTAAATGAGGCCAACATATTTTCCTTCTTGGTGCGTAAATTATTTATATTTATGACTCTCATTATTAATCGATAACATGCATATGTTCCACAGTAACAATGAAAGTTCTACAACCATAGAAAAGAATAAAACAAATAAACAAATAAAAGAAGAGTAGTACTGCATGAATTATTGGAATAGGTAACAGAAAAATTAAAACATCCTTTCAAATAAGGAATTGACACCATAGAGAAGGACATTGCCCTTAAATGGGATCATAGGACAATGAACCCATGATCACCCCATGTGCATCATGTTCAACTTCAAACTATACTTACAATTATTTGTCCAGACATCAACTTAAACCTGAAAAAAGACATTGTTTCCCATTTCTTGCTTCAACAGTTTGGGGACCCCAAACAAAATAGGACACACATTTGTGTGTTCACTGTTGTCCAGGCAAGGACTAGCCCCTCTTTTCCCCACAAGGGATAAATATGATGGGAGTGTGGGCTATGTGCCCACCCTTTCAAGACATTTTCTTGCTTGCCCCAAACCATATCCCACATGTGATATTGGACATGGGGGTCATAAAATTTCCTAAATATATATGGAGTCATGTGTATACACCTAATAATATTCAATATTTCATAACATCATTATACTATATAAACTTGTTGCTAGTCTTAGTAATCAGAACAAAAAACTCAATTTACCGATAGAATTTATGTGAAAATAAATGTCACAAAATTTTATCGTTGCCTACATATACCAACATAATTAAAAATATTGTTTTTCTATATTCCACCCAATTACCAATAAATCACCAACAATTTTTAGCTTTACCGAAAAAAATATTGTAGGTATTTATCAATAATTTTATATTTTGTTAATAAATATTTACTCATAATGATTTTACCTATACTTTATCATTATCATAATCTTACCTACATATTTTTCTCGTAAGTAAATTAGTTTTTTCTTGTAGTGAATATACGTATGATATAAATAATTTACTTGACACATTACTTTTCATAGGGGTTAATTACAAAAACACTATTCATGAAGATTAGTCTAATTATAAAGCCACCCATGAGGGTTGGGTTAATTACAAAAAAAAACTCAGAAATATTTTTAAATTACAAGAAAACCGCTCGCTTTTGATTCTCGTGTTAAATATAAGAGTCTAACTCGTAATATTTTTATAAATGTCGAACGGTTTTTTAAAATATTTTGTACTTATGAAGAGGAATATGTAAGGCGTAATCAAATTAAATGAGATTTTACAATTATAAAAATTCTCTATATTTTTTTTTGTAATTATCTTGAATCGAGGAGTGTTTTTATAATTCCCGCTTACAAAAACTTCTAATTATCATTCAAAATTTCAAATACCCATTGACATTTGCTTCTCATTTACAAATTGCATCCTCAAAAGGGGTATCTCAAGTAAATACAAATCTTATGGGGATGTTTGCAACAATTTGTTAGCAAAAATTTGCAGTACAATTTTGAAATAAAATTACAGAATACCAATAAATAGAAATGGCCCGAATCATGTGTTGAATACACTATCCTTAAACAGATCCCCTATTTTGGACGTTTATTTCCAAGGATAAGACGAGAAAATTGGATTACCTTATGCCTGGCAAACTGAAGAAATGCCTGGAAAGTATCACCAAAATGCAGGAGGCCAAGAGAAATTTTAGAACAATATGCAGAGAATTGCAAGAGTTCGATGATGATGATTGTTCTAATCGCCGCAAAAACATCTATTTATAGAGATGATAAAAGATCAAAAGACCGAGAAATTAATATTTTGCTATTACACACAAGAATAACTTATGTTACAAATCTAAATTCAAAAATTTAATCTATCATTACGAGTTATTGGAATTAAGGTTGAATATGTTATATAATTTATCAAATTCAAAATTAAAAATTTGTTACAAAATTTTTAGTTTCAAAATTAATAAAATCTAAAAACATAGGCTAGACTATTTTTCGCTTCTGTTCTAATATTCCACTTTAAGCTTTAATTTCTCCTTCATCCAAATACCGGTTTGGACAAACAAATAATTTAAATGTTCTCACGAGTAGAACAAGAATCCATTTTACTTTTGTCGTTAGACAATCGAGGTCCCACGAAATCGCACCCAAAGATGTAATTTCCTTCACTTTTCCAACAATTCCCCACATGAAGAAAATTTGGAGGATACAAAGATTTGGTGATAAAATTCAATAGTTGAACCCTCGCATAGGATAGGTCGGTGTTACTCTTTGAACCTTCCCTTATGAAAGTGTATTTACTTTACTAGTTGCTCAAGAGACGCGATGTCTTTGAATTGTTCTCGCTTTTGTGTAAACGATAATATACCTCACATAGGATATATTCTTCCTATCATACTTCACTCTCACTTTTGTTATGTTCATTCATGGCCTTGAACATGCACCTGGTTACGTAAGAAGTTCTAAGAATTGATCCTCACATAATTCTCTTCTTGCCCTACTTCTCTCTCACATATGCGATTCTTCTTTAAGAGTAGCCCGCACTACCCACTTGGCGCACAAGAATCATTAAAAGCCAAATGCTTATCCTTTTCTCCATGGGCTTCACCTTAAAGAATGGACAAGGGAAAATTCCCCACAAAGTGTGATCCTGAGTCTTTTAACAATTAGGTTGTCCCATTGTACCTATATCTTGATTCTCCAATCAATCCGGGTTGGGTTTCCATTGTATCAATTCATTATTCTAGAGGCTCAAGTCTCATTCTTCTTGATGATTTTGCAACTAACTCTCGATTTAACCCTTTACTTAACCGATCCGCTAAATTATCCTTTAACTTCACGTAGTCAATAGAGAAAACACAAGTTGAGAGTAGTTGTCTAATGGCATTGTGTCTACAACGTATGGGTGTAGACTTACCATTATACATATTGATATGTGCCCTACCAATCGCGGATTGACTATCACAATGTATACAAATTCTTTGGCATAGGTTTTGGCCATCTTGAATATCTTCTAAGAAGTTTCGGAGCCATTCAACTTCTTCTCCACACTTGTCTAAAGCTATAAACTCAGAATCTATTGTGGATCTAGTTATAACCGTCTACTTGGAAGATTTCCACGGTATGGTTGTACCTCCTAAAGTGAATAAAAATTCACATGTAGACTTAGAGTCTTTAATGTCAAATATCCTATTAGCATCATTGTATCCTTTAGTAACAAAGAAGATATCTTGTATGCGAACAAAATCATGAGTGTATCTTCAATACCTTAGTATTCTCACTATACATTTTCAGTGTTCATATGCTGGATTACTCGTATATTTGCTCAATTTACTCGCTGCGCAAGCAATGTCTGGTCTTGTACAACTCATTTAGTAAATCAGACTTCCTATGACTCGTGAGTATTCCAATTGAGATACAACAACACCTATATTCTTCGATATATATTGACTCGTGTTTATAGGAGTTCTAGCTAATGATGTGTCATCCTTACTAATTTATTCTAGAATCTTGTCCATATAATTGACTGATCAAGTGTCAGTTCATTTGAAGTTCTCGAAATCTTTATTCTGAGGTTCACGTCAGAAACCCATATCTTCCATGTCAAACCTCGAGTTCAACATATATTTTGTAGATTTAATTATTTTATCATTACTTCTAATGATAAGCAATCGTCATACATAAAGACACAAAATGACATAGCCATTTTCGGTGTCTTTAACATAAATATATTTATCACATTCATTTATTTTAAATCCACATTCTTTCATGGTATTCTCAAATTTTTCATGGCATTGTTTGGTGCCTATTTCAGCCATATAATGACTTGACCAGTTTACAAACCTTTTTCTCTTTCTCAAAGTGCGAGAAACCTTCAGGTTGTTCCATGTAAATCTCTTCTTCTAAATCTCCATTTAGAAAAGCGCTTTTTATGTCTATTTGATGTACTTCAAGATTTTGCAATGCGGCAATTGCAAGTACCAATCTAATAGAGGGTATTCTCGTGAATCGAGAATACGTATCAAAGTAATCAAGGCCCCTTTTTTGCTGTAAATTTTAATTACAAATCTAGCCTTGTACTTAACAATTGTTCCATTTGCCTTCATTTTTTCTTGAAAATCCATTTGTAACCTAGTGGTTTACGACCTTCGGAAGATCCACTAATTCCCAGGTATGGTTTTGCAAAATAGAATCAATTTCACTTTGTATGGCCTCTTTCCATAATGGCCCTTCGTAAGAATTATAGCTTCTTCTCAGAGCATTGATGTTCACTTTCCAAAGATGTAGGTTAGAAAATGGACCAAAAGATTTTTCTATCCTAGCTCATTTGCTTCTCTAAGTTCCATCTCTTTTTCTTTATTTCCTTGCGCTTGTTCTATTGAATCATGTATCCATTTAGAAGAGCTTGCTTGTTCTCTCGATCTGTATGGAAATATATTTTTAAAGAATGAGGCATTTCTCGATTTAATTATCGTGTTCTTGTGTATATCTTCAACTTTAGATTCATGCACAAGAAACCGATAAGCACTATCTTGTTATGTGCATATTCAATAAATATGTAGTCAACGGTTATGGAACCTACCTTCACCTTCTTTGGTGTTGGTATAATAACCTTAGCAAGATACCACACACTCGTAAGTATTTATAGGATATCATTCTTCCATGCCACAGATCATAAGGGTTTTTGTCTAATTTCTTACAGATACCTTATTTAAAAGGTAATTAGTCACAAAACAGCCTTTCCCCCACATGTTCCGAGGCAAACCTTAACTTAGTAACATGGCATTCATCATTTCTTTTGGTGTATGATTTTTCCTGTTTCGGCAATGCCATTTTGTTGCGGTGAATAATGTGTTGTTGTTTCGTGACAAATTCCGTGTTGAGCATAGAAATCAAGAAACGGTGATTCATATTCACCTCCACGATCACTTCTTAGCACCTTAATTCTCCTATTGAGTATATTCTCAACTTCATTTTTATAAAGAATAAATTTCTATATACCTTCATCTTTACTTTTAAGAAAATACACATAACAAAAATTTGTGTTATCATCAATGAAAGTAATGAAGTACTTATTGCCACCTCGTGTTTGTGTTGATTTTAAATCACATACATCGTTCTTTTAATATTTTTAAATAATGTCCTTGTTAACTTTGCCTCAACACAAGTTTCATACTTGTGCTTGAAATCAATATGTAATGTTGGTGTATAATTCAAGTTAATTAATCTATGTAAAGTATCATAATTAACATGCTCTAGTCTACCCATGCCACAAATTAGAAGACTCAAGCAAGTAAATAGAAGAGTTTTTCATTTCATTAGCTTTGGTTTAACAAGCATTACATTGAGCTTAAACAACCCATCATAAGCATAACCCTTGCTTACAAACATCCAATTTTTCATCAAAGTAACAACCCCGACTCAAAAACAATATGAAAATCATCATTATCTAAAAGTGAACCAGATACTAAATTCTTGCGAATACATGGTACAAACAACACATTATTAAGAGTCGGCTCCTTCCTAGATGTCATCTTCAAAATCACTTTTCCATTTCCTTTGACCTCGAAGGGCCGATTTTCCCATGAACAACTTCTCGCTATCTTCCTCGGGCTTAAAGAAACTAAACATTTCCTTATCAGAACACGCGTGCCTAGTAGCACCGAATCAATCCACTATTGTTTTGGGTTTGAACCTACCAAGTTCACCTTGAGATCATCGAACCAGGCTCGTATCGTACACCTCTTGAGAAATGTGATCAACCATGTTAGCCTCCCGCTTCTTCTTTGGTTTTTTGTAGTCGAAGCCTTGTGACCTTTGTCGCCACAATTAAAGAATTTTCATTTGAACTTCTTCTGGAAATACCTCCTTTTGGTCCCCAATTATTGAACCCTTTACGCTTTCCTGGATTTCTTTTTTCTTTTGGATCTTTCGCCATGCTCCTCAACATTGGCTTTAGCAGCCATATGATCGGACATTTTCCTTTCGAACCTCTGTTATCTTCTTCAATTCGAAACCTAACAATAAGTTCTTCAACGTTCATCTCATTTCTTTTGTGCTTTAGATAGTTCTTGAAGTACTCTTTTCCAAGCTCGTGGCAATTTTTCAATTATTGCGCCACTTGAAAAGTTTCACTCATAACCATTTCCTCAAAGATGAAATTCATGCAAGATCACCTGAAGTTCTTACACTTGACTTATTACGATTTGGAATCAATTATTTTAAAGTCTAGAAATCGCCAACAATAAATTTTTTAACCCCAGTATCCTCGGACTTATATTTGTGGTCAAGAGACTCCCACAATTCTTTAGCAATTTGCTTAGAGCTATACACATTGTACAGTGGATCTGCTAATCCATTCATTATATAATTTTTTTACAAAGGAAATCGATATGATTCCAAGCATCCACCGCATGAGCGGCTTGGACATCTATTTCATCCTCACTCAACTTGGGAGGATCTTCAGTCAAGAACCTTGCTAAGTTCAACATAGTCAAGTAAAATAATATTTTTTCCTCACAACGCTTTGAAATCCAAGTCATTGGATTTCTCCGGTTTCTCTCAGCAAAGATGATTCACCGACACTAACGATTGGGTTAGCCATCGCCCGAGGCACAACCAGGGTTAACTATCGGATTAGGCACAATCGGATTAGGCGAGTGGCATTTGTCTCATTTGTGACAAGATGAACTCCGAGTTTAGATCGAAACAATTTCAAAATATAAGTCAAAGTTTAGTACTTCGATTAATCAGAACAAATCCGATACGAACAAATTTATTAAAATTGTTCAATATTTATTATAAGGTCCAAAGCAATTTTCTTCCACTCCAAAATAGCACGGGTATTTATTTCTTAGTCCAAATAAATATTTGAACCAATTGGTAATTGTAGTTCACTGTCAAACTATCATACAATAAGAAAAATAGAGATATATTTTTTAACTGCCAATGCAATGAACAAACTGTACACAAAATTGAATTTCTATTGCAAAATTTAATATTAAAAGAATCTATTACAGTAATGGATGCATATGAAATCATGGGTTTACAAAACAAATGGCAACAACATTGAACTGAATTTGATAAACAAATTGTATGTTGAATAGATTATTTCAAATTTTCAGAATTATAAAATCAAACAAAAGAACATAATAACAATTGAAAAGATTCAAAATTTTATATGTTTACAATCCAACAGTAGGCATCCAAATCATTTGATGTAATAACTAATTTGACTTTGAGACTTGATTTTTACAATATCAACAAATCTGTTTTGTATTCCAAAATATAACTTATGCGGTCTCTTTTAAATTAGCATCCTTATGTAATTTTGCAACAGTGGAAACAAAATGCAGTTTAAAAAAACAATAAACTATTCAGTTTTTCCAATACAACATGCTAAATTCACAGTTCTAAACTTAGCAGAAAATTGCAGATATGTAGTAAAATAAACTGTACTGAACAAATATATAAGAATCTATTTTGAGTTTGTTAGCAAAAATTTGCAGTACAATTTGTATAAATCGGAAAATCCAAAACTACATTGAAATAAAATTACGGAATACCAATAACTAGAAATGACCCGAATCGTGTGTTGAAAACATTATTCTTAAAACAGATTTGTCCCTTATTCTAGACGCTGTTTCCCGAGGATAAGACCGAAAAATCGGATTACCTTATACCCGTGAATCAAGAAATACCTAGAAAGTATAACCAAAATGCATGAAGCCAAGAGGAATTTTAGAACAATATGCAGAGAATGGCAAAAGTGTTCTGATTACTAGAAAAAAGCTATTTATAGAGTTGATAAAAGACCAAAGGACTTGAGAATTTAATATTTTCCTATTACACATCAATAACTTATGTTATAGGTTATTGAAATTAAGGTTGTATCTGCAAAACATATGATAGACTACGTGACTCGATTTCGGTGCGATATTCGTGTTCGCATATTGCGCCGCATACAAGTTAGTGGTTCGAGCCCGAATCGGACCGTGATTTTGCACCTTCAAGGGCGCGCATATAGAGAGAGCCTCCATGCAATATAATCTTACACCTTAAGAGTAAAGTGTAATCATATAAATTAGTCTAAAAAGTCTTTTGTTTCCTATGTGGGATAAACCCACCTTTTAAAGAAGACAAACCCACATATTTTTTTTTTAAATTAATTTTAATACTTTCACTTTAAACTTTAATTTCTCCTTTATCCAAACACCACTTTGGGTAAACAAATATTCAATTTTAATGTTCTCACGGAATAGAACAAGAATCCACTTTACTTTTGTAATTAGATAATCGAGGTTCCAAGAAAATCGCACCCAAAAATTGCAATTTCCTTCACTTTTTCCAATGCAATTTAAGGGTGTACACATACCCCTTTTAAAAGATAATTGGGGTTTTTTATAGGTAGGGTAAATCTGAGGGGTAGTTTTTGTAATTATCCCTTCTCACAATGAAGTTATAGATTCCATGAGCCTGCTAGTATTAGTATTTCGTGAATCAGTCACCTTACTAGTTTAAAGATTTTAGTTAGATTAGCATTTTAATGGAACTATGATAACGATTAACAACGAATAGCTCCTATAATTACAGTTAAGGACAATTGCTAAACTGGTTGTCTTACCCTATCGTTTAACCTAGATGAGAATGCAATAATTGGTGTCTATATAGATCTCCTATAAAATTAATAAGTGTCGATTTCATCCCTGAAAAACATCAATAGGTTTTCTATTTTTTTAAATCTATCTTGCTTTTTCTCCTTTCTTGTTTGTTATGGATATATATTGGTGGTGTGGGGAGTAAATCAATTAAATTTTGAACAACTTTATCAGTGATAAGATGTTTGCCAGTAGGTACTTGACACAAATATATGGCGTGGGTCCAAACTTAGATCCTTTAAACAAAAGTTCAGAAATTTGAATTGGGATTGGAGCTTTTTTTTTTTTTTTTTTGAGAATGAAAGATTTTCATTAAATCAAACATTTGAGGCCGTAACCTCATTCGATACAAGGTGTCTAAGAGAGGGAGGGATTTCCCCAACATACAAGCTATCTTGATCAATTGAGAAAGCAAAACGTGCTAAATTATGTGCGATTACATTTGCCGTTCGGGGATGTAGGTGAAACTAATGGCATTTAAAAATCCGGACTAGCGGTGAGGATGTCTTGATAATACTTCCCGTGCGATAAGTCGGCTACTTTACGTCGAGTCTATTAACAAGCACCATGCAATCGACTCGATTACTACCATCGTATATTGTCAAGCCGGGCAAAGTTGAGGGCTTCCCGGATGCCAAGGCTTCATGTCTACTTGGTACTCGTGGCGGAAGTGTTTGACAAAGGTGTGTCGAACAATGCCGTCTTGATCTCAAGCGCTATGCCTAAACCGGTGCCTTTATTCTCGACGATCGACGATCAACTTGGAAGAGTTTTGCTCCTGGAGGAAGCAACAAAATTTTGGGGCGGTGTGGTGCTTTGGGTATTTATGGATGTTGTTTGCTTGGTTTCGAAAGCATCTTTATAAGAGAGTCAGAATAATTATTTGCAAAGGAGAAACAGTCAAGTGTGTTAGTTCTTTACCTTGGAAAACAAGACAGCTTTCTAAGATACCAAATTGTCCAAAGCAGACAAAGAAATAATTCCTTTCCATCTTCATGCCTGATATTCGACATATGCAAGATCAAATCGTGATGGAAGCGTGGGGTTCCAAAGAAAGATTGTCCAAGCGAAGTACCGACGCCGCCAGGAAGAAGTTACTCCACGGACAGATCTCTTAGAGCATGCTCGATGGTTTCGTCCGCACAACCACAACAAGATGCAGACGGCCGATCTCAATCGATTTGCGGCTCAATGACGACGACCGGAGAATACCCATAATAACCTTCCATACAAAAATCTGGATTTTATAAGGCACTCAAGATTCCATACCCATTTCCAAATCGACGGGTGTTCACGGAGGATGACGGAGTATTTATATGGTGATCTGTTAGTCGTAGCGCAATTTTATATCCCGATTTGACCGAGTAGAGGCGCGAAAAATACCACCTAATGTGTCATTGCCCGGTAGTTTCGAATTGGAATTCTCAATATATGTTCCCGCGTCCGTGGTGGTCGAAAGTTTCCCCTGACGATACGTTCGTCCCATTTATGTTCTTCCACATTCATCAAGTCAATGACTCGAGATCACTATTTGCGTTGCTTTCACTTCTATGCGGCCCGACTTTGGGGTTGTCACCTATCCAGGGGTCGGTCCAGGACTCTAATACTCGTGCCATCACCCACAAGCCAACGGATTCTTCATGGAGGATTTCTTGACCGCTAAAATGCTTCTCCATGTGAAATCGGGGTTGTAGCCAATTTTAGCCGTTAAGAAATTACCATTTGGGAAGTAGCGAGCTTTTAGTGTTCGGGCAAGAGGGAATTCTCATCCTTTATTAAACGCCATCCTTGTTTGGCCAACATTGCCTTATTGAAAGAATGTAACTCCCTAAATCCGAGTCCGCCATCAAGTTTCGAGTAGCAAAGAGATTTCCAAGATTTCCGGTGAATGCGCCTTTCCTCACTTTTTCTCGTCCCCAAAAAAAGTTTGCCGTTAGGGAATCGATTGTTTTGCAAATGTCCTGAGGTAGTAAGAAGCAACTCATCATAAATGTGGGAATTGCTTGGGCTACACTTTTTATGAGAATAGTCTTCCGGCAGAGAGAGTTCGCTTTCCAATCTTTTAATTTCTTCCTTACTCTATCAAGCAACGATTGAAATAGAATTTTTTTGATCTACCAACTGCTGCTTCGGAGACCGAGGTAAATTGCGTGCTTGTCAACCCTTTTAACGCCCAATTGGCTAGCAAGTTCTCAGAGCATCCGTCTCAACAACCCCTTTGCTAAAATTAATTTCGATTTTTCAAAGTTTACCACTTGGCCCGACGCTTCGCAAAGATTGCGTAATTATGTTTTTGTCACATCAATTTCATTTGACGCCGCTTCTTCCAAAGATGAGGCTCGTCATCGCAAAAAAATAAATGCGAGATCGGTGGCGCGTGCTCGCAGATTTTTGCCCCATGAATTCTCGCTCGTTGTTTCACTTTGGGATGAGAGCCGAAAAAGCCTCTCCGTAAAAGAAATAAATAGGGGGAAAGGGGGTCGCTTGTCTAAGGCCTCTCATTGGGGTTAAAGGGACAACCTGGTATACCATTGATAAGAACAGAGTAGGAAACAAGAGAAACACATCGCATAATAAGAGACACAAAAGACGGATCAAAACCCATGGTGCACATGACATTTTTAAGGAAAGACCATTCTACTGTCGTAGGCTTTGCTCATGTCGAGTTTAAGCGCAAAAAATACCACGTTTTTAGCGATTTTATTCTTCATAGCATGGAAAATCTCGAAAGCTAACAATGCATTATCGCTTATGAGCCGACCCGGACGAAAGCCGATTGATCGGGTGAATAATATGGGAAAGGGTGATTTTGAGCCTATTAGCAATGGTTTTTGTGATAATCTTAAAAATCACGTTACAAAGACTAATTGGTCGAAAATCGCTTGGGAATCGGGTTCTTTTTTTTTAATTAAAACAATGTGAGTGTTATTAAGGGGAGGGATCCTCACCATTGTTCAAAATTCGAGGATGACACGGAAATATCCCTTCGCATATATGACCAAAAAGTTTGATAAAAGAGGGCAGGCATACCATCGGTCCCTTGCGCTTTTGAGGGGTGCATCCGGGATAGGGCTTCGATATCGCTTCTCGGAAAGGGGCGGTCGACGCCATTGATGTCGCCCGTGATTGTTTTGTCTATGACGCTTAGTACCGCTCTAATTCCAGGTTAGTTGTGGATCGAATAAATTTTGAAAATATTGTAAAGATTACTCCTTCAACTGCTCCGGTCATCCACACGAATCCCGTCATCATTGTGAATCCATTCAATCCCGTTTCTTTTGTTCCGACCGCTTGCTATCTTGTGGAAGAATTTCGAGTTTTTGTCACCGCCCTTCAACCAATTTATTCGGGCTCGTTGGTACCACATTGTTTCTTCTCGATGCATCGAGTTTCGATCTTTTTCTCCGCTTTTTTGATGTCACACGTTCACGGTGGTTTGTGGTAGTTGTTGGACATGTCGTAGTTGAATTTTTGTAGTAGAGATGAGATGCCTAACATTTCCAAAGTATTCCTTTTCCCATGCGATAAAGCGTGCCCCATACTTTTAATTTTTTGGCGGAAAGATTCTCGGGATGAGCTTGTAGGCGTTTCGCTCCACAACTTTTGGATTGTCGGTCCGCATGTCTCGTCATCAAGCCACATTTTTTCGAACTCAAGATCTTTTGTTTTCGATTTCGGCGAGTCGACTTTGATTTGGACCATGACACTAAGATTGAGAGTGATCCGAGGCCACCGCGTTTGGTGTTCGACCCTATAATCCGAAATTGGCCAACCCATTGCACGCTTGCCAGGCAGCGGTCTAAGCGTTCTGAATATTTGCCGAGTCCGTTTGTCCATTTGTCCAAGTAAACTTAAAACCCTCGTAACCCAAATCATCCAACGCGCACATCGCCGTTGCCTCCCTAAGGCTTTGATTTTTGAGTCATCTTTTAGCCGCCCCCCCGCTTTTTTTTCATGATGAAACATTATTTCATTGAAGTCTCCGATACACATCCAGGATCTGTCCTGGTTAGTGAACAAGGATCGAAGGAGACTCCAAGTGTTCGCCTTGTGGTTTTCTTCAAAGCCAACCATATATGCATGTTAGCCGCCACCGATTGTTCGATTTATCGTCCAATATGAGAGCATCTATTGCATGTAGGGACGCCGACCGATTATCACATTGATCGTATCCTTCCAAAATAAACGAGAGTCCACCCTTTCTCGCCACCCGAGCTTGTGTCACAATTTACATTATAAAAATTCGGCATGTTTATCCAAGTTGCCGACTTTAGTAATTTCCTCCTTTGTAAGCTTGGTTTCCATAAGGAATACCATTGTGGGATCTTTTTGTTGGATTTCGCGTTTAAGCACTGCATCGTTCGGGGTTCCCAAGCCCCGAAGCGGTTCCAGCCTATAGCAACTCATTGGGTTCGGCGGATCGCTTGAGCGCTCTCACCGTTGAAGAGCATGTATATGAAGTATCGTCATTCATGGATCAAGCTTGGATTTTTTTCTTACGGATGGGGGAGCGAATAAGGGTTTGTGAGGATTGTGTTTGGAAGTTTTCGTTTTGTAGGGGTTGGGCAGTGTTTTGGTACGGAGTTTTGGAAGGGTGGCGGGTTAGGTAGGCGGCGCCATGTAGACGAGGTTTAGGGGTTCGCTTCGATTGTGGGATTGGCGCTTGTTCATTTAGGGCTTGTGCAATAGTAAAAGAGTTAACATTCGCATGAGAGTAGGTTTGGGATGGAAATGGGATTGAGGGGTGTGGTATGGTATTGGTGAGGTGAAAATGAGGTAGGTGTATATCACCCGAATATGAGGGTGCGTGTTGGGGTTAGGCGGTGGCGGTGTGGTTGTTGGTGTATGTGTATGGTTTATAAGTATGGTGTTGGGTATGTTTGTTGTTATTGAGTTGTTGTTGGGTGTGGGTTCTCGAAGGCCGGAGGGTAGATATTTGGAGTGCTTCAATTGTGTAAAGGCTTTGGTTTGTTTGGGCCGTAGGGGTTAGAGGGTTGTGGATGATATCTTCTCACAGTAGAGGGGTTGTCGCGAGCCGTAGGGGGGTCATGGGTTTGGTGGACGGGGAGGGGTGGTCGTGTGTGATAAAGTTGACTCTAACCGCGGAGGGGGTTGGGATGTGGTTGCGTTTTGTTTTTTGGGGACGCTTGTAGGGGAGGCTTTCAACCATGGCCCGTATTTTGCTTCGGATGGATCAGTGCTTCATTGCTATCGTATTCTTCGCACGCTCGAAAGTGGTGTCCAATTATCCCACAACAAAACAAAGACACGGAAGAGATTCATATTTTAGTGGGATCCATATTGGTTTCTTGTTTACGCGATCGTAATACCCCGGGAGCGGCTTAGTGATGTCGATTGAAGCTTTAAATCGAGCCGATCTTCCGAATAGTCCGTCATCCGGCGGATCCTACATTTCAAGTCACCGATTTGCTTTGCTATTAGTGTGAGGGATCTCTCATTCATACATGAGACCGGTAGGTCGTAGGCCTCACCCGTAAAGACGCCTTCGTGATGTTGATAGTCGAGGTTGTTCTGTCCCGACTATAATTTGCACAAATGAATAGAGAGCCTTCAAAATGCCAGGGTTGGTTTTGGGTCACCTGGTCTCTTTCTTTTTGATCTTCAAAGCGAAATAGAATAAATTTTTACCCCATTCCCTGGCCGAATAACCTTTTTTTTGGCTTCCACGATTTTTTCATCACTTCTAACAGGTAAAATGAGTTGAACGATTTGCTGGTACATAATTTTCCCACAAGACAGTGTCCCAGGGGCGTTGCGGCCGGTTTACATCACCCGTCGTGTCTTCTAGGTCAAGAATAAAAGCTTCCTCGCTCCGCTGTCAAGTCTTCCATGATACCGTCTCACAACTAACCCGAGAAGAAGAGGGCTGCACACAACACAACAAAGACAAAACAAAAGAGAAGAAAAAAAAAGAAAAAAAAAACAAGCCGATAATAGGAAAAACAAAAGCGAAAAAAAAAAAAAAAAAAAACGTTAAGGCACCTAGAATGAATATCCGAGTGGGAAGCTTCAAGATCGAGGTAGACAAACCGGTACCCACCCAAAGAGGATCGAGCATCCGAAAACCTATAGGAACGCACTAACTCTCAAAAGTGGCGGGCGACATGTGTGGAAGTGTGAGGTGTTTTATGGGGAGTGTGTAACAAAGACAAAAGGAATGTCCGACAGGGGTCGGATTCCCTCACGTGAGACACAAGAGTATGGGATGAGGTAGGGTTATATGGCGGAGGATAGGAAAAAAAAGAGAGGTGGTCACGAGATGTTTAGCGGGATATGAGAGAGCCGGAGGTCGGGAGGACGCGTTTTTCCGGCGGGGGAGGTTTGCGACCAAAGGCCGGAAGGTGAAGTGGGGCGGCGGAGGGGCAAGAAAACCCCGACAAAAACCCTAGGTGACAAAGCTCGAAAGAGAGGACGCCGACTCCTAACCCATGAGGAGGACAATTGGGATTGGAGCTTTGACACCAAATATCATACTAATATACCCCTGTCAGGCATACCAATCAGCCTATATAAGCTCACCAAAAGGCAATTAACGTAGAAGCTCTCATGGTGATGGTCTAAAATATATCGGAGGCAAATTTCATAATTTAAAATTGACGGTCTTATATGTTATTTGAATTTGAGATTTCGAAAAACCAGGGACGACCATGTTAGATAAATACTTTTATCGTAATTTTGATGATTTTATATAATTGAGTTTTACATCAAAATATTGTCTCCAAATATTGTCCAAATACTCCAAATTAATTTAAATGATTTTTACTAATTTTTCTAATATTTCTTGAAGTTTATTTTTGACAAAAATTGACAACACTTATGTTTCAAGCCAACCGATTGCCTCCGAAGATTGAAAATCGAAACAAACGAAATTGAAGAAAATTTGGAGGAGGGCGACCGGTCGACCACCTTGCTCGACCGTCCTCGAGTGTTGCAAATTTTCCAAATTTGCTTCGACTAAACTTTGATAAGGGTGACCGGTCGAGCCTTGGTCGACCGGTCCAACCCCTATTGACTGGTCCACCCTTGTATTTTTCAAGCGTATTTCTATTTTTAATTCATTTTTCCTATTAGAGGTCAACCTCTACGACCTAAGGTTTTATCAAGAAACTATCTCATTTGCACAACAGATGCTTTTTCATGATTTTAAGAGATTGATTTCTAAAAGCTATATTCTCTATTTGATTTGCATTTTTTACGATTTCAATCACCAGGAGGAGCCTATGGTCGTGATTCAAATCCAAGACCTCTCCTATAAACATTAGATTTGAAGCAACAAGATACAACAACACAAGCAATACAAACACAAGCAATACAAACACAAGCAAAACTTCTTGTTCTTCACTTTCATATTTTTGTTGTATTTAGCCTAAGTCTTTCACTTACACATCTTGAATACTAGGCTTGATTCTTGATTATACTTGCACATCAAAGTTGTATACTTCATTTGAGTTGTAATCTTGAATTGTTTTCAATCATCCAAAATAATACATCATTGTTAGTGTTCTTGTGGTAAGAGTACACTGGATGATTTTAGGTACTCTTTATTGGTATAAGAAGATTGTGGTAATCTTCATATGTGGTGTTGTAAGAAGAGTGAGGTGTTCTTGAAGGTAAAAGTTTTAATAGTTTTGTATCTATTAATAAATCTTTTTCCTTTTCGAAATCCATTCCTGACATACCGGGGTGGTAGAAGATTAGGCCTTAGGTGAATTGAACTTCTATAAATCATAATGTGTTGTTTTGTATTTCCACACTTTCATTTTGGTCATCATTCTTATAGTAAAAAAAAAGAGGGCTAAAATTAGAAAATCGGGATACTCTATTCACCCCCTCTAGATTAGTTAAAAGTAGTTTTAAGGCTAAAAATGAAATTTTCATAACCAAGCCTCTACAATTACTTTATCTTGATTTGTATGGGGATATTGGCACCAAAGGTCTAAGTGGAAAACATTACACATGTAGGTCCCAAGGGGTGTGAGTGTAAGGTTTAGAAGGGGGGTTGAATAAACCTTACAAACTTTTCGATTTAGTCCTTTTAAAATTATTCAGAGTTAATTTCACAAATAAGTCCTTGATGGATACTAAGTTAGGTAACCAAAGCAGAGTTAGCCACTCAATGCACTCGACTCGAGCCAGTTGATAGAATAACTCACCGCTTAGTCTTATACTTAACTTGGTCCGTGATAAGATTTTCAGAAGACTTAATACCCTTGAATTTGGTTTAAGTTTGTTTTAACACTAGGTTTTAGCACTTTGTTAAATATCAATTGATAACAAATTACCAAAGCAGATATTAAATGATATGCGAAAGTAAATGTCTTTGAAATGTAAATGACACAATAAATTTTATAGAGGTTCAAGATGGGGTAATTCTTCTAATCCTCTCTTCTCCAACTCCGGAGGAATCCACTAAGTATTGATCGAGTACAAAGTGGTTATCACCCGATACAAGTCTTGATCACACAAATGACTTGATCCTTTGGGACTCGATCTTGAGATGCCTTGGTCACACAAATGCTTCTCGTGACGACTCGGCTTCTTCACAGGCAAATGCCTTGCTACTACAAACCACTTGCTCAAGCTTCTTGGATTTGATCACGAAGGCCTCTAATAGCTTGAGACCGGTTCGACCTTGAACCTTTCTACAATCCTCCTTAGAATGCACCCTTTTGATTCTTCAAAAGTTTCCTCTTCAACAAGATGAGGTTGTCTTTCCTTCACACTTGGTGTTGGATCGATTTCCTTCAAGTTTAGGCTTGAGGATTTACTTGAATAACTTGAGAATATTTTTGCAGGTTACAAATTCGAATAATAACTTGAATGTTCGTGGTTCAGTGACCTTCTCTCAAAGTGATTCCTCTGCCTTTATAGTGATCTTTCAAAAATCGCCCCCTTGAAGAGATAGGTTGATTTTCAAAAGACACTAGTATTCGTTGGCTTGTCTTGTTGCGACAAGATTGAAATTGACATTACCTCGTATTAAATGAACCTTCACTTTTTAGAGCCGACACACAGTGTAGTGCTTCCAATTGGTTTATTCCTTTTGCACGCTTCGATCGAGCACTTTAGAATATTACAAAGATGGAAATATTACTCATTTAAGTAACTTTCTTGACTTCGTAACGGACTCTTTTAAGTTGTCTTGACTTGATCAGCTTCCTTAACTTCCCCAGTGACTTAGTCGGCTCCCAATCATTGGAAGACTCATCTCGTCACTTCAACTTGACTTGGTCAGTGTCTTGAGTTGACTTGACTGACATTTTCACTCTTAACCAGAATGATACTCCTTCTTCGAGTTCTTGACTTCTCCTCCTTGCCATACTCAAATGCTTCACAATGAGTCTTCATTTTAGCCTCCAAATTGACTTCTTGCATATCCAGCATAGCCGACTTGACTCACTGCATAAACCCTATCTATTACAATGCAAATTACAAAGAAAATAGGGTGCGAACTTTCTAGTCTAAGTTTTACATGGCATTCATCAAAATCTAAACAATAAATTTCCCAACAATTTCCCCCTTTTTGATGATGCCAAAACTTAAAACATACATGCAAAAATGTAAGCATCAAAGATACATACATGTAGTGCAAGAATGTGAGAGAATGTATGCGTAGAATCAATCTTTTTATTGATCATAACATTCTTGTCGTTTACACAATTGTTTACAAAGTGTATCAAAGCAAACATCTATGTCTACACGAAAATAGAGAAATTACTGATTTCTTATTCAATGTACGTAAGACTTACATACTTATGCATTTACAATAGTAAATTACATGAAGGGGTGGACAAAGAACACTTCATCTCCTTCACGCCTCCTTCTTTCTTCATCACTCTGTCATCTTCTCGACCTTTTTCTCTTCTTCACCGCTTTTTTCATAAGCTCTTCCGCGAAACTTCATCTTTTCTTTTCCTTTCTTGTCTCTCTTCCCACAAATTGAGTTTGTCTTCGATTTTCTTCTTCGATTCTCTTTACATATTCAACATTGTTCTTGGCCACTTGCATGTTGGCTACTTCAAACCTGTACCCAATAGATCCCTCCTTTCTTACCTGGATCTATATATTCGATGTTTTTGGGTAGAGGTCTAGGTTTGAAACCTCTTCCTCCACTGCTTCTTCCTCTTCCTCCTGGGTGTGTATTGTATTCTTCCCAAAGAGAGTGACTAGCAGAGTGACCACAGAGTGATCGCTCGAGTCTACCGCTATCGCCTTATTCACACAAACAGGCCTTTTTCCCAATACAAGTCCTGTGCTTGGGCCATGGTCATATTCTCAAAGTATCCCTGGATGCGAGCGTCTTGAATTCATCAACATATCTCGCCTTGCTTAGACGCCTCAAATGGCATCAGTGTCTCTTCCCTGTCCGGAATGCCTCCGCATCGCTTCGCATATGTCCATCGCACGGGCATCCATTTTTCTTTCAATCTCTCTCTGCATCTATGCTTCTACTATTTTCCTCTTTTTCGTACATGGGCACAACAGAGTGTTGGAGCGGCAGAGTTATCGAAGTTTGCTGATTATGTCACCGTGACAAGTCCTTGTTAAGGAGTTCTAGCAACCAATAAAGTCATGTCTTTCGAACCTTCCCCTCAACTCGATTTTCTCTTTTCTTTCTTCTTTCTTCTTCAAATTCTCCTTCTCCTTCACAACAAGGGCCCTTCTTCTCACGGACCCTTTCAACGTCTTTAGGTATTCCTCTTCCCCTTTTTGGCATCATCAAAGGAGAGAGGAACCCTTGAAACATGCCGCCAAGCATGAAATCTAGGCGGCCGATAGGCCGAGTTGTGTTTGGATTCTCACTGGGAGTGAGTATGTTTGCTCGAAATTCGAGTGAGTGGCGTTTGATTCGGTGTCACCAACTTCATTTCAGCCATAAGAAGGCTGAATTTTTCATTCATGTTCTCCTCTACGTGCGGAAGTTCTTTCGATGAAATTCGCGCAGCAGCTTCCCATTTCTTCGGGTATGAGAGGTATGCATTCTATCAATATTTTCTTGCATCATCTTCTTCATGTCAAGATTATCGCCGTCCAGACTAGCATCTTATTGTACAATGCTTTGAAGTATCGAACCTGTTCCACACGCATTATTTGTCATTGTTGCCACCATTCCCGGATCCTCGACTATTATTCCACGCAGATCAGTAGTAAGATTAGCATCTCTCGTTATCCAGCCGCATATCTAATGAGGCCTGGTGCCTTTCCATCTTCTCTATCTCCGCAAATATTGCCTTGAAAACTTCTCGAACCTCAATCGTCACTACTGCCTCACCATGCCAAGCGTCAAAAGTCTCACCGGGACGATGGTATCCGTTGGAATAACGGGATCAAGTTTATGGAAACGTCGTTGATCTCTAGCCGATTCTTCATCAAGATCAGGCAACTCAGGTGAGAAGGGAAACATTTCTTCAAACGCATCATCACGGACATAGGGAATTGCTCAACGTGACTTGTGGCCATGATGTGCCCGGTTGAGTCGATTCTCGCTACAACTTTGGGAGCTGCGATTGACGGGATTCAACTAGGGTCTGTTGTGGTATGGACCACTGGTGAGCCTCAACCTCAACAGCCTTCGGTCTCACCGGTTTTTCCTTTTGAGTTATGCCTGTCCTCGGCCGATCGAAGAGCGTCATCGGACGATGATGAGACTTGTAGGGATGGCTCATCATCAAAATTGAACTTTTGACAAGCGGCCTTGAATTCGCTTACTCGTCTTTGGGAAGAACATCCTCACCGAAGTCGTTTGACTTGCAACGGGGATGACTCACCTCATCTTCACCGTCAAATCCCAAAAAGTTACATCAGGGTTGTCTTGGGAATCGTAAAGGGCGCTTATTTCCTTCTCGGATGCATCGATGATAACTGGAGGGATGTTCTGCGGCTTGCCTCTTTACCCCGGGAAGTCTCAATCTCCCGTAGGCCTTCAATACCTCCTGCAGCCTCAATCGCAGCAAGGCTCGACATTCCCTTTGATGCACTTCCCAAATGCTTGGGCTCTTCGACGGTGGCATCCATAGGAGCCTCAACTCCGTGGATTGCACTTTCATTGCCCAGTGTTAACGCCCGGGCAGGCGTATCCATCCTCGTGCCTCGACCGCATCGCCAGCGTCCGCTCGTCAGAGAAGCAGACATCACTTCACCGAGACGATCTCAACTGTCCGAGCTTCTTCAAAGACAATCAGTGGTTTCTTTTTCTTTTTCCTTCTCCACTTCGCCTCCTAGATTCGTTGTGGAGTCATCCAGAAAGAACCTCCGACCTAGTGCAGCTGGAGGGAGAGCTTCCCCACCGGCACACCACCGAGTGACTTGATTGGGGTCACTTTCCTCCAAACTCCCGATCGCTTCCTTTGAGTGTTTAGCCAAGGGGGCGGGTGGTAAGACACCCTCAATAGGGGTTGGCTCGACTTGGGTCCCCGACTTACCGCTTTCATCGCCATTACCCTTAGAACCTTCCTCATAGTGAGTCAGAAGTGGTCGCAGAACAACAACAGATTTGCAATCACCGCACCACTCCCATAGGGTCAATTTCACCGTGTGATTTGGAAGACTCTCCTGGTCCTTCCATCAATCATTGCTCATGCGCAAAGATCCTGGATTCCCGCATGGCTTGCTGCGTTTCTAGTTCTTCTCGCAGCAGGGTCCAAATCTTCATCACTTTCCGAAAGTATGTCAAGATGTGGATGTGTATGATCGGTGATTCCGCTTAGAGGACAAATACTTTGGCTTTCTCACGAGCTTCGCTTCCTCACGCTGCCCTAGCTTTGCTTCTTCTCCTTTCGAATTTCCAAAGATGTTGATGCGCTTATCCTCATCAAGGGCTTACAAAGATCTTTGATCAACTTCAAGAAACCTCAAGAGTTCCTCTTCCTCCTCAATAAACTCGTGGTGTTCAAACTGCGCCCTAGAGTGACTCAACTTCCACTTCCTCCATTCTCGCAGATGATTTTGGATGTCGGATATGGTGGAGACAACATAATCACATCATCATCATCATCTTCATGTTTGTCCTCTAGTCTCGAGAAATGGAGGGTAGCATAGCTTGCGCTCTTCACCCTCAAGAAGATCTGTCGTGGGCGAGACACGGCCGCCCATCGAGACTTAGCCGTCTCAAATTGCATTTGTTCTCACTGCTCGTCCATAGTCGGGTCTTCGACTTGCCTCGCTTATCGGTCTCATCGACTTGGCGGTTTCATCAATAATCTCAGTAGACTCTACTTCTCCGGATGTTTCAATGATCTGTTCCACCTGAGTGGCAGACTCAAATTGTTTTCTTAAGCTCAACGCTTGAAGAGTCTTCTTCTTTGGTCCTCACCAGAGGAATTTCTAGTTCGGATACGATTTCCTCGTAGTCCTGGGTGGCGGGGCTGTGCTACTTTCTTTTCGAGAGGAGCCGGCTTTGGCTTGTCAGTCCTCTTCTTCTTGACAACCGGAGAAGGTATTTGAGGTTCCTTCTCAGCTGCGGAAAGGGGCGGGAGACACGGCCACGCAGGGCAGGTGACTCGGCCGCAGGGGCAGGTGCAATTGTTTTTTTTTTTACTGCTGGCGCAGTCTTCTTTCCAGCTTTTCCAAGGCAGCTTTCTTCTTGGGAGGAGATAACCGCTTGTTTCCTCAGGTCAGGGTCACCGATTCCCACCGGTATCCGCTCTCTTGGTATAATCTCTCTTCTCGAGCTCCAGAAAGATTTGATCGAATATTTTCTTGTTGACATGGAACGCTTTCCATGTCGAGTGGAACTCCCTTCACTTCCATCACCGCCAATAACAAGGCCATACCCCAAGGACCCTCCGAATGACCCATCTTCCTTGAAAGACTTATTTCCAACATTTTGGCGAGTCTGCGTATACAAACTCAGCCCAATTTTACCTTCTTCTCCTCTATGATCGCAGCCATCACGACCAACTTAGTTTTGGACATCCGATTAAAGCTTCCAAATTTTATGTCTACACACTTGGCAACAATATCCAACAACTTGTGGTAATCTTCCTTCAAAGAATGAGCTTCTTGTCACCGTGTAGACAACCTTCGAAGACAAAGATCGAGGTTTGGCCACTTCTTCCATACAGCAGCCAAGTTGCAATCAGCCTCAATATCTCCGGACTCCTTCCGACGGCAGAAACAATGCTCCGCTAGATCCTCAAAGCAGTGATCGTAAATTCCTTTCCGTGAATAGAGGACTTGATGCCCTCGTCGTGAACTTCAACATTCACGTAGAACTGAGCGACTTCTTCAACATAAGTCATCTGAAACTCCATCGTGAGAAAGGGTTTCAGCCCATTTCTCACTTTCTCGCTATCTTCTTCACAAGGGTTTCATCGGACCCCTGTTTGATCATACCTTCAAAATCCACAGTAGAGCCAGTGTGGATTTGTTTTCCCAACTTAACAAAATCGTAAGTAGATGCCATTACTTGAAGATTTACCGAACGAAACTTTAGAAATTCACTTTGGAGATCTGTAGGGTTTTGAGAGAAAAGTTGCTTTCTTGCTTTGAGAGAGATGAACAGTTTGTGTAAAGTGA
>JABTTQ020003361.1:0-72878 GCA_016081115.2 Rehmannia glutinosa | reverse complement strand
CATTACTTCGATTCAGTTGCGTGTGCTGCTCTTACGATAAGGCCGAGGACGGTCAACTCAATTGGAAAAACCCGTGGAAAAACCAACAGCTATTAAAAACAGCCCAAAACCAACAAACCGTCAGCTTCTACTTGAACCCAGTAACTTGAGGGCCCCTTTGCGCGAGGCTCCCCAAGCTGCGCGAGGTTCAACTCCTGGGAACTTCACGAGCACCACTCATCATTGAGAACCAAATCCCAGTTGCCCGTGATGATTCCTTCGTAGAATCATTCCTTTCTCTATGGAGGTAGAGCCTCCTGAAGATCGAGAAGAGATGCCGACTCCACGGACGAGATCAGTCATTCGTGAGGACACCATCGTACCCGGTGACTATGATTTGGCCGGCTGCTTGGCGCGTCAGAAACACCTTGAAGGAACAAGCGAAGTTCGGGGAGGTGTTCAAAGCATTATTCTTTGAAAATTGACGGATGAAGCGCGACCTCCGATGGACATGAGCCCGGATAACGATGCCATATCACTAGCGACTTGAGAGGCATAGTTAGAATCCGAGGTGGTGGCTTATGGCGGCAAACAATGTGGAACAAGCTAGGTATTTGAGCATTTATTTAACAAGTTCTTCGTGCGTGGGGTAGAATGCTGATGCGACGCGGTGAAACCACATTGAGCACATGCATGAATCTCTGCTTTCTTTGAGATAAAGGCTGGCACGTGTGAGCAAAAGCAAAGGCCGAGCTCTGGCATTGTGGAAAAGCATGGATGTAAATTAGTGGCATCTCATGGGTACGAATGAAGTTATAGAAAGTTGAATCATGACCACTGCGTTCGAGGTTTCGCGCCGCATACTCGCGGCGGAACTTCGAAGGCGAGAACTTCGACTGCTCGGGGAAAATCGACTTCACCTTTAGCTAGTATGTTTCCGGGGTTTCCTCTCTCTTTGATGATGCTAAAAAAGGGGAAAGAGGGAGCTCTGCTTGCGCGAATCGTTGAGAAGGAGGGAAGAAGGCAGGCTTGTGAAGGGAAGGCATTTGAGGATGTTTACGAGAGAAAAAGAAAGAGAAGAATGCGTTGCGAGGGAAGGATCGAGATGTGACCTTGATGATTGCACAAACCCCAACAAGGTCTTGTCACGGTACGTGTGCTCGGCTGACAAACTCGATGACTGCCTTGCTCAACACTCTGTTGTATCTATGGGCGAAAGAAAGACCCTTGATTGAAAACGAGGGATGGAGGAAGTGGAAGGAAAGGATGAATGCACGAGTTATGGACATCTTGAAACATGGAGGCATTCCGGTGAAGCAGAACACTTATGTCATCTGAGGATCGGAGGCCGAGCGAAGGTCAGTTGATGAATTTAAATGCTGCGCATCCCGAGAAGGATGCGCCCGCCCAAACATGTCCATGGCTCAAGCACGGGACTTGTCTTGGGAAAGGGTCTCACATATGTGAAGAAAGGCGACGACGTGAGACTACGGCCGATCCTCTGGCGGTCGCTCACTTTAGTCACTCGGTGGGAAAGACACCGTCTGAATCTGGCAGGAGGAAGAGGTAGAGGGAAGAAGCGTGGCGGAGGAAGGGTTTGGGACCCTGGGGCTGCGCCCCAAAAAACATTGAGTACATAGATCCGGGCGAAAGGGAGAGGGATCTATTGAGGCTGAATTTTGACGAAGTAGCCAATGCAAGTGGCTAAGAACAATGTTGGTATGTGAAAAGGTGAAGAAGAAAATAAAGACAAACTGAAGCTATGGGAGGAGAGAATAAAAATTTAAGAAGAAGTGAAGGCTAGGAAGGCATATGAAGAAGAAAAAAGCGGTAGAAGAAGATGAGAAAAAGAGAAGAAAGAGCATAAGAAAATAGTGAAGATGAAAGAAGGAAGCATTGAAAGAGATGATGAAGTGTTCTTGCATCGTACCATGTATCTTCTATGTAAATACATTTCCATGTAAGTCTTACATAATAAATCATGTAAATTCTCTATTTTGCGTAGACATAGATGTTTGCTGCGATCACACCTTATGTGATTGTGTAAGAGACAAAGGGAAATGTTATGATCAGATAAAAGGTGATTCTACGCATTTCTCGTGAATGCTATCTGTATGTATCTTTGCTATTTACATTTGAATGTTTTAAGTTTTGGCATCATCAAAGGGGAAATTGTTGGGAAATTTATTGTTTAGATTTTGATGAATGCCATGTAAACTTAGAATAGGAAGTTAACCCCATTTTTGTTGTAAATTGCATTGTAATATATAGGGTTGGTCAAAGTTGAGTTAAGTCGGCTATGCAAAGCATGCGAAGACAAGCTGGAGACAAGAAGGAAGGCTCAGGTTGCAAGGCAGTTAGTATAGCAAAGAAGAGAAAGCAGGCTATTTGAAGTGCGGTAGAATCTTGGTGATTAAAAATGTCGATCAAGAAGTCAACTCAAGATAGCCAAGTCTCGAGTTGAGTGACGGAAAGAGTCATCAAATGATTGGAAGGTGACTACAAGTCACACAGGAAAGCGAGGGGAAATGCGATCAAGTCGAGATAAGCTGAAGAGATCCGTTTCTTGCAAATCGAGAACTACTTAAACAAGTAATATCTACATACTACCTTTCTCAAGTGCTCGGTCGGCGTGCAAGAGGAATAAACGATAGGAAGCACTTCTGTAGTCGGGAACTGCGAAAAGGCGAAGAATAATTCATACGAGTGGAAATTCCAAAGCGCAACAAAGACAAACAGCGACCACAAGTGACTTTCAAAAATAAGCCTATCTCTTCAGGCTGATTTTTGAAAGATCTATATAAAGGCGAGGAATGACTGCGAGAAGGTTGAGGTTACGACCCACGAACATTTCAAGAAAACATTTGATTTGTAACCTAAAATATTCTCAAATCATTTCAAGTCTAATCCTCAAGCCTACATTCACGAAGAAAATCAATCAACACTCACGTGAAGGAAAGATAACTTCAATTAGTTGAAGAGAAACTTTTGAAGAAAGGGGTCTACATTCCCACGGAGGATTGTAGAAAAGATTCAGAATCGAACCGGTCTCGAGTTTTGGAGGCTTCGTGATCAAATCCAAGAGCTTGAGCAAGTGGTTATGTAGTAGCAAAGCGACTGCCCTATGAAGAAGGTAGTCGTCACGGCTGTGGCGTGACCAAGGCATCTCGGGTGGAGTCTCGAAGGATCAAATCATTTGTGTGATCAAAGCATTATGTCGGGTATTGCCACTGCAATATCTTTGATCAATCTTTTAGTGGATTATCCCGGGAGTTGGAGAAAGAGAGGTAGAAGAATTACCCATCTTGAACCTCTATAAAACTTATCGTGTCATTTACATTTCAGACACTTTAATTCCTACATCTTATTTGTTTAACTCGATAAATTTGCTATCCACTTCATAATCTCTAAGTACTAAAACTAAGCATTAAATCAATACAAAACAACTTTAAGGTGTTAAGTCTTGGCCCCGAAAACAAACTACAAATTGAGCTAAGTCTTGATCTTAACAAATGAGTTATTCTATCAACCGGCTCGGTCAGTGTTGAGTGACTAACTCTCGATAAACTAACTTAGTCAGTTCACCAAGGACAGGTTGTGTAGTATCAACTCGAACTTTTAAAGGACTAAATCGAAAAGTTGGTAAGTTTATTCAACCCCCTCTTCTAAACCTTACACTCACACCCCTGGGGACCTACAGTTTCATTCCAACTTAAATCATCTCAATATTATTTTTCTACAAAACGTAATGTTGAAAATCTTGAAGAAAGTGCGAGAATGAAATTTTCGGATGTTTTAGTTGAATATTTTCTAAGTTTTGTCAATTAATGAGTTAAAATTCATACATGGCATACATACATGACTTCATTAATGTTTTATATGTGATTGTGAATTTGGTTGTGCATTTTGATATATTCATAGTCAAAATCTCGATAAAGAAGCAAATAAGGTTGATTGAGCGAATCGGGATAAAGACATCACCTTGTGAGTATAATCTTGTAATTTGTTATTTGACTCTTATGTGATTGTATAATTGATATTTTGAATGAATTCCGTATGTGTCAATTTTTGTGAATATGAATCCATTTGTATTCTAAATGTGAATTATATGGTTGTTTTGGTGATATTGTGATGGTGTTGATATGAATGTGAGAAATGTGAAATGTATTGATGATATTGATATGAAATCGAGATATATGAAATGTATTGATGATACTTGATATGGATATGAGTTATGAGGATATGGAATATGAATTCATCGAGAGATAAAAGGATTCTTTTTGGCCACTCAATATCCTTGAATCATGTGTTACGATATTCAAAATTTTCTAATCTGGTAGTCTGCGTCGCCACTCGAGTTCTTGTAACTCAAATATATGTTTTATGAATTACAGAGTGTCATGACCATATTCGTGATCATGATTTATTCTTGGAATCTTGATGGTCCATAACAAGAATAGAATATGATTAAGCATATGTATTTGTGTACTTATTAATGATATAAATATAATGTGTAAGATGTGTTGATGATGTGCTTGTGTGATGTTAAATAACTTGTTACTTGATTATACTTATTGAGCTTGCAACTCACCAAATGCAATGTTGACTATTTTTAGATTATGTAGATGAAAGTGACATGTGAAGCTTAGTACAAGTTGAAGCATGGATCCAAGGTCGGCCCGTTGATTTCGATCCTTCTTCCTTGGCTCATCATTTGTATATCATTTTAGGATATTGTTTATAAGAATGTAGTCTATAATGGTTTATAATATAAATTGTGTATGTGTGTATGGGTGTTAAAAAACTTTTTGGGAACCTTTCAAAAAAAAAAAACTTTTGGGAAGTATACAAAAACCTTTCAAAAATATACATTATTACACAACTAAATATACATTATTATATAACAATATACATTATTACTCACCTAAATATACATTATTATATAACTAAGTATACATTATTATATACTAAATATACATTATCACACAACTACATATACAATATTACATAACTAAATGTACATTATTATATAAAAGTATACAAAATATAACAACCCTAAATATACAAAGAATAACAACTAGTACAAATTGTATACAAAATATCAACCCTAAATATACACAATATATACTCTAAAACTACATAATCATATGTGCCCTCGGAAAACTTCATTTACAAAAATCTAACACTTCATAAACCAATTCCATGAATCTCATAATACAAAGGTGCATATAACACACATGTAAAAAAAAACGTACGACATTGAGGATAAATTCCAAAAAAACGAAATCAAAAGAAGATGAACTATGAAAACAGTACCAAAAGAGATAATTCACACAACATATGAACACATTTCAATAAGGAAGAACAACAATCAAAACCCTAGAAATTCAGTAAATTACCCACGAAAATTAAATCAAACTCACCGAAAATTTACAATAGAATTCTAGTGAAGAAATTATTGAGAAAATCGCACCCTAGTGAAGAAGCACACAATTGAACCCTATTGAAGAGAAGTAAATTCGCAGAGAGTATATGAAGTTGCAAGGACGTGGTTTCATGGTTTAGTGTGATAAAGTCGGTTTGATTTTGAAAAAATCAACCCAAAATCACGGGCTTGAGATAAGGCGAGATTTTTGTTACCAAATCAAAATAGGTATAATTACAAAAATATCCTGGAATTTTAAATCAAAATTACCCTATTGTCCCTAAGTGATGAGCCAAAGCTTTAAATTATGAGTAAAATCTGGACCATTGATTATTAAATCAAATGGTCTAGATGTGGTTTTATGTTCTTACCTAAAGGGCTTGGTCTCATTTGAACCAATCCATATATATATATATATATATATATATAGGGGAGGATCAAGTGAGACCATGTCTCTAGGTGAGACACAATGGACTAATCTCAACCATCCCCCACTATTAATCAATGGGTATAATTTAATGGATAAAAAAATATTAAAATATTAATTTAATCAATATAAGGGTAGTTGGGTAAAATAACATAACAAGTTAGTTACAAAAATGGAATCAAATCTCTTTCTCTCTCATAAATCTCCCAATTTTCTCAATCTCACGTCTCTCTCTCTCTCTCTCTCTCTCTCTCTCTCTCTCATTCCTCCATTAACGCAAATAAAGAAAACTGTGAAGAACTCGAAAATTACGAGAGAAAAACAAGAAAAATCGGTGCAATATTACAGAAAATAACGAGCATGCAGGAGTTCGAAAACTAAATATGCAACAAAACTCAACTAAATATGCATTATCTCAAAACTATCTATGCAAAAAAAAACTAATATGTAGTACATTATATCCAACTATGAAAGACGTCATAAACTATGCAACAAAATCAACTAACTATGTATTATCTAAAAACTATCTATGCATTGTGGAATAACTAAATATGCAAGATACATTATGTAACATCAAATTTTTATAATTTCCAAAAGCAACATCCCATTTTCATAACTAAATATACATTATATTGAACCTATTTATGCGATTAGTATAACGACATATGGTGCGTTATATTCAATTATGTCTTGTTTTCGTAAAACAAAGTGCCAACAAAATAACTAAATATGCATTATTTGATGTCTAATTATAAGAGAAGAACCCTAACTATCTTTGTCAGAAAAATAAAAATATTTGGAAAGAAAACAAAGTTCCTTAAATTCCGCCACAAAAATCAAATGTGTCAATTTCAGCCCATAAAATCACCGGGACCACTAATTTGAATTACAAAATTACAATCTTACCCTTAAAATCAGCGAAAATTAGGTAATAATTAAAAACTGAAATAATCACATCCCTTCATTTTTTAAGATCAATGGGTAAGATGAGTCCACACTGTCTCACCTAGGAGGGTGGTCTCATTTGAACCAAATCATATATATATATAGGATGAGATCCTATGAGACCATAGCTATAGGTAGGAACATGAGACTCAATCTACACCCTTCAACCAAATAAAATAAAAGGCTAGGATTTAATGGCATTTTAGAGTAATTAAAAAATAGTGGGGACCAAATAGGGGTACAATTGAAATGTTAAAATCAGCCAAATAACTGTTTTCCTAAAATCAAGGAATAGAATCTTACCATAATCACCATCTTCTTCTTCCAAACGTGAAAGCATCGTCCAAAAACCAGAAAAAAAAACCACGATCAAAGCAACGTCTTCTCCCAGCGTCAAATATCGGCCTTCATTATCGTCTTCTCCCCACGATCAAAGCAACATAAAAAACATGAAATCTTACGCAAAATCGAACCAACAAATATTCTCGTGATCAAAAACACCAAAAATCCACATCAACGGGATCGCAAATGCAATGTCATGAACCATACGATACCCCCTCCACAAAATGATCCCAACAAGGTAATATTTGACACCAATTCATCAAAAAAAATGTGAGGTTCGAATGCATGTAATGTTGAACAATCAAAAAATTCTCCAATTAATTACGTACATATAGCTTTGTAATTCCGTGCATATAGCTTTGTAATTACGTGCATATAGCTTTGCAAATCAGAACTCGTGTATATTATATGATTAGAGCACATATGTTTAGTTCGTATTAATGATATCCGTGTATAGTGTTTCGAATTTGTGTATTTATTATGAAAAATATGTAACACATATAGCTTCAGACATATGCGTGTTTAGTTAGTATTAATGAAATGTGTATATAGTGTCTCGAATCTGTGTATTTATTATGAAAAATATGTATCACCTATAATATATCCAAAATAGCTTACAGACATATGTGTGTTCAGTTGGTATTAATGAAATGTGCGATAGTGTCTCAAATGTGTGTATTTAGAATGAAATATATGTAGTACATATAGATTCTAATATATAGTGTCTCACATATAATGTATTCCCTAAATACGTTTTTGCCTATTAACAATGCATCTAATATATGTTTAAAGTATTAATTGTGAACACAAATGGCATTAAATATGTGTACTTATACAACAAATATTGGTGAGTTCAATTTTGCACCATACGTTCATGTTCTCAAATATGGATTTACATGATACATTTAAAATCAGTGTAAATAGTATTGTAATTTGTTGTTTTAATATATAAATATTGTGTTTTTGCGGATCAAGATCCAGTTACATTCAATTCACGTTGGTCGTGAGGTTCGAATCTCACCGGATCAACTAAATATTGGATCCCCTGGCGTTGATCAAGAAAATATCCCTCGTGCCAACATGCATTTCCATACATTGGAGCAGGGAATACAATTTTATAAAGATTATGGTTTGTGTAGTGGCTTCGACGTTAGAAGAAGCACTACGAAGAAATTCAAGAACGAGGATTTATGATTTGTTTACATAATTACGAACATAAACATACAATATCGCAACCTATTTACACATTATATGTGTATTACCCACACATCGTCTTCAATGACAACATCAAGATCAATAAACGTATGTTTTGGAATTATGTGTTTAAAGATGTAGAATTATGTGTTTTTAGTTATGTAATTATGTTTGTTTAGTAATAGCATATTGTGTTTTGTTATTTTGTGCAAGCATGTATATTTGGTTTGGAATTATGTGTTTTTAGATGTAGAATTATGTGTTTTTAGTTTTGCAATAATGTTTGTTTAGTAATAGCATATTGTTTTTTGTTATTTCGTGCATGTATATTTTGGTTTGGAATTATGTGTTTTTAGATGTAGAATTATGTGTTTTTAGTTTTGCAATAATGTTTGTTTAGTGATAACATTTTTTTGTTTTTTGTGCGAACATGTATACTTGTTTTGGAATCATGTGTATTTAGCAATAGAATAATGTGTGCTTAGTTATATAATAATGTGTATATAGTTTTGGGTTAGAGGATACTTAATCACATAATTTTGTGCGAAACACATACAATGTAATAACTACAATACAATATTAACGTATTTGTATAACAACATTCCGACCATATGAACGTGAAAAATGCAAATTTATATTGATTAAAGAGAAAACACCCCACGTCCTCGAACCATTCATATCCATAATTCAAGAAACCATCTAAATCATATGCAAATGGCTCCCAAAGACAAAAAACACCAACGATAGTAAACTAACTATACAAAAATGATGAACACAATTCTTCATACTACGTTGTCTATTTAAAACAAAACTACAATACGATCTTCCCCCGTCCAAAACTTTACCGCTTCTTCCAAACATCTATCCTTTAGCTCATTGCTATGGTGGAGGATTATTGCAAATTGAGTACTTCGTGCGTAAGTTAGGCGGTTGAGACGCATTATTCTTCTCCAAACCACAATCCCATCCTTGGTGTCACCGCCCATGTAGCTCTCCATATGCCTCATGGCATATATACCACAATCAACTTTGTTTGTGGTATCTCTCCAAAACATGCATAGTCTAGACGGGGAATTTCCGGACAACACTAGCTATTTGCGGGCAACCTTTAGTCTCCAAGTAGTTTGAAAACATCCGAACTCCGCAAAATATACCATGGAAAACAACTTCAAACTTAATGGAGACTATATATTATAATTAACCATATCATACTAACTAACTACACATAATTGCAAACTTAAATACACACAATTACATACCTATATAAACACACTCTGCACTCAAAAATTATCTTCCCATATCTTTAACTCGATCAATATAAAATCCAAAAACATGTGGGGTTGGGGTGGGGTTGGTCGGGTGTGTGTATGGGTATTTGTATTGTATCAAATAATTTATTGTTTAGTCCTTCACTTTTCCAATTCAAATTTCTAATTCACGAAAAAATACTTTAATGTATATATGCTTTGATGCATTGGTTTGAAAAACACTGCTATTACTAAATAAACATTATTACCAAGATTTACCATGTCAAAGTTGTTCAATTTATCGGAGCTCGGTCACCGAGCTCGTGTCGAGTCCTTGCACAAACGATCGATACACGAAAATTCTATAGCTAAACACACATAATTCTATATCTAAGTTCACATGATTCCAAATCAAATATACCTACACACACGAATTCTATAACTAAACACACGAGAATTCTACATCTAAGTTCACATCATCCAAAAAGGGCAAAACCGAGCAAGGAAATGCAACACATAAACCATAAACACATTATTATATACCTAAACACACGAATTCTATATCTAAGTTCACATGATTCCAAATCAAATATACATGCCCCCACAAATTATATCTCATTCAACAATCCCCCAAAATTAAAACCCACATAAAATAGAACATTATACATGCCCAAAGACTGCTAAAATAATCCCTCCTTAACACGACAATTGCTCTATCCCTCCTAAAATTAAACATATAAGAACAATAGAAATCGATAATAAAAATCCAAATTGGAACCCTAACAACAAGAAACACCCAAAATCAAAAAGAAAATAAATATCACGGAAAAACTTACGAGTGTTTTGTGCGAGATGGAGCCCGACCGTGATGAAGAGAGGAATGAGCAATTTATGAGTTGTTTGAATTTTTTACTGATGGAGCCCGACCGTGATGAAGAGAGAAAGAAGAATCGTGTCAGTTGTTTGAAGTTTTTACAGATGGAGCCCGACCGTGATGAAGAGAGGAAGAAGAATCCTGTCTGATTGTTTGAAATGTTTACTGATGGAGCGATGGAGTACGAGGAGATGAAGACAGAAGAAGAATTGTGTATTTTGAAAAGAGGAGAGAAAAATCGTGGGATAGTGATAATCGATTTAGTTACCAAATTCGAAAATTAGGGATTTACAATTATATCCTTTGACTTAAAAGACAGTTACTTTCCTACCCTTGCTTGCCACCACCATGTCTAAAATAGATGGGTAAAATTTGGACCATTGATTATTTAATCAAATGGTCTAGATGTGTCTCATGTTCTTACCTAAAGACCTTGGTCTCATTTGATCATATCCTATATATATATATATATATATATATATATATATATATAGGGGAGGATCAAGTGAGACCATGTCTCTAGGTGAGACACAATGGACTAATCTCAACCATCCTCCACTATTAATCAATGGGTATGATTTAATGGATAAAAAATATATTAAAATATTAATTTAATCAATATAAGGGTAGTAGGGTAAAATAACATAACAAGTTAGTTACAAAAATGGAATCAAATCTCTTTCTCTCTCATACATCTCCCAATTTCCCCAATCTCACGTCTCTCTCTCTCTCTCTCTCTCTCTCTCTCTCTCTCATTCCTCCATTAACGCAAATAAAGAAAATCAGAAAGAACTCGAAAACTACGAGAGAAAAAACAAGAAAAATCGGTGCAATATTACAGAGAAATAACGAATGTGAGTTCGAAACTAAATATGCAACAAAACTCAACTAAATATGCATTATCCGAAAACTATCTATGCAAATAAAAAACTAATATGTAGTACAAAGATATCCAACTATGCAAGACGTCATAAACTATGCAATAAAATCAACTAACTATGTATTATCTAGAAACTATCTATGCATTGTGGAATAACTAAATATGCAGAACATTATGTAACATCCCATTTTTATAATTTCCAAAAGCAACATCTCATTTTCATAACTAAATGTACATTATATTGAACCTATTTATGCGGTGTAGTATAACTACATATGCGACGTTATATTCAATTATGTCTTATTTTCAGAAAAATGCCAACAAAATAACTAAATATGCATTATTTGATGTCTAATTATGCAAAGATAAGAACCCTAACTATCTTTGTAAAATAAAAATATTTGGAAAGAAAACAGTTCCTTAAATTCCGCCCACAAAATCCTACATGTTACTTTGCCCATAAAATCAGCTGGGACCACTAATTTGAATTACAAAATTACAATCTTACCCTTAAAATCAGCAAAAATTAGGAAATAATAAAAAAAACTGAATTAATCACATCCTTTCATTTTTTAAGATCAATGGGTAAGATGAGTCCACACTTGTCTCACCTAGGGAGGGTGGTCTCATTTGAACTAAATCCTATATATATATATATATATATATATATATAATATTACATATTCTTATATCTCGGTAATACATTGATACATTTATAAATATAAACATATGTATTTTTGTATATTTATATATTTGTGAATATACAAAATTTATTAAAAAGTTAATAGATAACTGTACAATATGTAAGTACATGGATATCTATCAATGTCTATAAGTATTTTTATATGTCATATATTCGTTAATATAAATGTCTTTATATATAATTATAATATTCGAATGAGGATATATATATATTTATAACATATTTGTGTTTGATATATTTATTTATAAGTATCTATATGTCTTTTTATATACTTTTATATTTTTAAATTTATAAATATATTATTAATATTAACATATATATTTTTATTTATTTATACATTTGAATATATAAATATGTTTATAAACAATTGTGTGAATATATGTAATTTCATATACATATATAAATAATTATGTTTATATTTTGTAAATTTTCAATATATAAATATTTTAATATTTACATATATAAACACATATAAACTATTACTAAATTGAAGGAAATTTAGACTATTGCATACAAGTAAAGACCACTTAAACAACTTATTCACCGATACTCTTTTTCAATTTTTCTATTATACAATAAACACTTCGTAAACACTATCAATTTTTAATTTCAATTGTCTTTCTATTTAGAGGCAATAAATTACATTCTCTCAAAGAAACTTTTGCGTCCACTCCCAAGTCCCACCTATGTGGGATAATGTAAAATTAGAAAGTCTCAAATACGAATGTATAATTACTTGGAAAATTTGATTTCTCGTTTTTTAATTATATTTTTATTTAATCTATTTATCTAGAGGTTCCATTAATATTGAAAATTTATTTTTAAAAATTATAAAGCGAACAAAAAAATAAGTATTGGATATAGAGAAAAGAGGTGTATAAGAGAATAATGAGATATGATCATATGAGCAAGACACAAATAAGTGCAAGACACTTGATAAGTGCTAGACATAATGAGAAGTAGGGATGGCAATGGGCGGGTTCAAATCCGGACCCGCAATGAACCCGCGCCGTCCTAGACTCAAAAAAACCCGCGCCGGGTTCGGAGCGGGTAACGGGTTTATCTTTTTCAAACCCGGCCGATTCGGCGGAGTCACGGTCCACTAAATCCGCCCCATATATTAATAGTATATATATATTTATTGATTTATCTCTCTCGAAGTTCTTTGATTCCCTTCCAATATAGAATGTGTGTCAAGATATTATATATATATATATATATATATATATAGAGAGAGAGAGAGAGAGAGATATGCACATAGTGCATAGCTTTTTTTTTTGAGAATTAGAGCACCCACATAAGGTGGTTCAAGTTCAAGTTTTTGAACTTGAACTTGGTTTTTGCCATTGTGGGAGAATTCATAGTTGCAAGTTCATGTTTTTGGTTCAATATAGTGAACTTGGTTCAACATTGCCACATCTTTTTCTCTTTTCTTTTTTATTGTTTTATTTATTTCTTTCTAGTTTATTTAAATTCTTTAATGGCGCTTTTTTATTTATTTGGAAATACGTTTTTTACAATTCTATTTATTTCTTTTTTAATTTATTTAAATTCTTTAACGGAATTATTTATTTATTTATTTAGAGATGCGATTTCTTTTTTTTACCTTTTTCACAGATTTTTTCGACAGTTTTGGGTTGTTTTTCATGGTTTTAATTACGATTTTCTATTTATTAGGAAAATCTTTAATGTTATTTATATTGCAACTTTTATTATGATGGATGCAAATTAAATTAATTGTATATAAATATTTTAGTAAGATTATTGAAGATTTATGTACAAAAATAACAAGAAATGCATATTATATCTAATAAAAAAGAAATGAGCTAGTCTCTCTGTCCAGACTCCTAACGGATCTAGATCCGTTAGATCGAATCAACATATCTTACCCATTTACGACCGAATCCGCGCAAAAAAATATAGAAAAAAGCCCATTTGGATTGGAGCCCTAATTTCCACTTCTTCTTCTTCCTCCTCCAACCACAACCAAGCTTGATGCAAGAGCCCACATTCCCCCACTAATACATTTCATTTGGAGAATGTCCGATTTCAAGTGTTTGGAATCCATCAGGCCCATGATGATGCGATAAACGGGCTCGTCGCGAAAAACGGATCGTTTACTCATCATCCGCAGATGGGAAAATTAAGGTGTGGGAAAACAAGGAAAAACTAATGTGTATTGTCTTCAGGGAATTTTGGAGGGTAATAAGGACATTTCATTGAATTCTATTGTGATTTCTGAGGATGGGAGATTAGTTTACGGAGGCGGTTCAGATGGATTTATAATGGGATGGTTGAGAAATAAGGATTTTGATAGTTGGATGAAGATTTGTGAAGTGAAAGCACATAAAATGACCAATCAAGTGTTTGCAAGCTTCACGAGTTAGAGTTGGAGGTGATGGCTCTTGGGGATGATGCTCTGTTTTTTTCTTCAGGTGATATGAAGAATGAATATTGCAATAAATGATACAAGTCTTAGTATCAGCTAATACTTTTATGTAGAAATACTAATACATTTTATAAGAAAAGTTCGATACGTTGTAGGAGCACTACTAAAATACTCTCTAGCAAATTACTAATACTTTTTAGAAACTACTAATACTTTTTCGATGGACAACTACTACATTTCAGGAGTATATTAATGAGAAATACTAAAACTCTTCAGAGAACTACTAATACATTTAAGAAGAAGCTAAATACTTTTTAGAAGGACGACTAATACTTTTCTAAGGATCGTTAATACATTTTCGGAGAAAAATTTAATTATATTCAAGGGGAACTATTAATACATTTCAAAGAACTCTAATACTTTTTAGAAGGACGACTAATACTTTTCTTGAAGGACTATTAATACATTTCGGGAGAAAAATTAATTTATTTCAAGGAACTACTAATACTTTTTCGAGGAACTACTAATACTTTTTTGATGGATTACTAATACATTTCGGGAGTATATTCGGAGAAATACTAAAAAACTCTTCAGAAATTACTAATACATTTCTTTAAGAACTGCTAATACTTTTTAGAAGACGACTAATACGTTTTAGAAGTCTCGTTAATACATTTTATAATTAAAAGAGACAACTTTGTAGAAATGTATTACACGTTGTGTACTAATGTATTAGATGTATTAAAAACATGTATTAGATTTTATAACCGTAGTAATTCTCTGTTTTATAATTAAAAGGATAATTTAAGTGGTAAAATATGTTTTTGACTAATACTTTTCAAAGGTAAATAACTAATACAATTGAGAGCAACAAGTAATATTTTTCATTAGTAACAACTAATATAATTGAAAATTATAAAAATGCCATTGCGGAAATTACCAAAATAACTCCTGGTCGGTCGTGGTCGATCCGTCTAACGGGCCGTGATCCGTTAGACGGTCCTGACCGGAGTTTTTGTCAAAAGAAATACATACTATATATTGGAGACCCATTTTGAATCATGAACCTCAACTTACCATTGTCAATACTTAGTTCAAGTTATATTTGGTGTAAGTGGCACATGAGGACCCACAAAAGAATTTGATCTTACATCCACCATTATGGATGCTCTCATAGTGCATAGTTGAAATGTTGTGTCCATGCTACTGCATCTGAAAAGGAATTTTCTTGTGTTTATTAAATCTAGAGTTACTTTACCTTTTCCTTTTCTTTTTCTATTTTTTTTTTGTATTTTCATTTTTTTATTTATAGGGCTTCACTTGCAGCTGAACATTAAAATCATGACAAAAACTGACCTAACTGAGCAAGCAGCATATATGCTAATTTTTTTTGGCGGGTCCGGTGGGTTGACCCGAGTCCATTTTTTCCCTGGCGGGATGGGTCCCGGGTTTGCCCATACCCATCCCAAACTCGCTCCGTTGCCATCCCTAATGAGAAGGAAAAGTAAAAGTTGGTGACAGGAAAAAAAACAAAAATAGAAAAATAATTAATTAGACAGGTATTCTTCAATGATAAAGTATAAATATTAGTGATGTGGGTTAATTTCCAATGTGGAATTACTTCTTCCAATAAAATAATCTCCTATAAGTTAATTCATGATAAATTTTTTGATTTTTAAATTCGCAAATATTAAAAAGAATAATTTAATAACTGAAAAAGTAAATAAATTGCGTAGTAGATAAAAATGAGAAAAATATTTATATGTTAAATGAGAACGAATTATATGGATCCGTATGAACCTGCAAATTTGGTTGAGCTAAACTTAAATATTTATTAAGTTAAAATAAAAAACGTCCATCAAATCGTAAATTATGAAAATGATGTTACGTTAATAAGAAATTATATAAAGTAATATGATTTTCATATTTAATTTGAAATGCCCAACCAACAATATATACCAAATAAATACAAATTTGCTAATCTGGCATTGGTATATTCTGAAGCAGTCACGGAGACATACAAATCTCTGCTCAGTCACCAAACTGAGTCCCGACAAGCCACACCGAAGCCGTGACTCTGAATTATCTACAAACAACACACACTACACACATTGTACACACACATATACATATATATGTACCTAGTTTAGAGGCTATTTAGTATTGTGCATTTTGTTCTCAATTTGAGTCTTTTGTGTCTTTTGCTCCAACTGACACAAAACAAGATCCTGCCTTTCACAGAATGCGTTAAAGCTGCTTCTTTTTCCTGAGGGCCCATCTACATGGAATTCTGGATTCACAATGCTAAACCCAACTCCTCAACACAATTATAACAACTCGCATTATAGTTTGTAAACATGTTTATGTATTTCTGTTTCTAGCAAAATTTTGGAAAGTTATCGGTGGCGTCGTTGGATTTTAAAGGTGGGTTATTGATTTGGGGTTTATTCAGTTTTTACTTTTTGTTCATTATAGTAAAGCAATGAGTCAAACAATCTTTAATTTCTTGCAGCCTTTTTGGTTTTTGACTTTTTCTCTTTGTCGGAGAAAAGAAATCCAGATGAAGGGTAATGGGATTCTGTATCAGTTTCTTTATTTTCTTTTTTTCTCTGTTTTGGGAGCTGGATTACTTCAGTTCTTGAAAATCTGGGTTCAGATTTTGGGAATTGTTGTTTGAATTTTTCTTTCTTTTGGTCTTTACTGCAGTTAAGAGTCATTGTGGAGGTTGTGTTGAAGTTTCAGGCTGAGTTACTTTTTGTGAAATGTTATATTGGGAGTTTGGGAAATGAAATTCGCTGAAATGCTCATCAATATATGGCAGTTTGAGATAATAAAAAAAAAATGCTGATTTTTCAGTGATACGCTGATCTGGGATGTGTACATGTTTGTTGGATTTATTTTAAATTAGTTTGAGGTTGAAGGATATAATTTTTAAGGAATCTGAGAATGTCGTCATGGGAGCATTTTGGGGAAATTGCAAATGTGGCCCAACTGACAGGAATCGATGCTGTGAGTCTAATTGGAATGATAGTGAAGGCTGCAAGCACGGCCCGAATGCACAAGGAAAACTGCAGGCAATTTGCAATACATCTGAAGCTGATCGGGAATTTGTTGAGTCACTTAAGATTTCCGAGCTTAAAAGTATCCAGAAACTCGAGAGCCATTGGAGCAGCTTGAAGATGCATTGAGGAGGTCTTACATTTTGGTTAATAGTTGCCAGGATCGGAGTTACTTCTATCTCCTTGCCATGGGTTGGAACATTGTTTACCAGTTCAGGAAGGCTCAGAACGAGATTGATCGTTATTTGAAGATCATTCCTCTCATTACCCTTGTTAATAATGCTCGTGTTCGGGTACCAGTTTCCTATTTCTTTGATTGGCAATTAATTATTTGCATGTTCCTTTGTCAGATTTGTGTGTTTCTGAGTTATCTTAATACATAATTTGATATAATTGGGTATGTCTCGATATAATTGGCAACCACTCACTGACAGATGTGTGAATAGCGACACCCGGTGGATATTATGCGGTGAGGCCTCAATTGGCGATTCTTTAAATTTACTAATATGATTTTTGGTTGTTTTTTGGTCGTATCATGCTGGTGTGACATCATGCTGGTGTGACGTAGGATTTACTGTTTGTGGTATTTCAGCATTAATTCTGCTGTTGTTGGTTCTTTATAGACATTTTACCAACCTTTTCTGCTGCTCAAATGCAACTTTGACTGAAAATCCACCTGCAGTTAAGATGTCAGTTTGAGAAAAAGGTCTTCCACACAATGTTTGTTAGGGTGGTTTCTAAGGCACCTAATTTCACAAAAAGGTGAAGTGTCTGGCTTGTCATAGTATGAACATCACCAAAGTGCATCGAGATCTAAGAAGAAATTCACAATTGACTAGTCGTCAATCAAATGAAGCACAGTCTCAATCAACTATAAGAAGGGAAGTAACTTACAACCATTTAAAAATAAACAAAATATGCTTTTAGATATATGTGTGCATGTTGTGAATATACACAATATCTGTATTTATTGTGGTCAATGCAACAACTCCTTCTCATTGTGCATTTTGCTTGATGTAGTAAAAAAATCAACTGTAAAACATGGTTGGGGGGGGGGATATTATCACTTTTACTAATTTGATTACATAATTTGGCTTGAAGTGACTCTGTATTAGGGGAACACTTAGCAACTTTTGACTTGAGGTACTTGAATGTAGAATTCTATCGATTGTTCTCGATACTATTGCCTATACCCCTAAATTTTACAGCTTTATATCCGGATAAAACATGAATCTCTTTTAGCTCAAATTATTACATCTTGTGATGATTAAGTTTTGTTTTTGATTTACATTCATATATCTCAAGACTTATCTACATGCATAGGAATGTTTGCAAACACTAAAAAAGTGATTCTCAACTTTTAAATTTGGAAAACAATTACATTTTTTTTGTTTGCAAATGTCTAACTTCTCGCTTCTGCTTCATTTAATCGAATCGAAAGCGGGGAGAGGTCTTTATGCTTTAGATTTACGATTATAACGGTTTGGCTTTTACACACAAGTAAAACACTTTTACAACTTCTCCATTAAACACCCTCTTTTTTAACGTAAATCAATTTCCGGTTTCTGTTTGCAAACTATTGAATTCCGATTCTCAACTACTTGCCGCCTGCGTGGCAATAAATCACTTCTCCAAAAGCGAAGTGTTTGCAAACACTCCCATAATCAAGTAGAATAAGAATACTTTACATAGTGTTACCTTGGGTTGATGATAGTTATTTTCTATTCGCTCTCACACATGTTGATTTGTTGAATATGCATTCGCTTTTTAATAATCGAGAACGATCGAAATGATTGAAAGGGACCAACATGAGTATACATTAGGCGAGCGAGGATAGGAAGGTGCAAGATGTGATTCTCAAACGTGAGCCCTCACAACATGACACCATTGTTTTGAAGAAAACCCTTTCTTGTTCCTACCCAAACATGCCCATTAAAGAGGCCATAAAAAAGGAAAACGAGAAGCTTCAATTGGAATTGCAACATTCACAAGCTCATTTGGATGTTGGCCAGTGTGAAGTGATTCAAAGATCTGCTTGAAATTCTGAGAGTTTGCGGCAAATTCTTTGCCGAAAAAAATCCGCGTGTGAAAGAATCCAAGGTGGAAGCGATTTATGTAGATGGCGGCGAAAGAAAAGGGAATATATGATAAAAACTACTCCAAGAACGGTGAAAAACAGTGACCAGGGTTGGTTTTCTATGTATTCTTCACTTTTAGATAAAGGAACACCCTTGAGGTTCAACCTAATTACAAAATAACCCGATTATCTTTCAAAATTACCAATACCCCGAGGTTTGTATTTACCTAACAAATACACCCCTCATGAAGGGTGATGAGAGAAACAAATGTCAAGGGGTATTTGTAATTTTGAAAGATAACTGGGTCTTTTTGTAATTAGGCTAAACCCCGGGGTGGTGTTTTTGTAATTATTCCTTAGATAAATTGACATATAATTTTGGAATGTTTAATTTCTGTTCCTTTTCTAATCATTTGTTGTCTTTGTTCTCAAATGGTATCATTAATTGTTCATGTAAGCTATAACACGTAGCAAAAAAAGAATATATACATATATTCCCATATTGTAAGGACAATCGATTATCGGTGTTTACGGGCAAAGACCTTAATTGATGTAGATGAATCGAGTTCCACGAATTTATGTGCATATGTAGCGATCAAATGATTACTTATATCTACATTAACCTTCGTAGATAATCTTATCTATCTTTCTTATTTACTGAGGACCACATCGTCAGTTTCTTCTAGACGTGAGATGCTATCATCTAAAGATTCACGAGGATGAATGGCATTGATTTACTTAACAGGCTGTTCGAACCTCTTCTCGTATGTCCATCGTGTTTGCATGTTCATTTGCATGGAAGTTGGCTAAGGGGTTGTGCGTGGGGAGTGATGTACCACAAATACATGCAAGTATCATTATGATTTTGTGTTATCATCTCGTCTTAGATAATATCTTGGTAGCCTTATCAACTCGCTATTGTATATCAAAAGAGTTTCTTTATTAGTTTTTCTTTGGTTGACTTTTTTTCTCGGAGTGAAACTACATGCCACTTTCATAATGTTATCACGAAAACACAACTCGGTAACTAAGTGGAATAAGTTTAATATTTCTTCGCAAAATGATTAAGTGACCGAAAGAGCATGTCGAGTTACTTTTATTTTCTTAGTACCTCGGTCTCTGTTAATGTTACGACTTGACTAATGTTTGAAGTGAACTTAAACTCCACAAATTTTTGTTTCATGAAAGAACACTTCTATGTTAGCAAAGTAAGAATAGTTTCTTTTCCGTTATGGTTGTTGGTTTTGTATTAATTTTTGGTGTCTTTTCTTTATCCTCTGTTGTAAAAGTATTTTTCTTTGTCTTATTTTATCTCTGTTGTATAGAGAGAGAAACTAAGCCTATCTCAAAAGCGATGCTACGTGCTTGTATCCTTGTATTAATTGTGTAGCTTTATTATTGTTCTCATTTGTATCTTGAGTAGCTTATAAAACTTGCAGCATAAAAACCATGCTTTTCCCTTGTGGCACATTTTCCACAATTGCAGGTAGCAACTAACAGACAAATCAGTAAGTTGCTCTTTTCAATATCTAAAAATTCAATTCGATATTTACACTGTTCAAGCATTTCGTAATCTGTGGTTTTGCTTGGGCCAGGCAACAACATAGAATCTAGTAGAATCTTAACAAAATTTGAATTTGTCATGACCATTTTGTCGAAGAAAAAGGTTTACATCCTTCCTATGACCAATGAGAGATTTTTTATTACTTTGTAGCCATGTGATGGTATCTTCAATATTTTGACTCATTCGGTGGTCTTTGGAATCAAATGATGTTTTTAATGATTGGCTTACTTTTACCTATAAGAGTTTAGAGAAAGCTTTCGCTTCTAGAATTCACAAGAGTATATCTAAACACATTCGTCAAGTACACTCGTCTAGGGTCAAAGGCTTTGACGATAAAGTTATAGACATCCATACACATGCAATTAATATTCATGGTAGCGGTTACATTTTTAGGATCAAACAGAGACTAATTACATTTGTCATCCCAAAAGAAGTTTCCACAAGGAGAAAAACGTGTTCATTCCTTAATGTTGTCTAGGAAGATAAAGATGGAGTGAAGCGACCAGCTCCCTATGTATATTCAAGTAGGAAAAGATGAATTCGCATAGCTTACCATAAAAACAAGAAGTATAAAGAATATTAAAAAGGGCATAAATTAAAAAAAAAAAAAAAAAGAAAAATTGGTGCATCGACTCCAAAAGTCCCGACTTTCTTTTCAAATCATAAGGTTCGCCATTCACCTAAACTATAAATCCAATCTCAATAAGTTGTTCGATCTTTGACACCACCTTCATCCCATTTCCGGATGTCTACCTAAGAAACATGTCGAGCATGTGTGCACCACCATTACACAAATCGCTAGTTGTGGGTGGCAATAGGGAAGATGAGAGAGTGAGACGAGATGAGTAGGGAGAAGGAGAGGATGTGATTGGCATCAAATGGCGAGAGAAAGGAAGGAGGGGTCAAGGCGGTGGAAAGTTGTATAGCGAGATGGGAGAGAGAGAGAGAGAGAGAGAGAGAGAGAGAGAGAGAGAGAGAGAGAGAGAGAGAGGGAGGGGTAAGCGAAGGGGAGGGCCAAATGTAAGAAAACAAGGGCGAGAGGACAAAGGAACAAAAACAAGAGAGAGGGAAGGAGAGATGGTGAGAGAAGAGAGGATATACTCACATTACATTATCCACGAAACCCAAGTGTAAAATTTTCTTTCAAAAACTAATAATTTGACTATTCTTTTATTTTTTCAAGGGAAAATAATCAATTCATGGCTTTGATCTGGACTTTTTAACGAAGCAAACTTAGAGGAAATGTGTTTGTAATTATAAAAGAGGCGGGTGACGTTGACAATTTAACTATTTTAGATGGAGGGTCATTATAATAATGGTAATTAATAAGGAAAAAATGAATATTAAGAATCTTGACCAACAAAGTGCCTAGCTTGTTCACTTTTCTTTAGAAGCACTTTGTGCTGTGTATCCCTATAGAATTGTAGGAATAAGAATAAAAAAAAGTGTTCCATCCACCAATTTTGGGAACCTCGGCATTGATTGATTAAGTTTGGTTGGCTTAAGCGGTCCCTTGTCTCGGATATTCTTCGATTTTCTAGAGAAAATTAGGGTAAACGTTATTTTATTCATTCACCATTTTATGAAGGAAAAGCGGCTTTAAACGAAACGCATAAACTAGAATAATGATAAGGGCAAACGACGGTTCCGACACCGACGATAGGCCCTAGACATTGGACCGACTAGGCCCAAGACATTGGACCGACCCGATAGGCCCTGACATTGGACCGACTGATAGGCCCAAGACATTGGGCCGACTGATAGGCCCTAGACATTGGGCCCGACACGATAGGCCCTGAGACATTGGACCGACTGATAGGCCCAAGACATTGGACCGATCTGGTGATGCCTAGCATTGGGCCGAAATGATGAGGCCCATAGCCTTAGGAGGGTTTGTTGTGTTAAATAATGGGGATCCGTGAGTGCTTATAACGGAGATTGGCACAAAGGCTTATTTACTTGGGCCGGCTTTGTCAAGGCCCAAGTTCAAATTGTTGTGATGAGCCGACTGGATATAGTCGCAGTTTGAGCCGACTGTTGTGGACACCTTAAAGTTGAGCATGACTTGAGAAGAATAGGTCGGTTCGGCCTATAAGATGTATAAAACCGGAGATGCCTTGTAAGATTTAAAAGGTTGTATCAACATAGAGAGAGCCGACGTGTTACGAGGATCGGAGGTCCAGTATTACAGCGTAAAATTAGGGTTTTTAATGAGATCCGATCCTAGTCTAATGATGACTCTACGACACCAAATCGTAACGGAATCCCGGATTTTACGGAAACCCTAATCCGAGCTAAGGTATAAAAGGCCCAAGCCGGGTTCATTCTAACCTAATCCCATTTTTATTACATTGCTTTTTTCTCTCTCTCTAGTCTCTCTTCCTTCTCACAATCTTGACTTAAGCATCGGAGAGGAGTGCGCGGAGCCCCCCTCCGGCCCCCTTGTGCGAGTCTCGTGGTGGTCTTCAACTAGAAAGCTGATCGGCGAGGAGGAGTAAGCTTTGGGAGTAATCAAGTGGCGCCCGTCTGCTCAGGGAAACATTGAGCGAGACGTGAGATTGATTTTGGCTATGGAAGAGGTTAGGAGAAGTTTGGAAGATGATTTGAACCGTCGCGCCGGGAAGATACTCCGGCGTAGTCACGCAGAGGATGTTGCACCTCCGCCCCCACCACCCCCGGTGAACGGCGGAGGGCAGCGGGTGCAAAGGACGGGAGCGGATGGACAGACGCCTATGTCTGGGGAGTATAGATTTGAGTCCAATGTTCTTTGAACAATTGGGAGGCTTCATCACTAGAGGCATGGAGCGAGACGGTGGAGAGGCGCTTGAGGGAGATGCTTTCACCACCAGCTCCACCGGTGGTCCCCACTCCCAGGTGGTTCCTCCTCCTCTGTGGTCCCCCTCCGTGGTCCCTCCGGGAGGTAGGAGAAAGAGGTCGGGCGCCGACTATGGCGGAGGAAGTACATTCATCAAGGGCGGAACATGTGTCTACTGAGGACCAAGATTGGTCGGAACGGATGGATGACCTCCACCGTGAGGTGCGAGATATTCGTCGGAGAGTGGCTGGAGTACCAGGAGCGCAGCGATTCGGGTGAGACGGGGAACACCCTTTTCGGAAGAAGTAATGGCGGACGAGCTTCCGGCCTCATACCGAGCTCACAGGCTTGAATATGATGGTACCACATCCGTGGGACCATCTTTGCCGATTTGAGAACGCAGCTCTACTGCATTCACGGACGGCGTGATGTGTAGAGTTTTTCCTACTACTTTGACAAAATCGGCTCAAGGCGGTGGTTTAGTCACTGGCCCCTGCTCCATTCGAAATTTTGATGCCTTTAGTTGCTTTCCTCAACCAATTCACGAGTTGCGTAAGTACCAAAAGGCGCCCACGACCTTGTTTAGTATCAAACAGAGAGAAGGGGAAGGACTTGAGTTATATCCGAGGTTTACAAATGCAAAGCTGAGGTGCCGGCTAGTCCGAAATTTTGGCCAATGCCCTAGCTCGGGCCCGAGGGATGGGGAGTTCTTTGAATCATTAGTGATAGAGCCTGCTAAGACATTTGACGAGCTGTTAGCTCGGGCGGAGAAATATATAAACTTGGAAGAGGCGAGAAAAATGAAAAGAGAGGAAGGAGAGAAGAGAAGAGACAGGAGGGAAGATAGGGAAGACAAAGTACCTCAGAAGAAGCCGAGGTCTGAGGCAATGGGGGGAAGGCCGAGGTTTGAGAAGTATACGCCTTTGGCCGTTCCTCAGGGTGAAGTGCTTATAGCTATTGAGAGGCATCCCGACCTGAGATGGCCAAAGGCACACGCAGAGGCACCAGTAAAGGCGAAATGTAAGGAATTTTGCAGATTTCACAATGAGTATGGGCACACAACAGATCGGTGCACACACCTGAGGGATGAGATCGAACGGCTCATTCAAGCAGGTCACCTCAGGGAATTTGTGTACATTGACAAAAAGGAGAAAAAAGGGGAGTATAAGAGGGATAACCGGGGATATCATCAACCTCGGCGGGAGCCGAGCGTAGGGGAGAGGAGGAGCTACCTCGCCTCCGCCCCACCTCGGCGTGAGGTCATCCGATGATTGTTGGAGGGCGGCGGAGGAGATTCGAGGCGAGCTCGAAAAAATTATGTGAGAGCAAAGAACACGGTCGGGTGCAAGAGCGATTGAAGGTTGAACAGTCAGTCAAGTGGCGAATATCCAATTTGGACCAGAGGATTGCAAGGGTATTGTGACACCTCACAATGATGCCCTTGTGGTCACAAAAACGATCTCTAATTATGATGTACAAATGGGTATTTGTGAATCTTTTGGGAGTTCAAATGGATATTCTATTCTATGATTGCTATAGGAAGATGGATCTCCCGGTCGGCTTGGAGACGGTGGACACGGCTTTGGTCGGATTCGGAGGGATGATCCAACCAATAGGTATGATTACTTTGCTGTCTCTTTGGGTAAGAGCCTAATCGTAAAACTAGAATGGTTCGGTTTTTGATAGTCGAAGCACCGTCCTCTTATAATGTCATGTTGGGTAGACCGCACTAAATGCCTTTCAAGCGATAGTGTCGGTATACCATCTAAAAATGAAATTTCTGTGGGAGAGAAAGTAGGGAAGTCGATGGTGATCGATATATGGCTAGAAAATTGTACGTAGAAAGTATTCGAGAAGGCGAAAAGGGGAGTGCTTTTGATGATGATAGAAACAAAGACAAGTTGGTTAGGTTGGACGAACCAAAGGAGCATGTCCAGCCCAATGATGAAATGATGATGGTCGAGCTAGTTCCGGGTGACCCCGATAAGGTCACTAAGGTCGGAAAAGAGTTGACCGATGAATTAAGGGATGAGTTGGTAGAGTTCTTAAGGAATAATGTGGATGTATTTGCTTGGACAAATGAAGACCTGGTGGGAATAGATCCAAGCATCGGCTTTGAACATAGGCTTAATGTTAATCCATCATATAAGCCGGTAAAGCAAAAGAAGAGGAACTTGGTCCTAAGAAGGATGCTATAATTAGGGCGGAGGTGCAAAAGTTGTTGAAGAAGCGGGGCACATTAAAGAAATCCAATTTCGAAATGGCTATCTAATGCGATATTGGTTCCAAAACGGAGGACGATTGGCGCATGTGTGTGACTTTAGGGATTTGAATCGTGCTTGCCCTAAAGATTATTACCCATTGCCCCCGTTGATCACCGGTGGATTCGACGTCGGGATGTGAACCGCTTAGCATGATGGATGCATCACAGGATATCATCGGATCAAAGCAAAGAGAGGAAGACCAAAAATGAGTATGCTTCACCACCTCTTTTGGCACATTCTCGCTATGTAGTAATGCCGTCGGATTAAAGAATGCGGGAGCCACATACCAAAGGTTGGTAGATAAGATGTTTGGGGAGCAGCTCGGCGAACATGGAAGTGTCGTGAGAGCGATATGTTGGTCAAAAGTATAAAAGCCGTGAATCATGTGCATGATCCGGCCGAAACGTTTGACACCCGAGGAAGTATAGGATGAAGTCAACCCCAAGAAGTGTGCCTTTGGGGTCGGTCGGGAAAGTTTCGGGTACATGGTAACGGAGAAAGGAATAGAGGCCAACCCGAAAAGTCGGGGCCATTAGAGAGATGGCACCACCTCGGGATGCCAAAGATGTGCGATGTTTAACAATCGGCTAAGCGGCATTGAATCGCTTTATTTCACGCCTTGCAGAGAGAAGTTTGCCCTTTTTTAAGGTCTTGAGGAAAGCCAAAAAGTTTGTTTGGGATGAAGAGTGTCGAAAGGCTTTCGAGGACTTGAAAAATTACTTGGGTGATCTATCATTGCTAACTAAGCCGTTGCACAGGGAGCCCCTATACCTCTATCTTTCGGTAGGGGAGCAAGGGGTTAGCACGGTCTTGATCGGGGAAGAGATCGGTTCGAGAGGCGGTGTACTATGTCGATAAAGTTTTGAGGAATGCCGAGCTGCGATATGCGGAGATCGAGAAGCGGGTTGGCCTTGGTGGTGATCACGAAAGACTTGGCCGTATTTCCTTCGCATAAGGTAATCGTTGAACTAATCTTCCGTTGAGAAATGTGATGAGCAAACCTGAGGTAGCGGGAGGTTAGTGAAGTGGGCTATCGAATCGAGTGAGTATGATATTGGATTTGAGAACAGATCGGCCATCAAAGCTCAGGCTTTGGCGATTTTGTTCAAGAATCAACCAGAGATGATAGCGATGAAGGAGCCTGGTGATTTATGTGGATGGTTCATGAGGGAGTTCGGGATGTGGTCTTTGGTATTGTTTTGATCGGCCCATGAGATCGAAAATGACTTTCTTTGTGAGGTTGGAATTCAAGCTATCTAATAATGAGGCGAGAATATGAAGCATTCATCGAGGGAATGCAAATGGCCATTGAGATGGGGGTCATTAAGATGGTAATTTACATGGACTCTCGGCTCGTCCATAAACAAGTTATGGGAGAGTTCGAGGTAAGGGAAGAAAGGATGAAGAGGTATGTCGAAGCATATCGAGCTTTAGAAGGAAGAGTGAAGGAAATCAAGATATGTCAGTCCCGAGGGAAGAAAATGGTAGAGCGGATTTTCCTACGGCAAAATTGGCGATTCGGCCTTGGAGAATCAAGCTAAATGATCACACTTCCCGGTAGCAAAGGAAACGGCACCTGGGGTTAGAAGTCGGAGAGATGGAGGAAAAAGGATTGGAGGTTGGCTATCATAGCTTACCTCAAAGAAGGGGTCTTACCAACGATAGGCGCGAAGCGGCTAGACTCATTGAAAATTCGAGCGACACGTTTTTGCATTATCGGGGATAAGTTATATAAGAGAGGCTTCTCTATGCCTTTGCTGAGGTGTTTGAGTGGAGAAGAGGGTACATATGTGCTCAAAGAGATACATGAAGGTTGTTGTGGGAATCATATGGGAGCGAGAATTTTGATGAAAAAAGTCCTTAGGGCAGGGTATTTTTGGCCTTACCTGAAAGGAGAAGCAGAGAAGTTGGTGAGAGCATGCGAAAAATGTCAGATCCATGCGCCTTTGGTACATCGACCGGCGGAAGAACTCATGACGATGAGCTCGGCATGTCCGTTTGCAAAATGGGGAATTGACATTGTGGGTCCTTTTCCTCCGGCCAGTGTCGAGGAAGTTCTTGATTGTGGCAATCGACTACTTTAGCAAGTGGGTGGAGGCAGAACCTCTTGCCAAGATAAATGAAGATGCAGTAATGAAATTTATTTGGCAAAATATAGTGTGTCGGTATGGAGTACCTCGTGCCTTGATATCAGATAATGGGACGCAGATTCGCGAAGCGAAATCCGAGCTTGGTGTGAGAAATGAAGATCAAGCAAAACTTCACTTCGTGGCCCACCCGCGAGCTAATGGACAGTGGAAGTGACTAATAGAATTCTTGTCCAAGGATTGAAAGCTCGGCTAGAAAGCGCAGAGGAGCGTGGGTTCGGGAGCTCGGTTCGGTGTTGTGGGCTTATCGAACTAATCCGAAAGAGGCCATTGGCGAGGCCCGTTCACCTGGTGTATGGTATGGATCTTTGTCATACTGGCGGAGATCGGGATGGAAACACATCGAGTTCAGAATTTTGAGGAAAATATTAATGAGTCCGTTGATTCGAGAGGCATTGGATACGATAAATGAGAAAAGGGAAATGGCATTTTTGCAGATGGAAAAGACACGAGGAAGGATTAAAGCGGCTTATGACAAGAAAGTAAAGAAAAGGGCCTTCCAGGTCGGAGATCTAGTTTTGAGAAGGTCAGATGCTAGCAAAAACAAAGGGAAATTGGACGCAAATTGGGAAGGGCCACTTCGGGTGGTCAAGGTATTAAGCGAGGGGGCGTCGAGCCGGAAGAAATTGGAGGTCGAAAACTCCCGAGGGCTTGGAACAGTTGTAATTTGAAGAAATATCATTCTTAGAATAGAAAAATATTCGATGTAATCAATCTACTCGTTTTGAATGAAATGATACGCTGCCCTACATTATGAGTTCGGAAAGTGGAAAAGACAAAAATTGACAAGTATTTGGAGCTCAGCTCGAGCTAGTCTCCAAATACTTGGGGCCACGAGGCCATGCGAGGAGCTCGGCTCGAGCCAGCTTCCTTTGAAGACTGACAAGTATTTGGAGCTCAGCTCGAGCTAGTCTCCAAATACTTGGGGCCACGAGGCCATGCGAGGAGCTCGGCTCGAGCCGAGCCTTCCTTGAAGATCGACAAGTATTTGGAGCTCAGCTCGAGCTAGTCTCCAAATACTTGGGGCCACGAGGCCATGCGAGGAGCTCGGCTCGAGCCAGCTTCCTTTGAAGACTGACAAGTATTTGGAGCTAAGCTCGAGCTAGTCTCCAAATACTTGGGGCCACGAGGCCATGCGAGGAGCTCGGCTCGAGCCAGCTTCCTTTGAAGACTGACAAGTATTTGGAGCTAAGCTCGAGCTAGTCTCCAAATACTTGGGGCCACGAGGCCATGCGAGGAGCTCGGTTCGAGCCGCCTTTCTTTGAAGATCAAGTATTTGGAGCTAAGCTCGAGCTAGTCTCCAAATACTTGGGGCCACGAGGCCATGCGAGGAGCTCGGTTCGAGCCGCCTTCCTTGAAAACCGAAGTATTTGGAGCTCGGCTCGAGCTAGTCTCCAAATACTTGGGGCCACGAGAGCACGATATGCTAATCTTTTTTGTAAAAAAAAAAAAAAAAAAAAAAAATATTAATTACAGGAATAATAGACAAGAGATCGAGGAATAAAAGTGCGAAGAAACTTTATTGATCATCCAAAATAAATACAAGTACATGATAGAAAAGTACAAAAGCGAACTAAACTCCTAAGTAGTAGGGGAACATTTTCGGTGTTCGTGTCATCCATGGAGATGGTCACATCGTCTATGAGAGCGAGTTCAGGATCGTCATCCGGGATATCTCGAACTTGACCTGCAGAAGAAGAGAGATGACCCAGCCCCAGGAGCTTGTGAAGGACCGGCCGAGCCGGGAGGCGGGTGGAGGATAAAAGGAGCAGATAAGGACTCTGAACTCCTCCACAGGGAGCAAGGTTGAGACGCTCCGCCTCGTCGAAAAACACGGCCTTTGGGGTCGGGCGAGAATCCTCCGGGGACCTCGGCGATCGAAGGGCTCGGTAGTGATACCGCGTTCCCCGAGTTGAAGCTCGGCTCAGTCAAAAGCAAAGCCATAATACTCCATAGCAGAATCTGAGAGAGAACTCGGATGAATTCCTTGGAGCTTAAAAAGCTTGCTTCACCCGCCTCCCGAATGGCCTTGAACTATGGAAGAGCCCTCGGGGAGGTGAGGAAACTTTGCCGACCAAGGCTTCTATGCCCTCGGCTTGGTTGACATTGACAAATGATACATCCGAGCCGGAGATCGCTTAGCTCGGTCTTCAGTCGGCATTATCGATCCAAAGCCTTTATTTTGGCCTCTAGAGAAGCCACCGTGGCCTTGTTGACTTCTTCCCCCTCCTTATACCGGCGATTTTCCTCTAAGAGTTTAGTCTCCCGAGCTTTCACCGGCGACCTCCTTCTTGGAATTGTTGAGCTCGGCACTTTGGGAAGGATCGGCAAAGCCAACCCGAGCTCGGGAGATCGGTCAAACAATTGTGCATTGGCCTTGGATTGGTGAGGCGAGAATGAAGTCACCGGCCAAAGATCACCGAGCTTCTCCATGGCGCGGTTCGGTCGGGGTTCGGCGATTGCCTTGAATATATTGGATGGCAAAGGTTCCATCGGTGTTCTTGAGATGGAATTGCCCGGTGAAGAAGGTTTGGTTGGGCGTATGAATTGGAGTGCGAGAGAGAGAGAGAGCGGCGGGAGGTGGAGTGTTCTTCGCCTCTTGGCACCTCCAAAGGTCTTTGTGCCGACAAATGTCTCTTGGAAGGGGAGGTCGGATAGAAGGTTGAGCTCCGGGCCGAAGATCGGCCATCACCGCGGCAATCGTGGTGCAGTCGCCGAAGTGGAGAAGGCCGACCTCCCGGGCGTGGAGCGCGCGTTTGGATGAAGGAGGTTGTGAGCCGGGAGCAAGGACTTGCTCATCATCCATCGGCTATCGACCATGTGCCATGAACATATCTGCACAAAGAAAAAGGATTAGCCAATGAGTAAGAATAAAATAAATCAATTGCAAAAAGAAAATCAATTACCAATGTCGCAAGGCAGAGGAGCCACGATGGGGCTCAGCTCAAAGTAGTACAGAAGAGGAGGGGTTATAAGGCGAGAGAGGTCATACTTGACTAAAGTGAGTTTATTTATTTGAGCCTGGAGGTCGGGAGACCGATCTCTGGGGTTGTGTTTGCGTTGGAGTGGAAGGGTCCAGGTCCAAGCAATAGGAAACCCCCAAGCTCGGGGGGAGGAAATGAAAAAATATTTGTCCTTCCAGAATTTGTTGGAGGAAGGATACTTGCTTAAAAACTGAGCATCACCTCGGGAGGTGATGTAGAAAAGACCATTGGTGTTTGAGTTCTTTATTTGGAATAAGGCAAAGAACAACTCTAGAGTGGGCTCTATGTCTAAATACTTGGTCAAAATAATGAAGCCGGCTAGAATACGGAATGAGTTCGGGGCCAGCTGATTTAAAGGCACCCGGGAGAACTCGGATACCCCAGCCATGAAGGGATGGATGGGAAATCGGAGGCCGCCCTCTATCTGACCTACGAAGAAGGATAGGGCATTGGGTGGAGGTCGGTTAGGTCGGTCAGAGCTGCTGGGAAGATAGAGTTTGAAAGAGGACGGAATTTGGGCGGTCCTTTTAAGGGTTTGAAGATTGGGGGCTGATAAGGTGGTCCCCTTAAAATCATGAGGATATACAGGTAAGGGACCCGAGCACGGAGCTCGGATCTCTATCGAGTCAGAATCACGACCTGAATCGGAGCTAGATTCAGTCGCGTCGGGGTCCGATGGGCGGACACCGGTGAGGGAAAGGGGCGGAGGAACAGAGCCCGTGGTCATCGCCCACCGTTCTAAGTCGGCGACAACCGCGTCCGACGGTGTTGAGCGTGAGGAAGAGGATGCCATATTTAAAGGAAAAAGAAAAGCTGGAGAAGAAAGGTTTACTTACTGATTAGAAATAGGAGGTTGAGGAAGATGGTCTGGACCGTGAAACTTTGGGAAGCCTACCGAAACTGGGAGAATACCGCCGGAAAAGATGAATATTTACTGGAGAAAGATTTCGAAAATTGGAAGAAAGAAAAGTGAGAAATGGAGGAAGAGGGTGGCTTTTATAAGGGGAAAGAAGACAAAGGGGTGCCTCGATTTTCGAGGTGATGATTGGACGGTCTACGAGGCGTCAGGAAGCCGAAAGGATGTCTAATCAATCAAATCCGCGTGTCAGGTACTCGAAAGGCCAAAGGGCGGCAGGAATTTGAAAAGCCAAGAGTCGGCGGGAAAGTGAAAAGCACAAACCCTAAATATTAGGTCAGTTCGGCCTATAAGTAACTATGGTTGAGGTGCAAACCAATCCATAGTTGGGGGGAGGAATTGATGAAGATGAATTCGCATAGCTTACCATAAAAACAAGAAGTATAAAGAATATTAAAAAAGGGCATAAATTAAAAAAAAAAAAAAAAAAAAAAAAATTGGTGCATCGACTCAAAAGTCCTGCCATCTGTTTCAATCATAAGGTTCGCCATTCACCTAAACTATAAATCCAATCTCAATAAGTTGTTCGATCTTCGGACACCACCTTCATCCCATTTCCGGATGTCTACCTAAGAAACATGCGAGCATGTGTGCACCACCATTACACAAATCGCTAGTTGTGGGTGGCAATAGGGAAGATGAGAGAGTGAGACCGAGATGAGTAGGGAGAAGGAGAGGATGTGATTGGCATCAAATGGCGAGAGAAAGGAAGGAGGGGTCAAAATTTGGCGGTGGAAAGTTGTATAGAGAGATGGGAGAGAGAGAGAGAGAGAGAGAGAGAGAGAGAGAGAGAGAGGGAGGGGGTAAGCCAAGAAGGAGGGCCAAATGTAAGAAAACAAGGGCGAGAGGACAGAAGGAACAAAAACAAGAGAGAGGGAAGGAGAGATGGTGAGAGAAGAGGGATATACTCACATTACATTATCCTGAAACCCAAGTGTAAAATTTTCTTTCAAAAACTAATAATTTGACTATTCTTTTATTTTTTTCAAGGAAAAATAATCAATTCATGACTTTGATCTGGACTTTTAACGGCAAACTTAGAGGAAATGTGTTTGTAATTATAAAAGAGGAACGGGTGACGTTGACAATTTAACTATTTTAGATGGAGGGTCATTATAATAATGGTAATTAATAAGGAAAAAATGAATATTAAGAATACTGACCAACAAAGTGCCTAGCTTGTTCACTTTTCTTTAGAAGCACCGGGTGCCTGTGTATCCCTATAGAATTGTAGGAATAAGAATAAAAAAGTGTTCCATCCACCAATTTTGGGAACCTCGGCATTGATTGATTAAGTTTGGTTGGCTTAATCGGTCCCTTGTCTCGGATATTCTTCGATTTTCTAGAGAAAATTAGGGTAAACGTTATTTTATTCATTCACCATTTTTATGAAGGAAAACGGCTTTAAACGAAACGCATAAACTAGAATAATGATAAGGGCAAACGACGGTTCGGGCCGACCGATAGGCCCTAGACATTGACCGACCGATAGGCCCAAGACATTGGACCGACTGATAGGCCCTGACATTGGACCGACCTGATAGGCCCAAGACATTGGACCGACCTGATAGGCCCTAGACATTAGACCGACCTGATAGGCCCAAGACATTGGACCGATCTGGTGATGCCTAGCATTGGGCCGAAATGATGAGGCCCATAGCCTTAGGATGGTTTGTTGTGTTAAATAATGGGCTGATCTGTGGAGGCTTATAACAGGAGATTGGCACAAAGGCTTATTTACTTGGGCCGGCCTGTCAAGGCCCAAGTTCAAATTGTTGTGATGAGCCGACCTGGATATAGTCAGCAGAGTTGAGCCGACCTGTTGTGGACACCTTAAAGTTGAGCATGACTTCAGAAGAATAGGTCGGTTCGGCCTATAAGATGTATAAAACTGGAGATGCCTTGTAAGATTTAAAAGGTTTTGTATCAACATAGAGAGCCGACGTGTTCTGAGGGATCGGAGGTCTGGTATTACAGGCGTAAAATTAGGGTTTTTAATGAGATCCGATCCTAATCTAATGATGACTCTGACACCAAATCGTAACGGAATCCCGGATTTTACGGAAACCCTAATCCGAGCTAAGGTATAAAAGGCCCAAGCCCAGGTTCATTCTAACCTAATCCCATTTTTACTGTTACATTGCTTTTTTTCTCTCTCTAGTCTCTCTTCCTTCTCACAATACTGACTTAAGCATCGGAGAGGGTACGCCGGAGCCCCCCCTCCGGCCCCCCTTTGTGCAGGTCTCGTGGTGGTCTTCAACTAGAAAGCTGATCGGCGAGGAGGAGTAAGCTTTGGGAGTAATCAAATAAAATGGATAAATTTGTTTGCGTTTTTATGTTTTAATGAAAGTGGCAACATCCTGCAGTGGAATGTATGATGTGAGAAAAGATATAAATCAACTTGCGGATGAGTGGCAATCATGGAACATATCTCACCATTTTCCTGTCTTCAACTCATCAATTATTGTTGCTTCCTTGTTATGTTGGTTTCAATTATCCACCTTCAATGTTTGCACAATTAAAATTCCTTATATATTAGGCTACAAAATAATGCTTGTGATTTGCGGCTCAAAGAAGCCTGCAATGACTTGATGGCTTATTCTTTAATATTGTCCTGCTTTGTTGCTATACTTGTTGCATCGAAGGAAACTTAGGAAAATGCTTAACATCACGGTACTTACTCTATGGCCCTCCTCCCCTCGAGATCTATTTTAGTCATGACTTGATTGATATTATACTCACTAGATTTTGTGGACATGTTTTGTATCTTTCCAGGAGGCTTGTTTGATGATTTTCTCTCCCACCGATGTCTTTCTTTGTTGTGCCCTTGTCCAAGAATGGCGAGAAATCGAGATTCGTGAAGTTACTGTATCAATCTCCATTCTAAGATTGTTTTTTAATCTTTTCAAATGGGTTCATCAACGAGGGGTGTGGGACTCGGGTCATTGCACCGTGATCATAACTCAACCAAAGACTTCTCATGTTTGTAATTTCAATATTTGCGAGTCCTCGAAGACAAAAACAAACCCTCCAACTATCCAATACATAGAATATTAGATTGATAGATTGCATAAAATATTAAATATGGTCTGCAGTGTTCGAGATCATATGTTTGGATGCATTAGAACCTCCCGTGCACAGGACCAAATGGTAGTCTTTTTCTTTTGCAATTGAGTTTTGTGGGGCTTATTTCACCGTTTTGTACAAATACTTTGCCGTAGTTGTACAAATTACATTTTGGCATACTTTGAAATGCTAAATGTACCGTAAGATTGTTTTATGGTTTGCAATTATACATTGTCCTTTTGTCATAATTTCATGTTCTTGCTTTGAGCATATGGAATACCATTGAAAGTTCTCCGCTCTCCTTAAATTTGATATTGTTTAGATATTTGAGGCATTTCTCTTGTCTCTGTACCAGAATATTTCCGTGGAAATTGGCTAAGTTTATAGTATCTATAGGCATTTTGAGAGCTATGTATATGTAAAAAAGGGGAGCTTAATATATTTATATTTGTTGGGGGCAAAAATGGCATTTAATTATTTAATATATAATTCGGTTTATATATTAATTTAATATTAGTGCAATTGACACAAATACCCACCTTTTTAAGTCAATTGACAGAAATACCCACCTTTTACGCTTCCCTGGTACACTTTTTTTTACACAACAATATGCTCCAAAGAAAAATTGTTGGATTTTTTTACGCTTTGTTTCAACATTGTATTTAACATGTTTCTTTCAATAAATTTTCATGAAAAAAATAAATTTTGCCATCGTTAAATAATCAATTTTATACACATAAAATAATACGTATTAAAATCAAATAAATTAAAAATATTATATAAACAACATGAATAAAAAACACAATTCAATTTTTGATCCAATTCTTGAAAACATAAAAACTTGGAAACAACCAGGAGGTAATATAGAAACAAACCAGAACCAATATAGAAAACACCATATGAGCAAAAAGAGTTAAAAATAGGTAAAAATTGTATTTAAACATCAAAAAACTTCATGGAAACAACAAAGAAATATCGGAACAACATTAAATAGGGTATGGAAACAACCCAAAAATAACGTAAAAAATATTTAAAACACCATATGAATAAAAAGAGCTTAAAAATAGGTAAAATTTGTATTTACACATTGAACACTACATGAAAACAACAAAAAAATTATTAGAACAACATTAAAATTATTATAGAAATCGACACCAAACAATAAAAATAATGTACAAAATAATATATAAATAAAAAACAACATAAAAAAAAAGTTGTTTTGAAACATCGAAACAACAAAGAAACAACATAGAAACAACAAAGAAACAAATTTAAACAACATCGAAACAACTTATATAACATATAAAACAATGCAGAACAAAAAAAAAAAAGAAAAGAAATAAAAATAATCAAAAAATATGCAGGGAGCATAAAAAAGTAATTGGAGCATTTCCCCTTAATATTAATTGCCCAAATGAGCTCTTAGTAAAATAACCCTACCCAAATGAGTTTGAATCGCCCATAGGTTGATTTCTCCTACACGGCTCATCTCCCAAGTATAAAAAGGTCTATCTTATTCATTTGTAAATAGATTCTCACATTCGATAATTTTCCTATGCATTTAATTCAATATTTAATTATTGTCTTAATTATTCTCTCGTTAAATCGTCTTGATTTGAGCGTCGGAGGTGCCTCCCTAGAACAACCCATGGGGCCCTCTAACGTTTGCGTGTGTGTGCGAGCAAGTTCCGGTCGAAGGATTTTCCAGCTTACGGAGAAGAAGATTTGAAGACTTCCCCATCGGGAAGAAGGATTTTATCTACACCGTTGACTTTGAGTGATCTGCCCTAAAAAACAGCATCATTTTGGCGTCGTCTATGGGAACAGCCAAAGCACACGAAGATGCGGGGACTCGATTGCAAGCACGTGAAGTCGGATCTCAAGTCGCAGTCATGGGCCCGAGAGACCAAGAGGGAAACAACCACCCGGAAGGCGGGAGGCCAACCCTCCTCCCCCTGGAAAAGTGCCACCCCCTCATCCGTTTGCAAGAGGGGCTCCGCCCCCTGAGGAAATTCGCCTAACTCAAGAAACCTTACAAGCTTTGTTGGAAGAGACGCCTGAAAAAGCGACTTGACACGCACCGAGGGAATAAGCGAATCGGAATACCTCCTCGCACCATGCTCCACCGACGAACAACAATAAAGACTCCACGAGAGGAGTAGGCGAGAATGATAACCCTGGAATGGGGAAGATCCAACAGAGGAAGGAGGGGGCGACAACAAGGGATGCCCTAAGGCACCAAATCGAACACAAACGAGTGCGAGATCACCCTCAGCGGGGAGTCGAGAGCTAGCTCGACACTAGCCAAGCTAACTCTCGGGCAACAACAAGCGATAAGAAGAAATCCCTTCACTCAAGCGTACTAGAGGAACCTCTCCCTTCGAGGATAAAGACTTCCAATCTCCTAGAATACGATGGACCAGGAGACCCACAAGAATACTTGGACAAATGTTACACTAAGGCCGACTTGTACGACATGTCGATGCAATCTATTGCAAGATTGGACCACCCTGCGCAAAGAGCTCTCTCTTGGTTCAACCAACTCCCGATTGGATCTATTGATGGGATAGACAAGCTCACCGATAGCTTTTGATGAGTGTAAAATATACGTGCATTTAGGGGCTTCAAATGGTATATATTTGATACATTTGCATATATATTCAGATGATGTTTTGGTTGGTTTCCTTTGTTGGGCGTGATACTACGTATTCTTATAACTTCTTATAGGAAATGGAGCTAAATTGGATAAAAGACGATATTGCATTCCAAAGTATAGATCAAGATCTAAGGTACGAGCAAATATGTGAAGGAAATAAGCATGCACGATCGAACAAAAGGGAATTTCCTTCAAAAATGTCCAAATGCGCTAACAGTTTCTAAGACGGCGGGTTTAGTATTTTGACCATACCTTTCTCTACAAAATTGATATTAAGTTGATTTAAGTGGCTATAGAAAGCTAAGAGAAACGGCTACAACTTTTACGAAGACCCCAGGAGGCTACAACTTCTATGAAGACCCCAGGAGCACATTTGGACGTTTTACAAGTCACATGACCGTGTTAATAGCCACACGCCCGTGTGAAGAGATTCAACGATTTTGAGTCCAAAACCAATCACACACGATCGGCAGTGTGAGACCACACGGGCTGTGTGGGTTGGCCGTATGACATAACCGTGTGAAAAAGTGACACAACAAAGTGTGAAAAAGGAAAAGAAACAGGGGACAAAACCAAGTCGCACGACCGGGATCAGTGTGAGACCCACACGGGCGTGTGGAGTTGGTCCAGAAACCCATACGACCGTGTGAGGCTACTTGTTAGATAAATGTTTTTATCATGATTTTGATGATTTTGTTTTACACCAAAACAATGTTATTTATATGTTGTCCAAATACTCCTAAATGATTTAAATTATTTTTACTAATTCCTAGTATTTATTCAAGTTTATTTTTGACTAAAATATTGGACAACACTTTTGATGATTTCATGTTAATGGGTTTTTACATTCAAACTATGTTTCTAAATGTTGTCCTAATACTCCTAAATGATTTAAAATGTTTTTACTAATTTTTGGAGTATTTCTTAGAGTTTTTAATTTGATAAAAATTGGACAACACTTTTGATGATTTTGTGTTAATTGGTTTTTACACCAAAACAATGTTTATAAATGTTGTCTAAATACTCCCAAGTGATTTAAAATGTTTTTACTAATTTTTTGGAGTATTTCTTAAAGTTTAATTTTGACAAAAATCGGACAACATTTCAAATTGAGGTCGAATTTGGTTACCCAAAGCGTCGATCGGTACACAAGAGTTTGAAACTTGAAACAGAAAAGAACAGAAATCATTTCTGTACAAAAAAGAGGGAGGGGGACCGGTCCAGGGGAGGGCCGACCGGTCGCACCCCTGGGCGACCGGCGCACCCCCGCAACCCCTACCTGGATCGCACTATTTTTTTCAAACGGTCGAAATCTTCAACAGGGCAACCGTCGCCCTATGCTATTTTGTGACAAAGAAAAATTCCAATCGTTAAGTAACTGTGACATGTGCAAGATTTGCTTTTCAATTTTGTACAATATTTCTACATCTTGTGATCCTCTTTTTGTAGACAAAAGTGAAGAAGAAGGAGCCTATGTTGGTGAAGACTTCCCTATAAATAGAGGATGAATTGAAGACACAAGGAATAACAACACAAGCAAATACACAACAAGAAATCAAAATTTCCAAGCTTTCATATTCAACACTCTTGTTGTATTTATAGCCTAAGTATTTCACTTTCACATCTTGAGGTCTAGGCTTTATTTCTTGATTACACTTTGCACTCAAATTGTAATATTCATTATTGAGTTGTAATCTTGATTTTTGGTTATCATTCAAACACAAGATATCCTTGTGAGTGTTCTTGTGGTAAGAACACACATGGATGATTGAGGTGATAGGTGCAAGAAGATTGTGGTGATCTTCTTATTGAGGTGTTGAAGAATTTGGTATTCTTCAAGGTTGAAGATTGTGGTAATCTTCACAAGGTGCCGTTGAAGGAAGATTGTGGTAATCTTCAAAGGGAGATTGTGGTAATCTCCAAATGTGGTGTTAAAGAAGAGTGTGGTGCTCTTCAAGGTGTTGTAAGTTGAATTTGTATTAATTTTGGTAATTAATAAAATTCTTTTTCTTTTTGAAATCCATCCCGGATATACTTTGGGGTGATAGTAGATTAGGCCCTAGGTGGGTTGAACTACTATATATCAACGCGTGTTGTTTACATTCCGCACCTTTATTATGGAATGTTATCTACAAGGTTGCGGGTTCGATTTATGGAACATCATCATAAATGGAGAATCCATTCGATGATAGACACACCACACACCTCCAAAGGATTCAAAGAGCTCAATGATGAAGAGAAGAAAATCATCTTTTATTTTGTTATTTTCGATTTTCATTAAAAATTTGATATTCGATTCGCTTCAATAAAATTAGAATGCGATGTTATTATAGCCTAAGTGTTTCACATATCAATCCCTGAGGAATACAACCTTGCTTGCCATTATTCTATAAACTACATTGTACATTTGCGGTTGTATGATCCAAATATTTCGTGAACAAGTTTTTGGCGCCGTTCTTGGGATGAAAAGATTCTACTTAGATATAGTAATAAGTAGTTCAATCTTAATTGAAGCATTTTTTTGTAAATATTTTTTACTCTTTTTTATTTTTTTCTCTTCTTCGTTTCTAACATCATTTTTGTTGAATGCGAGACTCAAATCTTTGGAGATACAAATAGCCCAAATCGCAACCGAATTTAATCCGAAAAACAAAGGTCAAAAGCCATTTGTTGGATGGATGGTACAAAATATAAGGGCTCAAGGATTTCAACCGACACGTTCAACGACAATGATGCTAGAAATCAAGTCTTCTCAAGACGTAAAAACTTAGCGCTTTGTGGGAGGCAACCCAAGAGACGTCGCGACAAACTCCGGTAAAAATGAGAAAAAAAAAAAAAAAGACAGACGCACACGGCGTGTGGACGCACATGACCCGACCGTGCGATATGCTTCTCCAATTTCAAATTTGATGGACAAGCTTTCAGCGGCTTCACCGGAATGATCCTAGTAAGTACTCTCTACGTATTCCTCTTTCTTTTGATAATTTTCTTATATATTCGGACGAAGCATATTTTAAGTTTAGGGGTTGTCAAGAATGTATAATTTAGTACTTTCTTGCATTTTGCATTGCATTTAGGATTGCAAGTAGAGCATTTTGCATTTTAAAAATCGATTTTTTAAAAAAAAATGATTTTTATATTTTTAGCATGTTTATCGCTTTAGCACATTTAATTGCTTTTGTGTGTTTTTTTCTTTTTAATCAAGATTTCAAAAATGCCCAAACTTAGTATGATTTTACTATTAACATTTAATTGAATGAGATAACATACTTTTGGGAATAATGTGATGAATTGTTGGGAATATGTCATTTATTTGCTTAGCATTAGTTGAGAAAATTGGGTATTTGAGCATGTTGCGAAAAATAAGTCTGTGAGCTTTTGTGTCGTAAACCTCGCTTTTATATTATGCGGACTTATTTTTTTCTTGAGTATGTCATTCATGATTGACGATGAACTCTAGAGCTTGCTCCGTGTGCAATTTTTGAAAATAATTTAAGGTCATCTTTATTTAGCCTACTTAGCCTAAAAAGCCTACCTATGAACTCATTATTCCCTAGTCACCAATTTTGAGCCAAAACTTTTATTGTGATCCACGTTAATCTTTAACATGATTTTGTCCCTGAATTTTCTTGAGCTTATAGAAAATGAACAAGTTTGAGGAGATGTGGTGAAAATTTACAAAAGAGAGGAAGTTGGCAAAAGAAAGAGGAATGAGCAAAGATCAAGTGAACGAAGAAGAATAAAGCTCAAAAAGAAAGAAAATCTCTGAAAAATTAAGAGAATCGAGCAAAAGAAAGAAAAGAAAATTCTGAAAATTCTGAAAAAATGAGAGCTTGAGGCTAGAGAAAAGAAAAAAGGCAAAAGGCCTAAGAATGAAAAAGGAGAAATAAGGGTGGAGTTGAGTTGAAAAGGAAAATACAATGAAAAATGAGTGTTATGCTAAAATTGGGTTGGTGAATTGCAAGTTTGTGCGCGTAAATTCTATTTGCTTAAGTCAAATCACTTAAACCAAATTTCCTATCCTTACCAAAGAGCCTACATTACAACCAAATAAAAGTCCTTTTTGATTCTTAGATTGTGCACACAAAAGTAGTCGAGATGTTAGACGATTTGCAAGCCTATGGTAGTGATCTACTTTCATTGAATTGAATTTGAGCATAAACACTACCCATACACTTTTGAGAGGCGAGTGATACACCATCTATTTATGATTCACAATGTCGAGTACCCAAGAGAGTATTGACTATGCCGAGTTTATGAATGGTGACTTCTTGATTATGAATTACATGGTTTTCTTAAGTATGGAGTCGATTGAGATTGAATGTTCATAGTGTTCTTGTGTGTTCGTTTTACCCCTTGATTTTATTTTCCTTAATTTGCTCGAGGACGATCAATGCTTTAAGTTTGGGGATTTTGATGAGTGTAAAATATATGTGCATTTAGGGGCTTGAAATGGTATATATTTGATACATTTGCATATATATTCAATGTTTTGGTTGGTTTCCTTTGTTGGGCGTGATACTACGTATTCTTGTAACTTCTTACATGAAATGGAGCTAAATTGGATAAAAAAATAATATCACGTTCCAAAGTATAGTTCAAGATTAAGGTACAAGAAAATATGTGAATGAAGGAATCATGCACGATCGAACAAAAGGGAATTTCCTTCAAAACGTCCAAATACGCTAACTTGATTTACAACACTGGCAGAGTTGATATTTTGGCCATAACGTTCTCTCTGATATTGAGATGATTCAAGTGGCTATGGAAAGCTAAGAGAACGGGCTACAATGTTTATGAAGACCCCATGAGCAAATTCAGACGTTTTACAATTCAAACGATCGTGTGAATAGCCATGCTCCGTCAAAGAGATTCAACAATTTTCGAGTCCAAAATCAATCGCACGGCTCTTTCGGTATGAGACCACACGGCCATGGGGTTGGCCGTGTGACACAAAATGTGAAAAAGGGAAAGAAACAGGGGTGGACCAAGCCGCACGGCCGAACCGTGTGAGACCCACACGGGCGTGTGGAGTTGGTCCAGAAAACCCACATGGCCGTGTGAGGCTACACGGCTGGGCCAAGTGGGACTCGCCACGCATTTTTGGAGTCTTTTCCCATTCCATTTCTACAAGTGATCTCTCCCAAAGATCTATAAAAGAGACCTAAGGCTTGCACGAAATTTCATCATCCGAAATTCATCAATACAAAGATACAACACATCAAATTATGTAGGAACACGAGATTCAAGTCTTCGAGAGAGGAAGGCTAGGTCGCTAAGAACACCACAATGCCTTTCGTATCTACAGGAGCACAAGAGCTTCAAGGCTTATGAGGGGGAATCCATCCCGACAAGAAGGGGTTTTCTTTCTATATCTAGATCTCTTTGTCTGTGTTTAATGATGTCATAATGTTGATTTCAAATTCGCCTATGAATTTGTTATCAATGTTTGCTAATCTCTCCGATCTTAGGGGCATAATCAAAATCGTAGATTCATATTAAATCTTGATTAATTGTTTTTTTAATTGATTTATGCTTTCTATTTTATGAATTCGAGTGCTTATTCTTAATTGCTTTTTATTTGACCATTAATTTGCATGTCATATTTGTTAGTGCGAAATTTGGAATAGGAGTTCTAATAAAGACGGAAATCAAATTCAGACATAAATAGGTGTATCGAGTCGGGAGACCTACTACTATTTGTGGGGAGTCATTCAATTCATAGATCTTTTGGGAGTTAATAATAGTTGTATCGAGTTGAGAGACCTACAATTGCTATTAATCTCTTTTTTATGCGCGCCACCTGGGAGGGGGATAAACTATCTTAGGAATTGAACCCATAGAATTGCATGAATTAGTTTTGAAACTTTAATTGGATTTAATATTGAAGAAACATGTTGAGATTATGTGCCTAAGATTGCTCCTGTAGTTGCTGAAAATACTTGTGGGGTTCGCAAATTTATTCTTTTATTTTGTTATTTTCGATTTTCATTAAAAATTAAATATTCGGTCGCTTCAATAAAATTGGAATGTGATGTTATTATAGCCTAAGTGTTTCACATATCAATCCCTAAGGAATACGACCTTGCTTGCCATTATTCTATAAACTACACTGTACACTTGTAGTTGTATGATCCGAATATTTGTGGCGAACAACTTCATGCATTAATTCTCCATCAACAGAAATGCTCGAAGACCATTGTCCATCTTTTCCAGATAAAGCAGAAGGAGGAAGATCCCCTGAGAAGTTATATGAAGCGTTTTGTGGAAGGGTCAATGAAGTCGCCAATGTTCACCATGAGACTTCGACCGGAATATTGCACCAAAATCTCCGCCAAGGATGTCTGAAGGAATCCTCGGCCGGAAAACCCCCCATCCACCTTGGAGGAGCTATTAAGCCGAGAAAAAAAACATATTCGAGTGGAGGAGTCCACCAAGCCTGAGCCCAGTACCAAGGGCAAGTCCAGGGATGATGACAAGAATCAATCTCAGAAGGGTCGGAAGAAGGAGCACAATGACCAGCCAGAAAGAAGTAATATAAAAGGAGGTGGGAGAAGAAACTGCAAGTTACAACTCGCTCCCGTAAACACGCTCTTAATCAAAATATTGACGCCACATGGAATGAGGGGATCATAGAGCCCTCCCCTCCAATGATAGACAACCCGAAGAGCAAATTCTAAAAAATATTATCATTACAACTATGAAAAAGAACATACCATCAAACTTGCTTCCGATTGAAGAGGGAAATCGAAAGGCTAATTCGGGAAAGGCTATCTCAAGGATTATGTGGACCAAAGCAAGTTGAGGAAAGAGCCTAGGCAAGAAGAGACTAATCATGCCCAACAACCTTAGGAGTCGCGATCTTTGCTAACTCCTATGATCATCGGTTCTCACCCCTTCTCTCCTGGGGCCTTTACGTTAACTTTCTTGATTACAATGGGCAACTATTCACCAAAGGACCGGTTTTTGATTTCTTATCCTGCGTCCAATCCTCTTCCGCAAATCCCGAAAAAAGGGGCTCCCTCTTCGAGAAGTCACCGTAAATCAATCTCTCCAGTGATGTTTCGCACTCCGGATAGGAGTTGGCTCCCTTTCGGGAGTCCCCATAAATTAATCTCTCCAAAGTGATGTTTCGTGCTCTCGGAGAGGGGATCCTTCTCGGGAGTCATCGTAACTTAATCTCTCTAGTGATGCCTCACGCTCCCGAAGATGAGGGCTCTCTCGAGGAGTCCTCATAAATCAATCTCTCCAGTGATGTTTTGCGCTCCCGGAGAGGAGAGGCTCCTCTCGGGAGTCCCCATAAATCGCTCTCTAGTGATGCTTTGTGCTCCCAGAGAGAATGGGCTCTCTCTAGGGAGAGTTCCCAAATCAACCTCTCCAAAGTGATGCTACACGCTCCCGGGAGGAGGGGATTCTTCCGTGGAGGTCCCTGAATAAACCTCTCCACCGAGGTTTCGCTCTTAGAGAGAGGGCTCCTCATGGGGAGTCCTTGCAAATCAAACCCCATTATGCTAAGGCCCTGGATAGGAAGGGCCTCCTCACGAGGGGGGTCCTAGTAAATTTTCTCTTCCTAAAGACTCGGGAGGAAGGGGCTTCCTCATAAGGATCCCAAGAAACCTTTCTCCACAATGAAATGTGCAAGAAAAAGAAAAATAAAAAAATAACACGTGGGAAGAAATCAAAATGATGAGTCAAAATCTTGGGAAAAGCCCATGGAGGGTGCCCCCTATGCTCCATAAGGGCGCCTGTGAAATATTCTTCCCCGGTGAAAAAGAAGGCAAAAACTCTAACACACCGGGGAAAGAGATCAAAAATTATCAATCATGAGTTAAAGAAGAGCTCCGAGAAAGGTGCCCCCCAGCTATGGAAGGCGCCCTCTCAAGCTCCGAAAAGGTGTCATCATGGGGGTTGCGGAATGACATACATTGACATTAAACATAAGTATTTTTGTCTATTCCGAAGTGATTAAGACTTCCCCGGAAAAGGTTCATCTCCGCACAAAATATGAAGAAGTCTCCCACAACAAGAAGTCACATGCAAATATTACAAATAAAGCATGATAAAACAAATCGATATGCATAAGGAAAAACATCAATATAGTTTAAGTGCAACGGAACATCATCCGGCCACATTGGGCAAATAAGCATCTCAAGATGAAATATCCGAGTACATGAAACAAACCCTAAACAAGTAGGGCAGAAATCAGAAGGCTATCTTGGCCAAGATACAATCATCGATAATCAGGCATGGGGGACTCCATCTCCCTCGGCAGCATTGTCCACTCCGTCAGGAAGACCCTGCGAAGCCTCAACCTCATCATCCTCCTCCTCATCAGAAACACTACAGTCAAGATGTCTATCACCTCGCTATAGGCTTTTCTACTCTGTTGTAGAAGTTTCTGGCAATGGCGCACCACCTTATCAAAGTAGGAGGAGGACTCTCTCATCAGATCTGAACGATAACACAAGAAACCCTTGTAGGCCTCAACCGAATTGGCCCTCTCCTTGGCCAATAACTCAACACCAGCAGGAGACTGGAAGAACAACTCACTCGTTTCCGCCTTATGGGCAAGCTGATCTTTCGCCCATGCATACTTGTTGGACAGATCCGACATCTCACACTTGTGATGGTTAGTTTCTACCTTAAGGGTTTTTACCTCAGTCCGAAGCTAACGGTTTTCCGCCTCCTTCACTTTGCTGTGATGGTTCAAAACCGCCTTGAGGTTCAGAATCGACAATAAAATTTGTACAAGTCTTAGCCAAATGAAAGACAAAGAATAAAGAATGAAGATGCAAAATAACCACGGAACCTTACTCGAGCGAAATCCCCGCAAAGGTGACTCTCGATGTCCTTGAAGGAAAAAGACTCAAACGGGACTGATCATCTGCGGATAAAGCTCCTCTCGTGCTAGCGTAGCCTAAGCCAGAATCCATGTAGTCCCAATGAGATCGAATCCCCTCGCGACTCTTCACTCCATTGGAGAAGATATCTTGGGGACCAATGGTCCCGAAAGCGAACACCAGGCTTGGTCCTCGGGCCTCTTAACCCCAAAAGAGCCAAAAGGAGGACGGGGAGCAAGAACAACATCAACGTGGTCACCGGAGTAAGAACCCTGGCACCGATCACTCTCTGATGATGAGGGTGCGACCTCGCTCACTATTACTCGGGTCGTGGCACTCGAACTCCCGCCAAGAACAGAGTTTTCCTTGGCCTTCTCCTTTCCTTGTTCTTAAAGACCATCGCCTTTGCGATGTTATAACTCTCCTTACCTCGAAAAACAAGCAAGAAGCAATATCGAAAAATGGAGGCGATTAAAATATACAAGTAAAACGAGAAGCAATACGTAGAAGTAAAGCAAGGTGGAATACCCAAGAACTCCCTAACATTCAGAAAACTCTTAAATAATTCCCTGGATCTATAAACTTCCGGCATCTCCTTTCAGGAAGTGGTAGTGCTTCGGGACATCATGGTTTTCGAAACCTAGTCATGAGGGATCCCCCAACCATTGTCCCTCACGTAGAAGAAGTCTTCTTTCCACAACCCACTAGGAGAATGAAGCCCTTCAAGAAACTTACACTGTGCTGGGGAAGTGGTGGAAAAATGTGTCACCGAAGACTTTCGGCATAGAACAAAGAGTGAAATACATCTACAAATGAGTCAAGACCAACCGCCGCATCACATGATCATAACCCCGTATACGTGCATAAGCTCGAGGAATCAATGACCAACGTGTGCTCCCACATCCAAGGATCGAGATGAGGAAATTATCCGGAGGAAGAACAAAACTAACAGAGTAATCGTAAAGATATACCGTCATGAAGCCTCGGGTGGATGAGTAAGTCTATTGCCGGACCGAGGCCAATATCACAAATCTTTGAAGGAAGCTCTAGCCACTCCCACGATCCTATGAAGACAAGCCGATGATACCCGACCGGCTCCTTCAAACAACTACCCGACTCCGGGAGGAGGGCCTATGTTGATACTTGGGGCGGCGGACCTCTTCTTGACTATCTTCCATGGGGCGGCGGACCTCTTCTCTCACCTCAACTTTCAAGAAATTTTTCAAAGTCTTCTACAAAGCAAAAATTTTAAAGTTAGAGAAGTAGATAGAGAAATATTACATTTGGAAGACATGATCAAAGTTTCTCCTCCCAAGTGTCATTATGCAAAAATGGTCAAAGATTCTCCAAAGGCAAGATATGATATACAACAAGATAAGCCAAACATGGTACCGTTAAGTTCCCACACTTTGTTTCATCCCTCCGCAAAGACCTGAGCTTGGGAGCTTATGTTGGGGGCAAAACGACATTTAATTATTTAACAAATAATTCAGTTTATATATTAATTTAATATTAATTTCCCAATGAGCTCTTAATAAAATAACCCAACCCAAAGGAGTCGAGACCTGCCCATAGGCCGATTTCTACTACACGACCCACAAAGCCCATCTCCCAAGTATAAAAAGGTCCCTCCTATTCATTTGTAAGTAGATTCTCACATTCGGTAATTCTCCTACGCATTTAATTCATTATTCAATTATTGTCTTAATTATTCTCTCATTGACCGTCTTGACTTGAGCATCGGAGGGGCCTCCCCGGGAAAATCCTCGAGCCCTTTAATGTTTGTGCGTGTGTGCGATTTGTTCCCGGTCAAAGAATTTTCTAGCTTCCTGATAAGAAGACTTGAAGGCTTTCCCCTCAGGAAGGAGGATTTTATCTACACGCTGACTTTGAGTGATCTCCCTAAAACAACATCAATATTCTTTACAAAATATTAAGGTGATGCTATTTTTTTGTTTAATGTATACTATTTATTTATTATTACTATTATATATATACCATCTTACTTTATTCTATTTTATTATTATTACTAAATAAATGTGTAAATATTCGTTTTTGATCCGATTGTCGTACTAGTATCTCTATGATATGATTAGTTTTGATGGCAATTACGTAATATTTATAGAAAACGCCTCGATGATAATTATTTGTTAAATTAAATTCGTATGAGAAAATCAAATGCAATTTATGGGATGTAAGTTTAAGAAGTTTGAACTTGCAACATGGTTGAATCATTGATGTAGTTAGACATGACCATGGGTCATGAAATGTCACCTACGGGTTCAACAAAGCGAGAACTTTAACCAATCCTCTATACAAGGATGGTTTGGGTCGATTCCATACGACCGATGGGTTTGACTCAATTGTCGGTTCTGGGTCCATTTCAAATGCGGTATGGACTGAATCCAACCCTTGTTTTAAAAAAAAACCTTCTAATTTGATGCTAACACATCAACAAGTTTTGTTTCCTAATGTGAGAAATTGTCATCTTTCCATGGAATTGCTTGAAATTTAAGGAATCAATAAATTAAAATTTCCTTCTCTCAACAATTGAAGAATCAACAAATCTCTTATGCCGAAAGTATAACTTTCTAGCAATGGAAACTTTGCCAATTTTGACGATAGCTAGAGCATACAAAATGGGTTCCTACATCAATATTTTTGTCACCACGGGAGTGAGTAAGCAAACCTTCATGTAAAGACCATGCACGAAATACCACACCACATATTTGTGAATTTGCTTTGTTCAATTTGCTCTTATTTCTCCTTTTTTTTTCCCCGTAGCGTTCGTCTTATTCTTCATATTTTTTTATGTTGTAGGATATTTGTGCAAGTGTTCGCCGTGAAACTCATTAAGCACTGTCAATTTCGCACAACTTGTAGCAAAGGGGCATGAAGGAACTTGCTAACCTTTTAGAAACCCTTTTTTCTTTTTGTGTTTTTTTCTTATTTAATTCTCTTTTCCTTGTATTTTTGATCGCATTCACAACGGTATTCTTCAAAAACAATTCTTCTCCATTGGCCATCCAACTAGGTGATCCTAGATTATGAAAACAATCTATGGAGAAAGACACAATTTTGGCGGTTCATGATGCCCTCGTCGCTTAATTCCCAAAGCAATGGACAAACTTGATGAATCCACATCACATGGAAAAATTGTCTCGTGAAATTCCATTTGACGAGAAATCTAAGAGGTGGGCTTTGCAAGAAACTCATCATCGACAATCAAAAAGTCTACTTTCTTGCTGATTTCAAGCATCGCGTCATCAAAGTTAAAGTGATGTATGGAGATGTCATTAAGGTGTGAATTTTGCAAGCTACTCGTCACCAACGATTAGGGATGACAACAGACGGGTTTGGGATGGGTTTAGCCAAACTCGGGACCCGTCCCCGCCAAGAAAATTAAAACTCGAGACTCCGCCCCCATCCCGCCTCAAGATCCGTCTTGCTTCAAAACCCGTTGGGGCGAGTCGAGACCCGTTAGACCCACCAATATTTTTTTTAATTGAAATAATTTATTTTTTTATATTTGTGTCCAAATTTTCAAAATTAATCCAATGCCAATAGGTAAAAACAAATGTAATTATGCAACTCATTATAACTATATTTTAAAACTATTTATCTACTATAAGGATTTTTAAAAAATATTATTAGGATCTTGCAATAGTACTCACTAATACTCAAATTAAATATTCAAATCACAAGATTACAAAATATTATAGTAGTAAATTAATATTAATACAATACTCAAATCTAAAAGTAAATAATGCAAAAATGTATAAATACATATTAAAAAATATAATAAAAATTAATATGGCGGGGCGGGTCTGGGACGAGTCCTATTCGACCCGGGACCCACCCCGGGACCCATTTAACCGGATCTAGACCCACCTCGGTGAGGTGAATTTTAACCCGCCCCATTACCATCCATACCAACGATAGATTCGCCAAGGGGGATACTCCATCAAGCAACTCATCACCATCAATAAGCTTGCCAAACAGGGATACATCATCAAGCAACTCGTCACCAACAATAGACTCGCCAAGCGGGGATACGCCATCAATCAAATCGTCACCAATGATATACTTACCAAGTAGGGAGATGTCATTAACACTACAAGAAAAATGCTAATAGATACGAATAATGTTTTGGTCATATCATTTAGAATGGCCAAAGATAAAATGGTTGAAGAAGGAAGATCGGGGCGTGAAACTAAAGTTAATTGAAAGACGGGTTGGGGATGCAAGAAGGTACAATCCTCCACCGCATCCGAGGTTACCGCATTAATCGTTGAGGATTTTGATGAAACAATAGGTGATAGAGACATTTTAGTTGAGACTCAATTAGACAACTTAACGATAAATGCTCAATCTTTGCTTGTCTTGGTCTTCAATATCCTCTCGCTTTTTCCTTATGGTGAAGATGGGTAAAGAGAAGATATTCCATTTTCTGATTTAAGATCAACTAATGGAGGGAGAAAGAATGTGAGCGTACGAGAATTCTTTGCATATAAAATGCATGAAAAGGATTGTGAGCCCTGAACAATTTTGTCTTCTGGAAGACTTTTCCAACAATTTGTGGTTGATGCGTACACCATGGTGGAATCTACACGTTTGAACTATATATAAGAATGCATCACAAATAATTGCAGTGTGAAATGTACAAAGATTTACATGATGCTTTGTTACGCGGTGAAACTAATGCATCAACTCAAGGAAAGAGAATTATATTATCTTCATCTTTTAATGGAGGTTCAAGGTATATAATTCAGAATTATCAAGATGCGATGGCTATATGTAAATGGATAGGTTATCCAGATTTATTTATTACATTCACCTGTAATCCAAAATGGCCAGAGATTGTGAGGTTGGTGGAAAAGAGTAGTTTGAAGCCTGAAGATCGTCCAGACATTGTGTGCAGAGTTTTTTAAGTTAAACTAGATGGATTGATACAAGATCTTCCTAAGAACAAAATATTCGAAAATGTTAAAGAATGTAATAATTTTTATCAATTGTTTAATTATTTAATGTCTTTTTGTTGATATAAATTGAAGTTAATGAACATTTTGTTTTATTTTACAATAATATATACCATAGAGTTTCAAAAACGACGACTGCCTCATCCCATATATTGCTTTTTCTTTGTAAAGAAGACAAATTTCCAACACCAAAAGCAATCAACCATATAATTTCTGCTGAGATACTTGATGAGAAGGATGATCCAGTTTACTACAATGCAGTCCGTGATTTTATGTTACATGGTCCATGTGGTAATGAAAGAAGATATTACCCTTGCATGATGGATGGTTGTTGGTCAAAGCATTTTATGAAAAAAAAATTGTTAATTTAACTTCAGTTGATGACGACGACTATCCAATTTATAGATGTAGAGACAATGTTCGAATCGTTCTTGAGAATGGAATATATTTGGATAATAGATATGTTGTTCCTCATAATAGATATCTCATTAATTCTATATAGAGCACATTTAAATGTTGAGTAGTGTAATTAATCTTGAGTTATTATCATGTAACCGCTTCATTCTACCGTGAGCTCAAAAGATGAAAGTTTGGAGAAGAATATGGATGATGTTAATTTGTATTATGATTGTAGATACATTTCATCGTGTGAAGTCGCTAGAAGATATTTGGTTTGAAATACACTATAGAGACCCTCTAGTAGAGCGATTGAGTTTCCATCTTCCAAATCAACAAATTGTTATTTTTTCCGATCGGATAGAATTGACACTATTCGATAAAGATAAAAGCTTGATTCATCAAAGTATGTTTCTTGCATGGATGGAGGCTAATAAAAATATCATGAAGCAAGGAATTAACATATAATGAATTAACATAAAGAGTATTCGCAATTAGTCGCATTCTCTTTGTTCCTCCTGGTTGTGGTGATTTTATACTATTTAAGATGCCTTCTTAATATAGTACGTGGTTCCACATGCTACGAAGATATATGTTTAATTAATGGGGTGCAATACCATTATTTTCGTGATGCTTGCTATTCATTAGGTTTGTTAAATGATGACAATGAATATATCGATGGGATTATTGAGGCAAGCCATTGGGCATTGACACAATCCATGAGAGTTCTTTTTGCAACACTTCTATCATCCGAATCTATAAGCCGACCAAGTAGTTTAGGAATCATGTTGGTCTTACCTATCGGATGACATTATATAGAGACAACATAATTTGCTTAAATATCAAGGTATACATCAATTAACTTAAGTTTATTTTATTTAATTATGTTCTAATTTAATATGCTTATTTGTTATGTAGAATTGCAATTGGATGAGGATGAAGTTAAAAATTATGCATTGGTGGAAATTGAGAAAGAGTTATGAAGATGGGGAAAGAGTTTGGGATATTTTCAATCAATGTCATTTCCAGCGATCATTTTCATTTTTCGGGTAATAGATTAATTCATGACGAGATGTGTCATGATCGAGTGGAATTGCCGGAAGAACACAAAAATCATTATCCAATTTGAATGATGAGCAACGCCATGTTTATGATACTATCATTGATCGAGTCAATTCGATTATTAGTAAGATGTTTTTCATATATGGTTATGGGGACATGAAAGATATTCATATGGAAGACATTATCTCTCGATTGCGATCGAAAGAGACATTGTACTAAATGTGGCATCCATAGTATAACATCTCCTCTTTTGCCTGGCGGTAGAACTATTCACTCTAGATTTTCTATTCTATCTAATTCGAATGAGGGATCAACTTGGAACATAAAACGAGGACCCCGCTTACAGAGCATATGCTAAAGTCCAAGTTTATTATTTGGGACGAGGCTCCAATGATGCATAAATATTGTTTTGAATCATTGGACAAAAGTATAAAAGATATTATGAAAGAAATCAATACTGACAGAGCTGATATTCCATTTGGAGAAAAGACAATTGTGTTTGGTGGAGATTTTAGGCAAATTCTACCCGTATTTCCGAAAGGCAATAGACAAGATATTGTTCATGTTACCATTAACTCATCATATTTGTGTAGTCACTGCACTGTTTTGAGATTGACAAAGAATATGTGATCGCAGAATGCAGAAAATCAGAGTTTAGAAGATTTGAAATAGTTTATTGATTGGATTGCAAAGATGTGTGATGGAAAAATTGGAGAACCAAATGATAGGTGTGCTACAATTAATATTCTTGATGAATTTTTATTGAAAGATTTCACTGATTCGATTGCAGCGATTGTGAAGAGTACATAACCGCTGTTTGGAAACAATGATAATGGCAGTTCATATTTTGAACAAAAGGCAATACTGGCTCCAACTCTTGATGTTGTTCAATCTATAAATGAATATATGGTTTCAATGAACAATTCCGAAGGAAGATTATATTTGAGCTCTTCCACGTATCATTCTGATAGAAATCTTGATCTTTTGAATGATGTTCACACTCCAGAAGTTTTAAATGGGATTAAATGTTCAGGTGTTCCGAATCACGAGTTACATTTGAAGGTTAAAACTCCTGTTATGTTGCTACGCAATATAGATCATCCTGTTGGGTTATGCAACTACACTGGATTAATTATTACAAGGCTTGGGGACCATATTTTGGAAGGACAAGTTCTTACAAGCGACAATCTTGGTCGCAAGGTCTTTATTCCTAATATCATTGACGCCTTCGATCCAAGACTTCAATTCAAATTTCAACGACGGTAGTTTCCACTAGTGGTGTCTTACGCAATGTCCATAAAAAAGTCATGGTCAATCATTGTCTAATGTAGGACTTGTCTTAAAAAAGCCCCCGCTTAGTCATGATCTCTTGTATGTTGTTGTTTCTAAAGTTCACGAATCCAAAAGGGCTTAAAATTTTGATATGTGATAGTGACAATAAATGTACCGATTCAACAAATAATGTTGTATTTAAAGAGGTCTTTCGAATTTATAAAAAAATTGTTAATGTGAATTTACTTATAAATTCCATATTTATTTTAAAACATTCTATTATTTTGTGATTTGTTTTTTAAAAATAAAAATTGATACGATTAATTGTTTCTTCGTATAGCACAAAATAAAGAAAATGTATTTGCCATATTATTTTAACATCATCTTGAAAATTTTCTTTATGATTATTTGTTTCGTAATATAATACAAAATCAACTTTTATTGACTCTAATCTCAATTTTAATTATTTGTTGAATTTGTTTAATGAAAAATTATTTCGTAATATAATCCATACAAATGTTTGTTTATAATTTTTCATATTTTTTATTGAAATTAATAATACATCAATTTCTAATATTTTTCTAAACATACATACCGTGGAACGATTTGGATGGATTACTAGTAATTTGTAATAATGGATAATAGTTTGTTTTTTAAGTTCTAATTACGCTTTGTAAGTTAAAGTCTACTTGTTTTCGTATACTTGGGATATTTTGGATTTAGCTTTTGTAAAACATTTATGTATTATTCCATGGCCGTACTCGATTGTTTTATGTTGGATTCCGTTTAGTCGGTTTATTATCCAATTTCGCTAAATTATAAGTTGATTAATTTAGTTTATCTATATGGATGTACGATTATTTGATTTGGGCAGACATAAATTCTTTGTTAAATCAACTCGACAATTAATTTATTACCCCACTAAATAGTAAATATATTAAAAATATTTAAATATCACCAAGAGAAAACATGCATTGTTTTATTCTTTCTTACAAAAATATTATATGTATTATTATATTCAAAAATCGAAATATAAATTATCATTAAACTTTAGAAAATTATAAAACTATATATATATATATATTATATAGTATCTAAACTCGAAGATACAAAAATATACTTACCCATAGCTATCCAATAATTTAAAAATGTCAAGTTAATATTTTATTTTGAATTCAAATAATCAAAATAATTTGTTATGTTTAATTTTTGTGTATTTATTATACACATTTGTTACTATAGTTTTCTTTCTTTTTAAATTTGAATTATCTAAGTTGTTCAATACGTTTTCAAAAAATATTTTAAAATATTATTCTAATTGATGACGCCCGAGCCGAGCCGGAAGAAATTGTCCCACGTGGCCATCCGGCCAAGCACATACGAGGGCCCACAGACGACGTGAACCGAGCGGTGGCGTCATTTGCTAGGCTTCGGCGACCCCGAGCCCAACTACCGAGCGACCTCCTCCGAATCTTGCCGGAAACGCATGCGCGAAATTCAAAAGAATAATTATTTGCCCATACTTAGTACTCCATTAGCACGTAAAGCGCCACGTGTCGAACGTGATCAAGATGAGTCACCGAGTGGCAAAAACTTGGTCCGGCATGCATGATTAGGAGGGGACATATGTAACGCCCACCTTCCGGATCGACGATTTCCCCACAAACCAACACGAGTCTTTCCGTAGCTTTGTCCTCACTCACGCCGCACCCGGAGATGCTTCCCGGGGGGTCACCCATCCCACAATTGCTCCCGGGCCAAGCACGCTTAACTTCGTAGTTTTTATGAGATGAGCACGAGAAAAGAAGATGCATCTTGTTGATATGAGTAGTACCTATCAAATCTTTTTAAGCACTCCTCAACTCGTATAGTCCCATACCTACACGATCTCGAGAATCTCCTCTTATTCGGGTGTGGGATCGGTTCATTCATGTTCCCCTCCGCCTAGAAGCTCGCCAGAGCCGCTCCTTGTCCGTGCCTTCTTGCACCGGCGATCACTCCCCGCCTCTTCGGCCCCAAGCGTCACAACATATGTCTTTTTTAGATTATTTTTACTAATTAGTGCAAAGATGACTATTGAAAATCCACTTACTAGAGGAGTATAAAAAGCCTCATTTTAAGAGAGGAAAAGAAAAAAAAAAAAAAAAAGAAAGGCGCTTGTAAACACGCACTGTTGTAAGAAAAGACCGACCCGATTCTGGATCGGCATTATAGTGAAAAGCGAGAATTAGCCACAAAGAAACGTTTATCTACATTTCCACGCCTTATTTACATGTCCACGTGTTAAATATTTCATACAATTTGCTTGTTTACCAAAACGCACGTCAACAAATTGGCGCTAGCTAGAAGAGGGCCCGTATTGGTCCAATCGAATTTCAAGCTAAGTCAAGCTAAGTGAAACCAGGTAAAATCCAACGTTAACTTTTTTTGTAATGCATACAAAATGAGTCAACAATCAAGAAATGCTCGTTTAACCGAAGAACAACCCCCAACAACCAAACTGCCAAACCACTAATGGCCAAAACGTGCCCCTAACTGAAGCATGGAGCACTACTTTATTTCCTTTTGCCCAGTTGATTGCTAATCCAACTTCCGTACAACAGATGAACCAACTTATTTCTCAAACGCTCGCTACCACAAACTCACAAGCACCTCCTCCACCTCTCGTAAATACTCACCCACTTAATCCCCGCCGAATATAAATATTAATCATCAAGCCCCCCGCGCCTCCTCATAATGAAGGCCGAGAGGCTAGTTCTCGTTATGAACAGCGTGGACCGGCGTGATAGGAGATGGCCGCGTGAAAACAACGAAGAGCAAAGCCGTGTAAGCGAGTCACAAATGAGCATACACGCCACCGTCCGCACCCACTCGGTGTTCGGGCCGGACGCCTAGGGGTTGATCCTCTCCATCCCATCGACGATAAGCTCTCGCCCGGTTCCGGATGAACGAGAGCCGGCTAGGGTCAACCAAACTCGGGGCCCTAGTTTATGGCAAGAGCGGGAGGTATAAATTCAGCGCCTTCATCGCCGTTTGAACAAGCCGGAGAGCGGTCCTGAAGGTGACCATTCGAGGCCGCCCCAGTGATGAGCCACCGCCCGTTATATCGCCTTTCACCCCGGTATTTTGGCGACCCGTTACCGCCAAAGTTGGAAATCCCTCAGTCGGTCTATACAATGGGAGACCGACCCGACGCTCACATCCACAAGTACCTAGCGTGGATGGAGCTCTGACCTAGCAATGCTATCCTTTGCGGGGGCGTTCCCCCATTGACGTTTGGCGGCCGAGCCCACCGGCATCAGTTTAGGACCACCGCCACGGGGTCCATCCGAACATGGGGGGATCGGCCTCCGCCTTCACAACGCACTTTCGACCTCCAAGGTCCGTAGTCGCGCCGAAGGACTCCTTAGTAAACATCAAGCAAGGGAAAGACAAGCCCTTAAAAAGTTATATCGCTTTCGGTTCAATAAGCACGTCCGAGAGATGGAACTGATGTCGACGATGCTATCGTGATTGCGGTATGGCGGTCTCGCCCCCGAGACGTGGTTTAACTACTCTATCCACAAATCGGGGCAACCTCGTATCGGAGTTTTTGATCCGCGCGAAATGCCATATCTCGCGCGAGAGGAGGCTATGGCAAGTCAACGCCCGAGTAGAAGGCGGGGGCGCGAAGGATGGGAGGAAAGAACCCGCCGGGGTCGGGTCGGGATTCAGCCGTTTTTGGAAAACCCGACCACCGGATATAGGGCTCGCCAAGACGTGCGAGCCGAAGTTCTTCTACCGAGGAGTACCTTGACCCACACTCCTTCAAATGCCATTTGGAACGAGATACGATCTAAATTTGCTTGCCATCGGATCGGCCTTTAAGATTCGCGATAATGTTGTGCCTATCATAAATCGATAGGCCGTGATATCTTGATGAGTGTCGGGACCTCATTAGGGAGATCATGCGCATCATCCGGAAGGGCGATTTGAAAAGATACGTCCATGAATTACCGCCCCCACCAAATTACTCCGGTGTAAACCCGGCGGTTAGTGAACCCGGCTCCTTACCCCTACCACCGAATGAAAATCAAGGTAGGGAGATCCTAATGATGTCCTGTAAATTGGATCAACACCAATGAGGCCAAGATATCCGCTCCAATCGAAAAAGAAAGGTCGCCGACGTTAGACAAGCCGCCCATGCCGAGAGACAAGTCCGGGTGGTGGAAATTAAGGAAGGTCAACCAACAAAGCCGTTTCGTTTTTTCGGACGTTGACGCCGACCAGGTGGTCCACCCGTATTCTAACCCTTGGTCATCATCGCACCGATTCTCGGGTATCCCGATCCACGAATTTTAATCGACTCGGGAGCTACTCGTCGGTGATCTACGTTCGAGCTTTCAGGAGGTTAAATGTGGACAATAGCTACATTCGTCCGTGCAATGACAAAGATTTTGGGTTTTAGAGGAGGAAGAATAATCCCGCTCGGCGAGGTTGACTCGCCCATCCAAATGGGGCAGAGGCCATATAAACGGACCGTCATCACCACGTTTAAAATAATTAATGCTTGATTCGAGTACAATGCTATTATTGGAAGGCCATTGCTTTATCATCTAAAAGCGGCCGTGTCAATATATCATTTTTGCATAAAATGCCCAACGCCCGGCGGAGAAGCTATACATAAAGGAAACCGGAGGAGTCGCGAGAATGCTCTCTCAAGCTTCAACCCGTCGAGATTAATGTGGTAGAATGGGGAGAAACCAGCCGGGATAACAAAAGATAACCCAAAAGAGTAAAAATGAGCGGCGGGAGGCAAAGGTGATTTCGGAGGGTGATCCGGTCGGCGACACGGAAAGGAACCAATGGTAGAGGATCAAGAAAAGATAGAGTCGGCAAAAAGACGAGCCACCATCAAGACGAACCGCCTTACGAGAAAAAGGAGGGGCAAAGCAAGAAAAGAAAGCATGCGGAACCTGTTGAGCGGTCGACACGGTCGGCGTGGGAAGCGCGGGATGGAGGACGCTAATTACGTATTGCCCACGACCTCCAAGAGCCATTTCGGTCGGAACTTATCGAATTTACGGGAAATAATCTCGATGTATTTGCATGGACACACTCCGACCGCCAGGGATTGATCCTAAACATGCCTGTCATCGTTTAAATATCGAATTGACGTTCCATCCAAGAATTCAAAAGAGGCGCAAGCTCGGTCCCGATAGCAGACGCCTTGAAGCCGAGGTCAACAAGTTGCTCGACAACCAATTTATCGGGGAGGCTCTCTATCCCGATGGGTAGCCAACCCTGTTCTAGTCAAGAAAAGCAACGACCAATGACGCCTTTGTGTGGATTTCACCGATCTCAATAAGGCGTGCCCCAAGGCTTATCCATTGCCTAATATTGATTACATGGTAGATGCCACGGCAGATACATGAGCGCCGACGAGTCATCTCGCACGTCCCCTTGCATCGCCGATAAAGGGAGGCTCGCCCAAAAGGCGGACCTACCCTACAAATAAAGACTTGGTTTATAACCAAGCACAAAATAAAGACTTGGTTTATGTGCCAAGCACAAAATAAAGACTTGGTTTATGAACCAAGCACAAAATAAAGACTCGGTTTATACACCGAGCACAAAAAATCAACTAAGACAGACAAAGTTCCTTATTTATGAGTATTGGAAACCGAGTGACCGAAAGAAAGCGAACAAAGCAAGCACCAAAATTTTAAGTACATACACAAGTGACTGAAAGGAAAATTCATTCCAACATCAAAAATACTTACAGAGGGGGGCCGGAGCCCATTACATTCCAAGGCTCAAGGCCAACTAGTCTGTTTACATACAAGTACGAAAAGCTTATAAAAGGAAAAAGAGGAGAAGGACTAAGACCGAGTAGGGGTGGGATCTCAATGGCCCCACCGGAGGTAACTTCTTCTACATCCGGAGGAGGCGAACCTTGATTGCTAATGACTCCAAAGAAATTGAGGGCGAAGAGTATCGAGATCGGCGTCCAAAAGGGCCAAGTCTTTCTCGAGTTGCGACGGTTCTCTCGGCCTTACGATCTCTAAGAATTTCCGCGATGCTCGTGGCATGACTACAAGTCAACATGAACGCGTACTCCTCGTGAGTTCTTATAAACTTGGGCGGCGTCTATACGAGCATCCTCAACCTCGCTACGAGCAGCCTCCCCTCTCTCTCTGCGCACCTCCGCCACGCGCCTTTCCATTTCCTCGGCCCGAGCAGCGGCTGCACGTTCCAGCTCGGCGACTTTTTCCCGAAGTTCTTCTTCAGCCTTGCGAGCTTGATCTCGCTCGGCCTCGGTTTCGGCCCTTGCAGCGGCTTCCCTTTTGAGGCTGGCTCGGGCTGTAGCCTCCTCCGCCTGAGTTTTTAAGGATTCCTGCACCCCTTGGCAGAGAGCATGAGCCTCCCGCAGGCCCTGATGGCGCTTCTCCAATTCTTCCACCCCACCGATCATGTGCCACAAAATTCCAGTAATACGCCCAGACAATCCCATGACGTACTGGGCCTTCTCTTTCCAGTCAATCTCCGAGCAAAATTGTTCGACTCCGTTGTCCACGCCTGCCGCCCAACCGCCTCGTGCAAGTTCTTCACCGCTGCGTCGAGGCGTGAGCACCTTACGAACTCCGTGAACCATCGGGGCGAGACCAGCCATTCCGTCGCATGCCTCGTTTCGCTTGACTTGGAGGAATAAAGTAACCCTCCCGCCAAGGTCATCCGAGAAGGTCCGCGGGACCATACTTTTAGAGTTCCGTCTAGAGGTACCGGGCGATGTCCGACCAGCCCCCTTGATTTGCCGGGCTCTTCAATCACAATCCCCTCTTCTCCTTTGGGAGGGGGCTCATTTGCCTCGAACGCCATCGGCGGATGCTTCCACCGGATCTCTTCCTCCGGCCGCCTCTCGCATCCACGGGCTGGTCCACTACGCCCGGTCCAATGCGCGGCTATGTTTCTCACACTCCGGCGCGTGCGCGGAGATCCAAGCCACGCCCTACGAGAGATGTTCAACGATAAGAGGCAAGAACAAAAGAATATACGAAAAAAAAAAAAAAAGTACAAGAAATATACAACATTTACCTCGGCCAATCTGCAGCCCTAGGCGGCTCAGAGTCTGTATTTGCACGACCGACACAGATGCTCTCCCCGCGGGCTAGCCATCAAGGGAGATGGCCCACCCGCTCCGTCTGCGCGGGCCGCTCTTCCGGCATAGATAGGCTGCACCTCCTCACCCTGAGGACTATGGTGAGGCTCTCCCTGGCCTCCTCTTCTCTTCCCCCGCCCCTCCTTGAGCAGCCCCTCTGCGGGGTCGACGGCAAAGCAGTTCTCAGCCGGCCGGCGGCCAGGTTAACGCTCGGTGGCCAACCTTTCGATCCGCCCGTCCATTGCACCTCGCCTGACGGACGGTCGGTTCCCTCGATAAGAAAAAAAAAAAGAACAAAAAGGCGAATTAGCCCCATAAAAATAAAATGAAGAAAGAGTGAAAACTAAAGAAGAATAAACTTATCAAACCAAAAGTAAAGTTTGAAGGGGGTGAAGGACGGTCTCGTCTGCTCCGACCCCCACGCGAGCCTCGCGCTCGCCGTTCACCCAAAGCCATTTATCCTCCCACTCCTTTAAAGATTGTGGAAGGCCTTCGACCAGGCCGTCGGGTATCCTGATCTGGTCCGCACGTAGTACCACCCCGATGGCGCCCCGACCCGATGACGCAGGGTCGCCGCCAAATGAAGAGCTCATTCATCTCTCTCAATTTAGGGCGGGGATACCCCTCCAGGTGAAACATCACCAACAAACCAATTATTCTCGCCCTTTGAGGATATGAGATGTACATGGGTAAGGAAGACCCCACTTGCGTAACCACCACGTAAGAAAAACCGGCAATGGAAAGCACAACCCATACAAGAGACGGAGATGTGTATGGCCACGCACCCTCCGGGATGTTTGGGAACCTCCATACCATCCGGTACCCAAAATCTATGCCGCCGAATTTAATACTTCCGTTGAAGCTCCCCATCTCCGTAACCATCAACATGCTTTGGGACATCATTCAAATCACATGGCGTCCACCTGTGCTCCACACGTAGTTGAGGGCCTCCTCCCGCCGCCATCACCATCACGATGGCCCGCTAGCCCGTAAGGCCTCTCGGCCTTCAAATCTCTGGAGGGGTTCGTCCACCCGCTCTGCGTTATCACGCTCGGGCTCCGATGGGTTCATGTCTTCTTCTCTTTCTCGCCGATGGTGTTGAGGCTTAGTACTCGGAATCCTCGTTGAATCCTCTTGCGCTAGTCCAGCCGGTATACCACGCCCTCTCGAAAAATCATCACCGCACCGGATCAAATATCGTATGTGTCCACTCTAATGACGCTCGGTAGTAGGGCAAGTGTGATTTGAAGAAGAGATCTGACAACGCTCGGATCGTGAGGCGGAGTTTGATGTCTTTGGAGAAAAAGAAATGTAGTTCGGAAGGGGCCCCTCAATTTCTACCTCCACACCGTAGCTACGGCTTGACTATCCTCAAAGAAGACATTTTATTTGAAAAGAAAGGATTTTTCGAGAAAGTACCTAGTTTTGAAGTCTACGAGCTTTGAAAGTGACCCAAATTTCTCGCTCGGTCTCAATAAATTTAGCTTGGAGGATAATGGATGCGAAAGTGTAGAATGAAGGAAAAATGAGGTATTTATAGATGTGGTTCCCTCGAAAAATGAGACGCCTATTCGAAAAGACGTGCCTTTTCAATCTCAAAAGCCATCAAAAGACGTCCCCACGCTGTGACAGATCGACACACCTTTTCGGTTCTCGTGCGTGATTGGTCCAACCAAAAAAGGCCACGTGTCGGTCATTTATGGCACCACAATTAATGCGCCACTTCTAGCATTTATCACTACATGCCGATGTCGAAAAGAATGACTTTTGAGGTTTCCTCTTCCCATTAAAGACTTCATGATTGGCATTAAAGTTTAACTCGACTTGAAATTCTTCTCCGAAATTGTACTTGGGGGCCATTGATGACGCCCGAGCCGAGCCGAAGAAATTGTCCCACGTGGCCATCCAAAGCAAGCACATACGAGGGGCCCACAGACTACGTGAACCGAGCCGATGACGCGTGCGGTTGAAGTGCATGTTGACGTCATTTGCTAGGCTCGGCGACCCCGATCCCAACTCACAGGCCCGACCTCCGAGCTGAATCTTGCTTTTGAAACGCATGCGCGGAAATTCAAAAGAATAATTATTTGCCCATACTTAGTACTCCATTAGCACTGTGCGCCACGTGTCGAACGTGATCAAGATGAGTCACCAAGTGGCAAAAACTTGGCCGGCATGCATGATTAGGAGGACATGTGTCATTTTTAGATTATTTTTACTAATTAGTGCAAAGATGACTATTGAAAATCCACTTACTAGAGGATAAAAAGCCTCATTTTAAGAGAGGAAAAGAAAAAGAAAAAAAGAAAGACGCTTGTAAACACGCAACAGGTGTAAAAAAGACCGACCGATTCTCGGCTCGGCATTATAGTGAAAAGCGCACTTAGCCACAAAGAAACATTTATCTACATTTCCACGCCTTATTTACATGTCCACGTGTTAAATATTTCATACAATTTGTTTGTTGACCAAAACGCACGTCAACACTAATTAACAAAGAACCTAAATTTAAAATTGATTATAAAAATGTTCAATATAAACTAAAAATGATTTTGTTAAGGGCAATTTATCCAAACACTATTCGAAATGAGCTAGTCTCCTATCGACGATCTAATGGATCTAATCCGTCGACAGAGCCCCAACAACCAATTTAGACCCATATACAGTAAGTTAGTAACCAACCCAATTCAACCTACATATATATACACACACAGAGAGAGAGAAATCACACGAATCTTCTTCTTCAACAAGCTTACACACACACAGACAACCATAGAGCCTTTTTTTTGAAAATCAACCGGCGTCCGGCGGCCATCCGCCGCCGCCTAGATCGAAACCAACTCGGTTGTGCCCGATAACGAGTAACTCGAGAAGATCTAGGAAGCACCTAAGCCTCGATAACGATTAGTATATTTTTATGGTTTATGATTTGGGTGTTTTGGTGCTCATTGTCTTATAGTATTGTACCTTTTTTTCGAATCAAGAATTGCTGCTTGTAGCTTGTAGGTACGATGATAGTATTCTACCTCTCTGTCTTTGGTGACCTCCCATTTTAGATTTCTTTATCTCCCCATCTCTTTGTGATTTTCTCATCCTTAATTTCTTTTCGTAAGACCGATATGTGCAAAGTTTGGTTACAATTCATGTTTATTTATCTTTGAGAAAGCCAAAAAAAAAAAAAGACACGAATAGAAAATAGAAGAAAGCACTAAATGATACAAGTATTAGTATCGCTAATACTTTTATGGAAAACTACTAATACATTTTATAAGAAAAACTAATACTTTGGAGGAGCACTACTAAAATACTATTTAGGAAATTACTAATATTTTTTGAGAAACTACTAATACTTTTTCGAGGGGAATGACTAATACATTTCGGAGAAAAATTTAATTATAATCGAAAACTACTAAAATACTCTCCGGGAACTACTAATACTTTTTCGAGGAACTACTAATACTTTTTTGAGGACTCGCTAATACATTTTGGGAGTATATTCATGAGAAATACTAAAAACTCTTCAAGGAACTACTAATACATTTGGAAGAACTCGCTAATACTTTTTAGAAGGACGACTAATACTTTTCGTAAGATCAAGTTAATACATTTCGGGGAAATTAATTATATTTAGGAAACTACTAAAATACTTCTGCAGAACTACTAATACTTTTTCGAGGAACTATTAATACTTTTTTGAGGATCGCTAATACATTTCTAATATATTTAGGAAAAATACTAAAATACTCTTCACGAAATTTACTAATACATTCTGTAAGAATCGCTAATACCTTTTAGAAGGACGACTAATACTTTTCGGAAGACCATAATATCTGTCTCTCGAAAAACTACCAAAACACAATTGCTAATATTACGAAAATCCACTGTTCATGAGTGATCCGTTTAACAGTCGGACCGTTAGACGGTCTGACGAGTTTTTGTTCTCAAATTGATTTAGGAGGTAGATGTAAATGTTAAATTGCAAGATGTGGTAAACCACCTGGAGTCAAATTCAAGGCCTGTTATTGTATTTTGCTATTTTATTTTACGACATAAATTAGTTTAATAGTTTCTCCAAAACAGAACATTTTTGCGAACAATTGTAAAATTTTGCGAACAATTGTAAAATTTTGTTTTTTGTTTTTTTTTTTTTTTTCCGAACGAACACGTTACTTTGTTAATTAGATCAGTTTTAACATTTTTTTCTATTTTCCTTTTTAATTTCTCACTGTAGTCTGCTCATTTGTCGAAGTGCTCCAACAAGCACGAGAGAGAGAGAGAGAGAGAGAGAGAGAGAGAGAATGATCGCTGACGGAGTTGAAGACGAAGAAAAATGGCTCTCCGCCGGGATCGCCGGCCTTCAACAGAACGCCTTCTATATGCATCGCGCTCTCGTACTTGCATTTATTTGTTCTTTTTTTTTTTTTTTTTGTTTTTGTGATTTCTGCGATTCAGTTAAACCTAGTTTTTGAATTGCAATTGGCCTTAATTTTAGGATTCAAACAATTTGAAGGATGCTCTGAAGTACTCGGCTCAGATGCTTTCGGAGCTCCGGACTTCGAGGCTCTCCCCTCACAAATACTACGAACTTTGTGTGTAATTAAAACGTGGCTGTTCCCTGTTTCATTTAGTTTACTTGGTCCTTTTCTTAATCATCTACTGAATTTGAGTTTGATGTGTAGATATGAGGGCGTTTGATGAATTGAGGAAATTGGAAATCTTCTTCAAGGAGGAGACTAGTCGCGGATGCTCCATCGTTGAACTTTATGAGCTTGTGCAGCACGCTGGCAACATCTTGCCGAGACTGTAAGGAGTCATTGTCTGTTTTTCTTAATTTTATTTCATTAAAACGTTTTTTCCCCTGTTTTTCTCGGTGATGTTTCTTTGCTGTTAAAAAATTTGCATTTGGATTCAATACAAGCTTTTGTATATTGGAAGTTTAGAAGCTAGATGTTGGCAGGAGGAACAAACATAGATTGTTTTTAGGAGTATCATGTAAGTGATAATGGTTTATTTGTTTTCTTCATTTCCTTTCTGTTTCTATTCTTAAGTTCCGATGGAAGGAAAATGGGCATATTTAAGATTCAAGATCTTATCATATCTTTGCGCATCTCTTGGGAATTATGCATGAATGACAATCACTTGAATGAATGTTTCATTTTGACAATTTGTTCAAAAGATGGCATATTTTATGCATGAGGCTCCACATCCCATGGGTTGTGAAGTTAGGATTTGTGAAACTTACCCCGGAAAGTAGAGACGGTATTTCATTGGCTCCAACTAGTGGCCTCCCGGTCAAATGGAGCTTTAAACCCAAGACCTGCTCTTATTACGCACAAATGAGTTGGTCATTCTTCCGATTTCCATTTTCTTTTGTTAGATATTTGCTTTGTATCGCTTGCCTTCGTCTTACATAAAAAATCCAAAAGCTCCAAGAAAGGGCGTTCTTAAAGATCTTGTGGAAATGTGTCGTGGCATCCAAAGATCCTTTACGTGGGCTCTTTCTAAGGAGTTACTGTCTCAAGTCGAGAGAGATAAACCGCCGACATTGGTTCCGAATATGAAGGGTAAGAATGTTATGTGGTCATTATTTGCTTCGTTGGTTTTAGCTTAAATGATTATTAGTTTAAGGGCCCATAAAATTTATGAGGAGCTATAAGAGAATAATTTTTGTTGTTTGAAAAGCCATATACACGGTATATTTTTAGTCTTGACCGCACTTAGTTTTATGATTCGGGCCATATCAACTTCTATACCATGCCTGGTCCGTTTTTCTAGACAAATGGGTTTAATTTAGTTCATTTAAAACGCATAAAAGACATGACAGCATTGGTTTCTTTATTTTAAATATGTCTTCCACTAGAAATTGCGATTATTAGCATGATGTTCCTTAATGTATTTATTTTGTTTGTTGCATTGTAACCTGTTTTACGATTTAGCTTATCTCACGATTTTGATGGTCGGGAGTTTGAGAAACTAGTGGGTGGGATTGCTAACTTTTGTTAGTTGCCGATTAATAAGTAAATAGAGTAGGAATATGTACTTAGTTATAGGGTTGGTTCCTAATTTTAGAGATGATTTCTAATTGTAGAGTTGATACTTTAGATAGCATGATTACGGGAGTTTAGTATCTAATAGCTCGATTCTAGATTTTAAATTGAACCTTATTTTGTATATATATGGATATTGACCTCTTGAACTTCCAAATATGTAAGCAATCGAACAATCTCTTCTTATAACAACTCATGAATTTCCGTGAAATATTATGTTTTCCACGTGACACCTAAACATGTACTTTAAGGATCTCTGTGTGCTTATGATATGACACATGCATAAACTAAAACCTCTCTCTCTATCTCTCCCATGAAGTGTGTCTCTATTTTTGTTCACGTGGTAATTTCTCTTTGTTTGTAGATGTTATAGTTAATGTGATTATATTTGGAACTTATGAATCAACCTCATTTACTAAAATGTTTCTTTGACTCGATAGGGATGCTTGATCTTGTCATGGATCTTTGTTGAGTTTGTACTCCAAAATTTCACCAAAATGAACAAACTTTGGGTTAGAATGCAACATCAAAGAGATGAGAAATGGCAAAATCTAGTAGGTGGTCTTATTAATTTTGTTGATTTGTTTTCCCGTCATGAGGATAAAAGTAGATCATTAGAGACTTAGAAGCGATTCATGTCAACACAGGCCTTTGTTTTTTGTCATTTTGAAATGATTGATAATTTTCGATCATGAATTCTCGGCTTTTCTTGCCTTCTTATCTTATCGTAGGGACCTACTAGGGAAAAGGAGAAGAGAGAAAAAGAAAGGAGTGAGCTACGTGATCTTGTAAAAGTTCTCTCATAATTTTTCGTTCTTGATATCGGTGGTTGAGTGTACTCGCGATCTTATTTTGTTCATCTCATGTTGGTTAGGTGGGTAAGAACCTTCATGTTCTCGGCCAGATGAGGGTGTTGACCTCGAAATGTACAAAGAAATTGTGCTTCCCAGTGTTGGAGCAAGTAAATATTGACTTAGGTTAGATTATTTATTCTTGTTTCTTTACTTGCAATTTGATGTTGTTCACCTGTGATGTGGCTTCAGGTTGTTAATCTTGCAAGGATGAGCTTGCCCAATATTACTTGATGGATTGCATAATTCAAGTGTTCCCCGATGAATACCACTTGCGAGACTCTTGAAACCTTATTGAATGCCCGCCCTCAACTTCAAAAAAGTGGGTACAATTTTACCTTTCTATTAGATGGGTGGTATCTACAATGGTTAAAAGTTGTATGTTGATTCTCATGTCTATTGGTGTTGTGTTTATATATCAATTCGTCTAAACTTCTATCAATATCATGCATGCTTTTCCTCGCCTTACGTTGACGTAAAAACAAATGCTCGCTGCCTGCGATGGAAAGGCTTTCAAATTACGCCGCTTCAGGGGCGTAAGTAAGTAATGGATAGAACCTCATGAAATTTGTTTTGACGTATTGTGTCTCACCGAGTTTCACGCCTGCAGTCTTACCCGAATTTTTTCAAGTAGAAGCTTTTGCAAAACTAAACAATGCCATAGGCAAGGTAATCTACTTAGTCTCCATCACAAAGATATTAAGAATTTTATGATTTGAAGTGTTTGGATATGAATAATTCTTCTTTGTGGTTATCGTCGTTTCACTTCAAGTTGAACTCATTAGAACGTTAACAACTCTAACTAGAAGAGTTTAAATTTATGATCCGATATATCTTATAAATTGTGATTATGATTCTTTTGTTGGAGCACTTGATTTTCTCCTTATTATCTTACACTTCTTGTGGATAGAGAGATTTGGCCATGCTTGTTTTTGTTTTAGGTGTTTTGTGAAGGGGTTTTAGGGAGATGAATTTGGGAATGAGAATGGATGAAAGTAATATTTGATTTGTCTTGGGGGAGTCAATTTTTGGTAAGATTTGAATTGTTAGTGGTGTCACATTAGCCTTTTTTTAAAAAAAGAAGATGTTGCTATTTTAAATGTAAAAGATAGGTGATACAAGTTTTTATAATAATATAATCTTGATAAAATCGATGATATTGTTCTATAAGCGTGGCCCATTTGTTTTGGGGAAAGAATGGATTTGTTTTAGGGGAAGAGTGGATTAGTTTTGGGGGAAACGGAAGAATTTGCTAAATGCTTTTTAATATTGGAGGAATGAAAACGCTTACGTGGAATTAAAACGAATGCAACAATACTATTAATGGCCACATAAACTAAGAAAATGCCTAATGAACGGAGAAAAATATATTGATACCTATATATAAAAACAAAGGGGATATGCAAAATTGTGCAAATTATTGGGGAATTAAATCAATAAGTCATACAATGAAACTATGGGAAAGGGTTATAGAGGCAAGAATAAGAAATGAAACTAGTATATTAGATAATCAATTTGGCTTCATGTCGGGAATGTCCACAATTGAAGCTATGTACTTAATTAGACGATTATGTGAATAATACAATGTGAGAAAACAAGATTTACATATGGTTTTTATTGTCGTTGAAAAGGCATACGATAAAGTCAATCGGGATATAATGTGGCGCGTATTGGAAAAAAAAAAAAAGAGGAATAAAAATAACTTACATAGATGCCATAAAAGGTATGTATAATGATATAACAACATGTATCGGGACACCAACCCAGTGAATTCCCAAACACTATAGGTTTACACTAGGAATCCGCTTTAAGCCCTTATCTTTTTATCCTAATAATTGATGAAATCACTAAACACTTACAAAAATCCATCCCCGAATGTATGCTATTTGCGGATGATATAATTTTAATTGATGAAACAAGAGAAGTAGTAAATGCAAAATTGGAAGTTTGGAGAGAAGCACTCGAATCAAAAGATTTTACTATAAGTAAGTGCAGAAACAATGAGACAAATGTTAAAATTGATGGACATGAAATGAGTATAACAAGGAGTTTTAAATAATAGGATCTATAATTGAAGAGAACGGAGAAATCCATAAAGATGTTACACATAGGATTCAGATGAGTTGGAATAAATGGAGGAGCACGTCTTCTATCCTTTGTGACCTTAAAATACCATTAAAATTGAAAGAAATTTTTATAAAATCGGTCATAAGGCCCGCAATGCTTTATGGAGCGAGAATGTTGGGCGACTAAATATGAACAAAAAATAATTTTTATAAAACGGTCATAAGGCCCGTAATGCTTTATGGAGCGAGAATGGGCGACTAAATATGAACAAGAACAAAAAATGAGGGTAGCGAGAGATGAGAATATTAAGATGGATGTGCGGACACCCTAGATTAGATAGAAATGGACACATTAGAAACAAAGTGGGAGTAGCACCAATAGATGAGAAAATTAGAGAAACACGATTAAGATGGTTTGTACATGTTTATAGGAGACCTTTAGATGCACCCGTGCGGCGTTTAGAAGGTAGGGAACCACTCACACAAATCAAAGGGAGTAACCTCCTACTAAAGCATGATTATTGCACATGATTCAGTTGCTAATTTCTTGGGCCTGTTCTTTGTTGCTTTCTTGTCGTGCTTGCATGTAAGCACGCGTGCTAATGACTCATGAAGACAACTTAATAGATATTCTGCTTTACTTGATATTTGTTTACTCTCGTGCGTCCTTCCTTCCCAATCAATGTTTATTTCTGTATGCAGTTTTTATCATTTGATTGTTATTATTATGGTTTCTAATCTATTTATCTTATGCAGTTCTTCACTTTTAGATGCTGTCACTACTTTTAATTGCATGCATTTAGAAAAGTTGTTCTGGGATTAACTCACACTTGGACCAAGTTCAGGCTTGGTTTTTTCATCCCACAATGAACTGATGTCAGCTCTTGAGTGCAGGTGATAGAAGCACAAGATAATATGCCTATTGCTGGAGTAGTAACGTTATATGCATCTCTTTTGACATTTACTCTACAAGTACATCCTGATCGGCTTGATTATGTTGACCAAATTCTGGTGAGATTTGTTTTTAATAGCACGTACTGTTATCTCCTAGGATTAGTATAAGTGTGTCATCTCTCTTTCTCACTTGCCTTAATTCTTTTTGACTGTTTTTTTGATGTCTTCCTGGTTGGCTTGATTATTCAGGTAAACTGTTCTTAGTTTTTCTTTGATTGCATGAATTGATACCTGGTATGATCTGCATTAACTGTAAGTCTGTAATGCTTTGTGCAATATCATGAAGTGGATTTCATCTTTAGAGGAGTCAAGTATACAGTTTCATCCGTCTCTATTCTTTAAAACCCTGTGTTCCTTCCTCTAAAAGACTAAAACCCATAAAGAAACCCTTCCGAATGTCGGACTTCCACCGTGCAAGAAGAGAAAGAAAGAAACAAATCCAACAATTGAATCAGTACTGTCAATTGATACGTCCATGAAGAAGTCTGTAACAATGGGTTGTGAGGATACTTCTAGACTTCTAGTCTCTCTGCTGATGCATGTAGAATATTAGAATTTATTATAGTCTATTAAATAACTCACCTCTGTAAAAGGAAATCTTGCTCTTCTCTTTTCCCCTTGATGTATTATGGAAATCCTTTATGACTTGCAATTCTATTGAACAACTTACATCTGTAAAAGTTAATCTCGCGTTTTTGCACTTATTCCTTTGTGTGTGTGACTTCCCAGATGTTTGTAATATGACATTGTATAGGAACTTTGTTTTTTTTTTTTGTATGTCAATGTTACCAGCCAGAACCCCATTCATTTTCCTGCAGGGAGCATGTGTAAAAATACTTTCAGGAAGAGAAAAGCTTGATGATAGCAAAGCAACAAAACAGATTGTTGCACTACTAAGTGCTCCACTTGACAAATATAAAGATATAGACACTGCACTGAAGCTGTCGAATTATCCTCGTGTCATGGAGTACCTAAATGATGAAACAAAAAAAGAGATGGCCAATGTTATCATACAAAATATAATGAACAACAAGACTTGCATTTCAACTGCTGAGAAGGTATGTATTTCCACAATTTACTTTAGTAAGTTGAAGTTTTACTTCCTCTTTGACCTGGAGTTATTGTTCTTATAGGTGGATGCATTGTTTGAATTGATAAAGGGGCTTATTAGAGATTTAGATGAAGATCTTCGTGATGAGGTGGTGTGGAGATGGTTTCCATCAATTTATATGTGGTTTTAACTGTCATTATTCTTTTTTTTATTTTTTGTATCTGTCCTAATTAATTCATTTTTGTAGGTTACTATTATTATTTGCTCTG